>JAOQMR010000005.1:20787865-20806295 GCA_027563865.1 Erythroxylum pelleterianum
GTACTGGTGCCATTTTCTATAGGGAGGTATGAGGATGAGGTGTTGTGTGATGTGATACCCATGGAGGCAGGACATTTTCTATTGGGAAGGCCTTGGCAGTTTGACAAGAGGGTAGCACTTTATGGGTATACCAATAGATACTGCTTTAAGTTTAAGGGTAGGAACTTCATTTTACTACCTTTATCACCTCGTGAATTGTACCTAGACTAGATCAAATCAAGTAAAAGTGAGGAGGGTTCGGATAGTGAGAACAAAAAAAGTGAAGAGAGAAAAGAGGCCCAAAAGAAAAATAAGATTGGCCCGGGAGTGACTGCACAGGTGAGGAAAAGAAAGTGGGATGTGCAGGAGAGAAAAGTACAAGGAGAGAAAAGAAGAGTGAAAAGAAAGAGAAAAGAGTGAGTTTGTATGCTAGAGGAAAAGGTATGAGGAGAGTAAATAGAAAGAAAAGAGCATTAGTAGTGGTGAGATACAGAGAGCGTTTAATTTCTGACACTAACCCTCTTGATGCTTTACCTAGTGTTTTTACTTTAGATCCTAGGGTCGATGGTCCGTTCCAGATGTTATAAAAGATAAATGACACCGCCTATAAGATTGACCTGCCAGGTGAGTATTCTGTTTCTGTAACTTTTAATATAATTGATCTTTCTCCTTTTGATATGAATTCAGATTTGATGATGAATTTTCTTGAGGAGGGAGGAACTGATGTGAGCAAGAGGCAGCATCATCATGGAGATGGTATACATGACTGGGGTGAGCTTGTCATTCCAGTTGAACCTATGTCCAAAGCTGGGATCGAGAAACTCAAGGCAGCTCTCTATGCTCATGTGGGCAAATTTGTGGAGAGGATGGAGTACACCAAGCCTATTGGAGGAGAGTTATCTGAGTCACAGCCCAAATTGATTCAGTTATCTCAAATCCTTGGACCGGATACACTTAAAACTTGAAGACACGAAGACTTGGGTTATTTTAATTCTTCATCACTTAAGCCCAAGAGCAGATCAAACCTATTTATTTAATTTTTTTGGACTTTATTTTATTTTGGGCTTCTATGTATTTTTAGCCCAACCTTTTATTATTTGACCTAGGTATAAATACTTATGTTTTAGGGTTTTTGAACAACTTTTATATCAAAATTGTTTGAGTGTTGTTGGCTTCAATAGGGAGACATGTTATTCTCTTGTTCTTGTTACTTTTCGAACTATCTTTCACTTATCAATTGATTTCCCAATTGTGGCGTGTCGATTGTTCGTTTCTCTTGATTTTATTTTGATCATCGGGATTGCTTAGAATAAGTTTTTAAGAGGTGTCGTAGAAATCCAACATTGCGTATCCTTATTTTCTTGATTGTTAAATTCAAAGAACTCATTTTTGAAAATTTATTAATCATCCAAATCTAATCTAAAAAGTTGTTCAAAAATCCTAATACATAAGTATTTATACCTAGGTCAAATAATAAAAGGTTGGGCTAAAAATACATAGAAGTCCAAAATAAAACGAAGTCCAAAAATTAAATAAATAGGTCTGATCTACTCTTGGGCTTAAGTAATGAAGCATTAAAATAGCCCAAGTCTTCGTGTCTTCAAGTTTCAAGTGTATCCGGTCTAAGGATTTGAGATAAATGAATCAATTTGAGTTGTGACTCAAATAACTCTCATCCAATAGATTTGGTGCACTCCATCTTCTCCACAAATTGGCCAACATGTGCATAAAGAGCCGCCTTGAGTTTCTCAGTCCTAGCTCTGGACATAAGTTCAACTGGAATGACAAGCTCACCCCCGTCATATACGCTATCTCCATGATGATCCTTACTCCTGCTCACATCACATAATTCCTCTATTACATTGGCTAACCACCCACAAATGTTGGCTTTAACGCTAAAATTTATTAAGGATTATTTATGTGATTGTTGAAGACACGTGCTGAGGAATAAAGGTAAATGGTACAGGTCTAAGTTATATCTGCGTCAATAACAACTGCGGTATTGCATTATAATTAAAGCCTAAAAGTAATTGCTTACGATTTGTCTACTTGAGACCATTAATCAGAACATGATACCCATGCTTGAAAACTGTGTAGCTGACTAGAGCTATTGATTGGATTAGCATTTTTTTTAATAAACAAGGAAAGGAAACAAGCTAGACTAAATTAGGACAAAGAGCGGCGGTATAACGCGCCATGCTGGTCTTGAAAGAGGGAAGGCAGAACAGTCGGCGGGGGCTCCTGGAGAAAATGCACACCGGGACCAGAGAAAACAGCGAGTGAGGCGAGGAGGTCCGCGCATTGATTCCCCTCCCTAGGAACGTGCTGGATCTGGATCTCCCAATCACGCTGGACGAACCGGCGAATACCTAGCACCAAAATGGAAGCTATTGATTGGATTAGCAATTTTAGAACTTCAATGACATAATATAATTATAATAGGAGACTGGGAGTAGGTTAAGCTCTTCTTGGAACATAAAATGGTTTGTTTGAACAAAATGAGATCTGACAATATCTTCTACCTCAATGATGAAATGTTAGGGGTATTCGTACTATGTAAGGTCAAAGATCATAAAAATAGTTAACAGAACTTATGATTTGAAACCTATGAAGCACGGACACGGCAAAATGGAGCCGTGTCCGTGTGTCCGACACGTGTCCGACACGGACACGTGGTGGACACGTGTCCGTACGTGTCATAATAAAAAAAACCTTTTCATCGGCTCGGACACACGCGCGGACACACCGGAGTCGGCTTGGACACGCGTGGACACAGCTTGACACGCTAGCTTCCATCTACTCCTGCCTCCTTCACGTCTGCGCCGAGGAGACTGTTTACTTTCAAGCTGAAACTTCCAAAGCGAAGCGCTATTTTCGCTATTCAGAGATGGGTTAGTGAAGAGTGTGTGCTACAGCTGCAACCTCGTCGTACTCTGCTGTCTCCTCTGGAATTTGACTTTGCTCTCAGTGATCCAGATCTGAAGCCTATCACTTCGTCAAAACATTTCTCTCTCTCATATAGCGATTTTTACAGCTTTTCCGACTTTTGTTTTTCTTTTTGGAAGGTGGCAGTGGAAGATCAAGTTTATGAGATATAGCTGCGCATCCTTCCCTGACTAGTGATTCGAATCTTGTTTTCATCGATTGGCGTCTCCGCTTTTGGCTTCTCTACAATACTTATTAATTCCTAACAGTAACAAGTATTGTTTCTAGTGCGTCAATGATGTTTACCTTCCACTGTACAAAATTGATTTCTCTAGTAGCCCCAAGATTGACGCAAGTATAGAGATTTTGGTGGGTATTTGGCTGGCGTTAATTGGTGGGTATTTGGCTGGTTTTAGATAGCTTTAGAATTCTTTGTCTAGCAACTCGTACATGAGCAGAGTTTTGATTTTGGTTTTTGAGTCTCTAATAATGCCAAGAAAATTCGCACGTATGAAGTTAAGTCATAAAAGTAAGTATGGAGTTAAGTACGTATGTATGAACTCTGCATAAAAGTATGGATAAAAGTAAGTATAGAACAAAAGTCATATTTTTGTTGGTCATAGAAAAAGAATGCGAGTTTTATGTTGCCTAATCTTTTTGGTAAGTACGTATATATGAAATAAGCAAATTGTTAGAAGTTTGAAACACATTAATCAATATATAAAATATTATGAATTCTGATTTTTTTTCTTAATTTTAAATTTTATAATATATATATATATGTCGTGTCCGTGTCCACAAAATTTTAAAAGTTGGTGTGTCCCCGTATCCGTGTCTGTGTCGTGTCCCGTGTTCGTGTTCGTGTCCGTGTCTGTACTTCATAGTTTGAAACCATCCAATTATTCATGCGATAGACAAATGGTTCTAGACATGCATGTTGAGGGCATAAATGAAAGTAGCTAAGTGACAGAAAGATGAGAATGGAAATGACAGTTATCATGTCTCAGTTATAACGTGGCAAAGGTCCGGTCATGAATGGACACTAGACAGACATGGCCCTTCGCTAATTGTCTTAAGCAAATGAACTCCTACAAAGGAGACAAAATGTGATTCTTCATGATTCAGCTAAAGTAATTGTTATGGAAAGATGTGTCGTCGGTTCTTTCGTATCTTTTACATTCTAACCGTTCTATACTTGGATCTTGAATGAATATTTTTCCTGTCGTTAAATTCGTCGATTGAAACATGGCATCTCTTACGATCAACAGAAGAAAAGAAAAAAGGGTGCATATTCCACTAGTTAAAACCCATTTTCGATTCTGTTTTGTTTCACTCAAGAAAGGATGATTTAGCTTGTCTATTAATGCCTTGACTGAAACAGTGAGCAGTAAGCTTCGGATTTGAGTTAACAGATTTTAATTATGAGCCTTAGTTAATTCTTTTTTTTTTAAATAAAAGAGCTAACAACTAGCTAGATCTAATAACATAATTAAGGTGCCGAGTGCGACTAACATTCATACGCTTTAGTTAACTTCTTATTAAAACACAATTTTGATTACCAAACATTCACTGAGCTAGCTGTACAATCTTATTCACGTTAAAGTACCAAGTCCTTGCGAATTTTGAAGCTATGTGGTTCCTTGCGAATTTTGAAGCTATGTGGTTTTAAATAAAAAAAAATTATTGGGGTTATCTAAGGGAAGTATGCTAATGAAAAATTGGCAACAGAAGAGACAAAGTCATAGCCTCATAGGTCCTTATTATCTATCTGTATTCTAATCAAGAATGTTTTATAATGTTGTATTTTATATATATTTGTTCACCCTCAAGTCAACAACATCAACGAATCATCCCATCCGATTATGGGTCTCGATGAATATTGTTTAATGACTGTTGAAGACAGGATGCTCAATTTGATCTCCACTTTGGAATAACCTTCGAAGAACATATTGACACGCCAAACGATATAAATTAATTGTTGAGATTAAAATATATACATATATGTTTACGTTTATTGTGAACCCAAAACACAGTTGTTTTTATTTTTTATTTTACTCTCATCAACAGGATTTATTTTATTAAACAAAAACACTAACCATAGAAACGATTACGACTCAGTAAAATCTCTACTTTCGCCTCTGCTCACACCAATTCAAAAACTATGATTCATACCTTAAATATATTGATTGTAATAATAACCACAACCATAAAAGAAAACATATAAAGCTTAAGGGCTTTAGTATATGTTTTCGTGCTTAATTATTAAACTTTACACTTGATGAAGCTGTATTAAATTGCAACCTAGTAGGCCGTAATTAAACAATCTTATGCCGATGATCTGAGACGACGACGTTGTGAAAGATGATTGGTGCTTACCAATCTCTCCTTCTATCAAAATTATAGCAATAAACAAGGAAAAGGAAAACAAAATTCCATCCATATTCAAGTCTCTTTGGTGAGTCGAGTGTGCTCTTCAACGAATTAACTATATACGTGAAATTACTGTAATTCAATTAGTCTAAATATTTGGCATAGTCGGTACTCTACAGCATTTTTATTTAAATATTATCTATCTTTTTTAAATTGAAAATTAAATACTTATTTATTTTTTAAATAATTTTATAATATATGAAAAATAAGTATTTCTATATTAAAAATCATAATTTTTTGAAGAAAGTTGAAACTTAAGTTTAAAATAATTTTTATATATTATGAGTATAAATTATTTTAATAATAATTTTTATTTATTATAAAGTTCTAACTAAAAACAATAAATTTCAATCTAAAAGCTATTAGATTTTCACATCTTTAATAACATTTAGTATTCTTCTTAAAAAATCATGAGCAATGGAGTCAAAATCAATTTCTTTTTCCATTTCTTTTTCCAAATATGAAATTAATAAAACTATACAATTACTAATAATCATCTAATAAGAAAAATTATTATAATAATAATCTAAACTTTGCATATACTTTTTTTTCATTTGTAGAGATGCAAATAGTATTTATAGATGTATGGAAAGAAATCAAAGAGTTAGTAAAAATTATAGTTTATAATTTCAATAAAATGTGTATATATATTTCTAAAACAAAGGCAAATTATAAATTAAATATTTATTTTTTCTGGTGTTTTACTTAAATACATTTAAATTTTAAAATAAATTTTAAAATTTGTTAAACTTTGAACACGTATATTATATTTTTATATAAAAATAAAGGTGAACTACTTGGTCTTGAGTTTAATAAGTGATTAATATTTAATGTGAGAGGAAGTAACTCTTAACTTTCTAATGAAAATTTATAAGAACTTGTGATATAATTCATTTGATTTTAAATAATTATTCCTTAATCATAGACACATTATATTTTTCAAATATTATTATCCACACCAATGTAGTATAAAACATGAATTTTATTTTAAACTTGATAAACATTAAAATTTATAAAATTATAAAAGTAAAAAAATAACATTTATACGAAGTAAAATTAACCTCAAATACTATTTTCACATAATTCAAAGATTTTTATAATTATTTTCTAAATTCATTTACTATGATGAATTTTAACATACTATATTTAATTTACAGAATATTGTGTTAATGAATTTTACAGAATACTATATTTACAGAATATTGTGTTAATATTCTGTAAGTGCATTTACTCCAGATAAATGTCAGGTGGAGTTACAAATTTTAAAATGTATAGTAAAGAATGAACAAAATTTATATTGTATCTTTGATTTACTAAAAGATATTTACTTACTAAAATGAAAATTTATACTATATCTATATTTTATAAATTATTTTAGTCAAAATTCATTATGTCGTATCTCGATTTTTAAAAATATTTATTTCAAATACGTATAACGTAGGAACTATTTTCATTAAGATATGTCATATCTCAAATCCTCCTAAAATTAGCTCTATAACTATTTATGTATATATACATATAGTAATATAAATACAATGAATACCATATATGTCTAGTCTATATTTATAGAAAAATATATATTCAAGTCTATAACGTTTTATTTATGTATATTTATAACTTCAATATTATATTTATTTAATATGATCAATTTTCAGAATAATTAAATTATACCAACAACTAATAAATTTTAATATTTGTCAATTTATCTCAAATTTTAAATTATTTATTCTCCTAAAAGTTTAACGTTAATGTAATATATACTTTTTAAAATTAAAGTTAGTTTCACTATATATCAAATTACGGTGAATCTAGCTCTACTTTTTATATATATAGTTAATCAAATCGATCAATCTTTCTCCCATCAAAACCAAAAATTTTGTAGCTTGACCATTTCCTGATGATGAGGCCCACAAGCACTGGCACCAAAACATTATATTCCAAGTCACATAGTTTGTCTTTAATTCCCAGTCTTTCTAACGCTGCCACTCTCTTCCATATATAGTTGTTCGCTTGGGTTCCTCAAGAACTAGCCAGCAAAATACATTAAAAAAAGATCGGTTTTCCTAACATATTCTCCTTCATCTTGCTTTATACATTGAGTTATCCTCAACAAATTCCATGAACAAATCTCTTTCTCTTTCTTCATCCTCTAGTGAAAGAACATGTCATGCTTCTGAAGAGAGCAGTTGGACTATGTACTTGGAGGATTTTTTTGCCAACCACAACAACCAGGATAACCATGATTCTTCCATTTTTGATGAAGAAACTTTTCCAGAAGTCTCGGATGCTGCTTCTTTGGTTGGGAAGAAGTCCTTAGAAAGCAAACCAGCTATTGGGATGTTGTCTACTCAGAAAAGCTATAACAACAGGTTGAGTTTCAAGAAAAGGCAAACCAAAGAAGCTATGGTTGATGATGCTTTGGAGGATACTGCTAGTTCTCCCGCAAATGGCCCCATGGTCTGAATTTTTCTCTGATTATCAGATTTTTTTTTTCCCTCAGTATTAACATTATGTCAGCTGCTCATGTTATAAACATAATTTACATAGGGTTGTTCAAGTATATGAAGTTACGAACCAATCTTCCCAAAAGCTATTCCTTAGCTTTTATCCAACAGCTTATGTTCCTGGGAAGAATAGTTTCTTGACAATAGTATGCTCCTTTAACTTTAAACTTTGGCTGCTGGGAATAGGTTTATGATGTGAACGTCCAGTTCAAAAAGAATACAAGGCAAAAAGTTGAAGTGTGCACCTCTCAAGTAAGTTAAAACATCTGTTCGATACCTTTACTTTGGCAGTTTTGATGATCAATTCTTGGATTGTCTTTTAGCTCACTGTTTCTTACACGTAACATGAGTTTGGCTTTGTCGTTATAGGGGAAGAGCAGTGCTTTATGCAAGGGACGTGAAACAGGTAATTTGGGTTTTCTTGGGTGTGAAAAAGACACCATAGAACTAAAGCAAAGTGGTCTGTGCTTTGTTCCTGTGTCCATGGTAGTGAACTTTCTTGGTTGATTCCACTTTACCACCCCTTTTCTCACTCTCCCACAAAAGGACCACTTACCTGTGCCAAATACGTGTTGCATGTAGGAAATGAACACGACATGGATGTAGCCTGCATTAGACATCAAGTCCAATCCTGCTTGTACAACCTGCAACATTTGAGATATATGGGTTGTATCTGGCCTGAATTTATCAGGGAAAGAAATCATAATCATGAGGACCATGTAAAGTTTTAAAAATTCATTCAGATAGCTCATGCATTCCTGTCTAGCTGGATGTTCTATAGTCCGACTTGTCCTATTCATATGAGATCAGGCTTTAACATGCCTTCCAACGATTAGATTAATTAAGCTACTAATTAAATTCTTCAGCTTTTTTGGGGTAATAAAAGTCCCAACACTTCAATGGTTTTAATCAGCTTGTTCAACATGGCTTGCAGAATGATGCGGTAAAATGATGTCTGGCATATGCATGATGAAAAGAATGTGTTTGTTTAATTTTCTGTTGTTTCTAGGGTAGGTAATTCACCTCCAAATTATGCAACAGCATTCGCAATTTCGTACATATATGCATTCATATGTCGGAGCGAAAGCTGTATGTATGGACCACTATCTCGTTATATGTAGCTGGCCTTTCATTTGCCTTTGAAGTCCAATGTTCTTCACCAAGAAAATTTACAGTCGTGTGATTCTTCAATTTCCTCCTCACCTAATTTTTTTTATAAAGGAAGAAAAACATAACAAATTACATAATAATTCTTGGGTGACAGACCCCCGATTCATCCTCGACAAGGAGAGATATGCATCCCCTATTGGGTGCTCAAAAGAAGTGATCCCTATGGAGAACTGTTCTGCAAAATTTGCAAGCCAGTCCACATATCAGTTACCTTCGCAGTAAGTACTATGCCTAATTAAAACAACCCAGTTACTGGAAAGGAGTTCATGAATGCTCAACAATAAAGGATTTAAGGATGATGCCCTCGCCGGCGGAGAAGAGAGTCAATCGGTCACTTCGCGCGAATCACTTCGAGGACTACCCGTTTTTTGTATAGCCCCATACAAGTTTATCCGGCCCTAGGGACAGTGTCGGTGGAAGGATACTTGCAATGGCCAAACAAACCGTCAGAGGAAGAAAATGTTGAAAAAGGGCCCAATCCCAGTTACCAGTGGTGGGGGATCGGTGCCACTGCATGAGAAAGAAGGGGGCCCCAGTCATCGACCCAAGGATCAAACCAAAATCTCGTTCTGGCACCGTTCCCTATCATTCACTTCATTCCTTGAAGCATGTGGGGCCAAGTCATTTTGATACTCCTCCAAATCATCGAGCCACCTGTAGCATCAAGGGAAAATGGAGAATTGTTAGCATCAAATTTATATTTTGCAGAAAGCACTTGAACCTATAGAGTTTCGAGCTTGGAAACCATGTTCCAGCCGAGTTTGGTAAGAAGTGCATCATTGGTTTCTCGGATTTTGAGAAGACCAAGACCCCCCAGCTCCTTGGGCAGGCAAACCATGTCCCAATTAACCAAGTTGATCTTCTTAGAAACAGGTGTCGAACCTCACAAGAATTGTCGCGTGATTTTCTCCAAATCATCACATAAATGTCGCGGCAGGCGGACCATCTGCATCGTACAAATGGGGATCATAGCAATGATAGATTGAGTCAGCATGAATCGACTAGCGAGCGATAAAAGATTAGTGGACCAACCTGAGAGGCGGTGTTGAACCGTGTCCAGAATATGCTGGTAAGTGTTCCTGTTTTCCCGTTCGTGAAGAAGAGGCACACCGAGGTAATGACCTAAATTATTAGTCCGCTTGAATCCCAGGGCCCCGCTAAGGGGATAAGCCAGTGTGGACGGGATAAATCTAGAAAAAAAGCAACGAGACTTGTTTTGGATGACTTGTTGACCCGAAGAGGAGCAGAAAGTATCTAAAGTGGCACGGATTTCTTGTATCTAGTCAAGGGAGGCTCCTGCGAAGAGAATGAGATCGTTAGCAAAGAATAAGTGGGAAAGGGGGTCCGTCTCTGCTTAATCGAATCGGTTTCCAACTTCCTTGAGCTATAGACTCATTAATTAAGTGCCCAAGTCGTTCCATGTAAAGAACGAAAAGGTAAGGGGAAATTGGGTCACCTTGGCGGATTCCCCTGGTAGGAGAGAAGGAGGTACTAAGTTCCCCATTCCAGGGCACTTGCATGGAAACCGAGGAGATGCATTTCATGCTTAGATTAATCAAGTCCAGAATCCCAAACTTAAAAAGGGTATCTAGGATAAAGTCTCAGGAAAGTCTATCATAGGCTTTCTTGAGGTCCACCTTGATCGCAATGAATCCTTTTTTCCCAGATTTCCTTTTCATATAATGTAGCACTTCTTGAATGATGATGATATTGTTCGTGATTTGCCGCTCAGGCATAAAGCTACATTGAGTCGGCGCAACCAAGGTATCGAGAAAAGGCTAGAGACGGGCTACAATGAGTTTGGTAATAGCTTTGAACAGCACGGAACAAAGTGCTATAGGCCTAAATTGGGTTATCGACGTGGGCTTGGGAACACATCCGAAAATTGGGGATTCCTAGGTGACGGGCCGTCCTGTTTGTAGAGATGGGCAAGAAAGGTTTGAGTTATCCGTAAAATACTCGACGTGTCTGATCGCTAAATGCCCTGTTCATCTTGGAGGGTGAATTGCATTGATTTATGCTGTCAGTTCTTTGTAATGGTTTGATAATATTTCATATTCCGATTGCCTTGGCTTATCCATTGACATATGGCATGTTGGTGCCAGTAGACCTCTTCCTGATAGAGGACCTGTTACAACTCAGTGGAGAGATGCTCCTCTAGGTCATGAAGGGAATGGGAGTCTTGGGTTTTGAGAGCTATTTCTTGCATAAAATGATAGCTTCAAGAATCGTAATTTTCCAACTTGGATTAGCTTTACTTCATTTATGTACATTTTATTCTCTTTTTTTTATGAATGGTAAAATTGTATTCATCAGTGGCAAAAATATATACATCAGCACAGGGGTATACCCCAGTCACAAAAACAGTGGAAACGAAGGCATAAGAGCCCAGTCCAAGAAAACCACCACAACCACAGCAACAACAAAGCCTAGATACATCCATAAAGACCCAGACCAACAGAAAGCGTAGCAAGCCAATAAAAATACAAGAAGGAGACAATAAATCCCTACAAAATCCAAAGCAAGAGAAGTTCAACACCGGAATGGAAGCAGCCCGCTATAAGTATACTAGCAAACGACAGCGTGCCATGCATGTCAAGCCTTCTACAGTGAGACGACGCCGAATACACAACACGACATCGCTTCAGTAAAATGCCCCATAGATAGTAAGACAATAGCGTAGCGTACCGCCGGATACCATTTCGGTGGAAGGTGGGAGCTGCCTGACCCTTGCATCTCCCCATCATAAAACGACGCCGTAATGTGGACCCCAAGACGACGTCAGATTGCACCAAAAAGGAGGCGCATGATAGCAATTTAATATACCACCCAACCGACGTCGTAAATCTGCAACAGGCATTAAACTAACGCCGTAGTCATTTAACCCCTATACGCTGTCGTAAGCAACAATGTTCTAAAGGAAAAAACGTCGTTGTCCAGAATCAAATTGCCAACCAGCAGTCCCGTCAGAAAATCGAAATTCCAGCATCACAAGCAATCGCAACCCAAGAAAATCTCCAGCACATGAAGCTCATAACTTTCGTCCCTCCTTTGCCAGCTACCTCCTCAAGATTCCCAGCACATCCACATACTTAGAAAATCTTTGCATGAGGAGGGAATCCCAGGAGGTAATGGGAAGAAAGAGAGCAGCAGCAGGCCACAAGGAGAAACACAAGGGACTAAGAAGAAATTGGGGACTTACAATGCAACAACACAATACATAATCCCTTGCCCGAAAACCACCTCTAAATCCCCAGTAAAGCACAACCCAAAAAAATGAATTAGAAGCATATAAGATCAGGTGGATAAAGCCTATAGAGAACCTGATACATAGTAGTTTTAATGTTTTCTAATGTCCATCAGGGTAACCATTGCACCTTCCAGTTGTACCAAGTTCCAAATGGTATAAACAGAGGTCATAAGAGTGAGGCGAACCGCTTTACTCTTGATTAGAGCACCAGGATAATCTTTTCGAATCCATTTCAAAGCACTGGAAAGTGTAGTCATAGATCGCGTGACTCCCAACCAGCAACAAATGGTTGTCCAAATCACACTAGTAATCGGGCAAGCAAAAAATAGAGGGTTGATAGTCTCCTCCTCTAACCTACAGAACCCACAAAATTTTTCAATGTCAAGGAAATGTAAATTATCCTTCGTCGGAAGTCGGCCACGGGCACTGAGCCAAACTATGAAAGAGAACTTGGGCGGGATGTAATTTTTCCAAATAAAAGACATCCATGGTTTACGGGAATGAGCCACACGGAGCATATCATAGAGCTTTTGAGAGGATGGCCAATCATTGACACAAGCATTGTGCACTCCCCTAATATTTTTAGCAATACCACCATATTTTTCCACCAACTTGTCACGAATACTCGCGAATTTTTTCATCAATGGTGAATCCCAGTTATGGGGCTGCCACTCCCAAATCGACCGCCCACGGAGATATTCCTCATGGACCAGCGAACCCACATTGAATCTGCCTTAGCATGAATATTCCATAGGACTTTGGCCAGAAGCGCATTATTCCAGATCACACCATTTTTCAAACCCAAACCGCCCTCCTCTTTCGGCGAACACACCGTATCCCAGGCCACTCGGAAATGATTGCCTCCCCAAAAGAAAAGGCGACAAAGGGTCGTGATCCGATGCATGACCGCAAGGGGAAGAGGGAAAGATTGCAACCAAAAGGCAAGAACCCCTTGTATGACAGAGTTTATCAGCTCATAACGCCCCGCATATGAGAGAGAGTGCCCCTTCCAAACCGTAAGATAGCCTTCAACCACATCAATGAGAACTGAAAATTGTGCCACCGACACTCTCATGGGAGCAAGAGGGACCCTAAGATAATGAACAGGGAACTCCCCGAAAGGATAACCCACAAGCTATCTAAGGCACTCCTTTTCATCGCCATGCACACCCGCAATATAGATGGAAGATTTCTTGATACTCATTTTCAAGCCAGCCACAGACTCTAGGTGTTGCAAGGCCTCCACAAGAATGCCCAGTGAGGATCGGTTGGCTCGGCTAAAAAGCATCAAGTAATCCGCAAAAGCAAAATGGGAGAGTCTTAACTTCTGGCATTTTGGGTGGAAATGAAAGCCAGGGGAGGCCATCTTACATTTCAATAAGCGGGAGAAATACTCCAAGACAAGGAGAAAGAGTGTGGGCGACATTGGATCGCCTTGGCGCAAGCCTCGCCGGCCATGGAGACGCCCATATAATGAGCCATTAAGTGAGATCGAGTAAGACGTTGAGGAGACACACTCCATAACCCATCCAATAAAAACCATAGGGAAACCAAGGCACTCCATCATATGCTCCAAGAAATGCTAATTAAGAGAATCATAGGCTTTAGTAATGTCCACTTTCAACATACACCGTGGAGAAATTCTCTTCCTGAAATAACCCCGAACAAGTTCTTGGGCAAAAAACACATTATCAAGCATCAAACGGCCAGGGATAAAAGCTGCCTGGGCAGGGTCAATGATTGGGCCTATCACTTGCCGCATACGTTCATTGAGGATTTTGGTGATGGTTTTGTACACTACATTCAAGCAAGAAATGGGACAGAACTCCTTAACTGTTGTAGCATTGGAAGCCTTCGGTATTAAGGTGAGAACAAAGTGGTTAAGCTGTTTAAGAATCTGCCCCGATTGAAAGAACTCCTTCACTGCTCGTATAACACCTCCTCCCACAGTAGACCATTGTTGTTTGAAAAATGCCGAAGAAAAACCATCTGACCCCGGGGCTTTAGTATCACCTATGTCAAACAAGGCACACTGAATCTCCACCTCACTAATAGGCAAGGTGAGAAATTATCAGACATAATCATCCAAAAGAGGGCCCCCTAGCAATATTCGCATCAAGTTGCCCATGATGAGCAGCGGACCCAAAAAGGTCTTGATAAAACTCAACAAAACAATGCCCAACTTTAGCTAAAGAGGTGGTAGAAGAACCATCTTCCTTTAAAAGATACGTGATGGTATTCTGTTTACTTCGCTTCTTGGAAATAGCATGGAAATATTTGGTATTTTTATCCGCCTCCATAAGGTGATTACATTTGGCTTTTTGCTGAAAGAAAAGACGCTCAGCCTCCATAAGGGAACCCGCAATCTTTCTCTACCGGAGCATGTCCTGATTTAGATCAACATTATCCAGCTAATTAATGGATGCCTCATAAGCATGCTGGAAATTTTCTTGAGCAGTTCGAGCTTGATGAGTGATGTTTGCAAAAGCTTGCGAGTTAAGAGACCGTAAGGAAGCTTTCAGCTCGTGTAGCTTTTTGCACATGATGAACTGAGCACAACCTAAATATTGTCGACTCGAAGCACTGGCCAAAATCGAAGGGAACATTGGATGGAGCATCCACATATTAAAGAATTTAAAATATTTCCGTCCACCAAGTTCCACACCACCAATGTTGACCACAAAAGGGCAATGGTCAGAATCCGGGCGCATTGGGAGGAAATGGGCTGAACAATGTAAATAAGTTGAAGTCCAGGTTTGGTTGAAGAGGGCGCGGTTAAGTTTGGCCCATAACATCTTCTTGTTCCAGGTGTAAAATTCGCCACGGCTTGGGACATCTTCTAACTCAAGGGAGACCCAAAAATCCAAAAAATCTTGTAAGGCATAACCCGAAGGCGGCAAGTAGCCAAGGCACTCTTAGGCTGAGCAAACACAGTTGAAGTCTCTAAGAATCAACCAGGGCTGATGGCTATGATGCATGAGCAACTGAAGCGAATTCCATAAAGTCCGTCTCTTAGTGACACTATAAAGCCCATAAACCACCGAGACTACAAAGGAAAACCGGGTGATTAGGGAATGAACCTCCACATGTATGAATTGGGCATCAATCGCTAAAATTCTGCAATCAAAGAAAGTCAGATCCCATAAGAGGCACATGCGCCCAGCTGGATGATAATCAAAATTGTGGCAATAGTGCCATCCAACAAAACGATGTTGCATCATGAGCTGAAGACTAGATGCCGAACGCTTAGTTTCAATTAGGCCAGCAAAAGAACAGTTATGTTGCTTCAAAAGAGAAGCAACACTCTTTTGTCGCGGGGCAAAATTGAGGCCCCGGACATTCCATCAGAACAGATTCATGATTTCGGAAGAGGAGGGCGACCCCCTCCCACCCCCTTCGATTTGTGAGAACTAAACCAAACTGCAGCCCGAGAAGGACCAGCCCCAATACCCTTTTGTGCGGCTAGCTCATTGTTACCGAAATCACATCCCATCTTATGTGAAGACTGATCAATAGGCTCCTGAAGATTCAGAGGAGGAGAACTTTGATGAGGTGCAAGAGAGTTATTGACCTGATGCATAAGCCCCTATTCCCCCAAATCAGGTAACGGGGCTATATTCTGGTGCAAGGCCAAACTATGTGCAAGAGGAGTTGGGGGGACATTAGCATTGGAAGGCAGGACTACAGGTGGGTTCACTAACACCGAAGGTACACAGGCTGCCAATTCCTTAGTTACAACCACGGCATTGGAAGGTTCAACTGGGGTCAAGAGTGAATCAGGCACGGGTTGGGGAAGAGCATCAGGTAAGACCCCCTCCACCGAGGTAGACCCCTTCTCCAATAGGTTGTTATTCTTATCAGTCCCCCTGGAATGAGCCTTAACGCCAGCAGTACTCGGACCAGTCTTACGCTTGGAGTTCCCTTTACATACGAAAGGCGAGTGACCAAATCGGGAGCAACAATAGGCCAAGTAAGTCTCAAAATGAACATGTTGTTGGAAGGAGGGGCCATGGGGAAGTTGGACTTCAAAAACCGTCACAGGGGGTTTAGATACATCGATCTCCACCAGTAATCGTGCAAAACCCAGCCTTGACTTGGTGTTGGTCACTTGGTCCATGCATATAGGCTTACCCACCCGGGAACCAAGCTTGGACAAACCCCTCTCCGTCCAGGCTTCCAAGGGAACATCGGGGAGCTGGATCCATACTGGGACAGTCATTAATTCCCTGTGGTTGAAAGTAAACCCCGACGACAATTTTTTCAGAATGAGAGTCTTCCCAAACATAACATACAGGCCACCCGAGTATACTCAATCGATCATCCTCAGACGCAAACTAAAAAATGAGCCAACCCCGACTATGCAGAATTAGCTTACACTTCACTGGCCATGATGCCATTAACTGCTCAAGAGCCTTCATCCCAGGAAAAGGTCTTGTGAAGCACCCTACCAAGCAATACCCCCATTCTTGCTCAAGATCCAACACGTCTTCTGAACCAAGGGTCACCTTATCTTCCACAGGTAGGCATTTCAATTTTAGACCCTTATTGAGGCCACGATTGTTGCGGAAAAGGTTGGCATATGACTTCGTAGCTGTTGCACCACCATTGCCCTCTTGCAGATTTTTTACAAGCACTTGGTGGGCAGTCTGCCCAGCTGCCGAACTGGCCGAATCAAGAGTAACAGAAGCCTCCTTATCCCCTTCCGTTTCAATGGTGTGGCTCGAGTCCTTACTCCCTAGATCAATCTCCACATCAGCTGTGGAGGCATCCTCCTCCCCCAGCTGACGGGAACAAGCAGCAGGACACATAGTGGAAGTGTTTAGACGCAAACCTGGAGATTTTACTTGCGTCAGACTGGTGGAGTTGAAGCATTCTATCGTGATATCAATTCCTTTAGGCCGCCTGCGCCCCATGGCTCCACGCCAGTACCCCAGCAGGATTCCTCCCTTAGCAGGAGTATAAAATCGCTTACGCGTCCCACCCTCCACGGTTGTTGAAGTTATGCCCAACTATAGCCCGTATGGTGAAGGCCGCCACCCAAGGTGTGAGGAAGGCCCGAACCCACGTAACCCCAGTCGGCCACCCTAAAGCCACCCCCAAATTGAAATCGGCACTAAGGCGAGACTAATGTCGCAAAATTCAAGAGCCCCACAACCCTTACCAAGCAGGAAGCGGGGCTAGTCGGAGAATAAAACTAGCACAAAAAAATGTACTTCAGTCACAGGATAAGGGGAAGAGTACGACCCAACCAACCAGTACCCAAAAAATCACCAAGGCAAAGCACCGCAGGTCTATTGACAAACAGCAGGAAAGGGAAACCCACAACCAACAACACCAGAAGAGCCGCAAGAAGAGAGTCAAACCCAAACAACGTGTTCGACAAACCAGGAGCAAGAGACACCTAGTGAGAGAGACTCTCCACCAAACAAATCTTTCAGTCGAGTGTGTGAAAGTTTGGCTGTCATTTTCTGTAACACCCCCTTACCGTAAGGTACACACCGAGATACCCGAAGGTCACTCCGGTACATAACCTACAATAAGGGCGAGCTACGTTCTATCATTTCATTCACTTCACTTGGCATCATATCAAAATTTGCTTATAAAACATCAATAGAAAAACCACAATATTTTTGAAACTAACTTTTTCCTCATTTCATTTCATCAAAATCAAAAGTCTACATGTCTTTCATCCTTTACTACCTGTACATCAACCAAAAATGTAACACCCCACTCCCGAGTGACCCGAACCTGATATCGTTGGTGATATCCGAGTCCGTGCCCCGCAAGGGTAGCGTACTACATCAGTCGGTAACACCTGGTATATATATTTTTTAAAACATACATTGGCGGCGCGGCAAAAACAGTAAGTAACTTAAGCTCATGTTCACAATATATGATTTTCAGTTATTACAGTCATCCAAGAATAATTTACGATCAGTCAACGTATAAAAATAATAAAACCACAATGGGCTCATTAAAAATACAAAGCATTATTGTACAATGATGGAGGAAAACAATTCGATAAGACACTAATGCAGACACGAACTGATCCTGACCTCTATCCTTCACTTATCTACAGTAGACATACTCCCGTATCGAACGGGGTACTCTTCCAGTCCTGAAAAATAGATTGCAATTTTGGATGAGTTTGCGAACTCAATGAGAAACCATC
>JAOQMR010000005.1:20886077-20904842 GCA_027563865.1 Erythroxylum pelleterianum
TCATGGCCCCCGATCTGAAGGTGCATGTGCAGGTTGACCTGGAGCCAATCAGAAAGAGAAAGGTCAAAAAAGTTAGGCAAGAATACGTGGATAGGAAAGGAGTACCACAGCCTTTTTGCCCTGGGGCAGTCTGGAATAACGTGGATGGAGGACTCTTCCTCCTGACATTGGGTGCACTCGACAGCAGGCGAAGTCATACCTGACTGGTTAACAATCAGTCATGAGCCAGTAGCCAGAGGAAGGATCGGATGTGTTGAGGGCTAGCCTAGTGCCAAAGAGTCATCTAGTGGGTAGGAACCTCCTGGGGGGCCTATTCCATAATCATGGTGTACGCGATGGCGATAGTGAAATGCCCGGAATCTAGCCGCCCCCAAGTCAGCTTATTTGGCCCGAAGTGAGGGTTGGGCGGCAAAATACCTGCAATGGACATGCAAACAAAATGAGAAAGTAATAACTGAAATTTATCCCAATGCCAATTGCCCGAAGTGTCGGTGTAGTGCTGCACTTGCAAGTCGAAGTTAGAGTGGGGGATAGGCACGAGCGCGTGAGCAATGATAGGTCCCAAGTCGGCCACCCAGGGGTCCAGCTAGAAACATGCCATCAAGCCGTCACCAATAACCCAATTTATTCCATGAAGGACGTGGTGCCAAATAGCTTGGATACTCTTCCATATCATAGAGTTTTCTGCGGCCTGTATGGAGGTGGGCAGGTTGTTAACATCAAAATTATATTTGGCAGAAAGAATTTGAACCCTTAACTTGTTCGACTGTGAGATTAGGGTCCATCCAAGTTTGGTTAACAAAGCATCATTAGTTTCCCTAATTTTGCGAATACCCAAGCCCCCCTGTTTTTTTGGTTGACAGATTGTGTCCCAGGCAACGAGATTAACTTTTCTGGCGCTCGGAGAAGAGGCCCACAAAAAGTTGCGCATAATTTTTTCCAAGTCATCACAAAGTCTTCTAGGAAGGCGCACTGTCTGCATCGTATAGAGGGGAAGAGCGAATATGACTACTTGAGTCAGAGTGGTGCGTCCAGCAAGCGATGAAAGATTTGAGGTCCACCCCGAGAGACGTTGATGAACCTTATCCATGATGAACTGGTACGTACTCTTGGTGACTCTTGCTTGGAGCAAAGGCACGCCAAGGTAGCGGCCTAAGTTGGTAGTTTGCTTAAAACCCAATTCCCTACTCAACTGACGGGCATTGAAATGGTGGACATTCTTGGAGTAATAGCAACAAGATTTCTCGTGACTGATTTTTTGGCCAGACTCATTACAGAACTGGGCCATGACATCTCGGATGACCCGGGCTTGGTCGAGAGCCACTTCGAAAAAAAGGATGAGGTTGTCTGCAAAAAATAGATGAGTTAACAAGGGACCCCTGCGGCTTAATTGAATAGGTTTCCATTTGCCTTGCAAAACTGAGTGTTGGATCAGGTGACCGAGGTATTCCATGCACAAGACGAAAAGATATGGCGATAAAGGATCTCCTTGGCGAAGGCCTTTGGAGGGAGTAAATTCCTCACTAAGGTCGCCTCCCCAGTTAACTTGCATGGTAACGGTAGTAATGCACTTCATAATGAGAGAGATATGAGAGCTAGGAAGACCGGCATTCATGAGTGTATCAAGGATGAAGTCCCAAGAGAGTTAGTCATAGGCTTTCTCAAGATCTACTTTTATGGCCAGAAAACCTGTTTTCCCGGTTTTCCTTCGCATGGTATGTATAATCTCCTAGGCTATGATAATGTTGTCAACTATTATGCGCCTCGGGATGAAGCTACATTGAGCAGAGGCGACCAGAACATCAATAAAAGGTTTCAGACGGTTAATAATGATCTTGGACAATCCTTTGTAAAGCACAGAGCACAACGCAATCGGTCTAAATTGCGTGATCAGTTTAGGTGAGGGAATTTTTGGGATGAGAACCAGAAGGGTGCGGTTCAGTTCGGATTTCCAGACTTCGTGTCGAAAACTTTTATGCTTAAAACTAATCAGCGAAGGCCCTAATGTGTCCCATTGGGATTGGAAGAATAACACAGTGAAGCTGTCAAATCCCGGGGCTTTGTTAGGAGCCATGGTGAAAAAAGCATATTTAACTTCCTCGGGCAGGAGAGGGCTTTCGAGACCAGTCGTCGCTCTGGGCTAGAGAGAAGGGAAGCATCCTCTGAGTTGAAGCGGGGTCGAGGTAGTAGGATGTGCCGTATACAGCTTTTCCAGGAAAGTCTTAGCGAGATGGCGCATTGCAATAGGGTCGGAGTGAGCTATGCAAGGTTCATCAGTTAGAGAGGCTATGTGGAGTTTTCGTTTTTTTTTGGCAATCGTGACTGCGTGGAAGCATTTGGTATTCCTATCGCCTTGTCTGATCCACTGGCATCTAGATTTTTGGTGCCAGTAGAGTTCTTGATAGAGCACATGTTCCAGTTCGGTCCGCAGAAAGCGGTCTAGCTTGCGAAGAGAATCTGAATCCTCTTCCTCCAAAGATTTTTAAATGCCCGTCAGACGCGTCATGCCTCTTTTTACGCACGAAGATGTTGCCAAAAGTCGAGTGATTCCAGGAGTGTAGAGTGTTGGCCAAGTTGCTGACTGCCCTACATAAAGTGGGTGAGTGCGGGTTCTAGTGAGCAGCAACAGTATGGGGGAAGTCCTCATGCGTCAGCCAAGCGAAATGAAACCGAAAAGGACAAGGGGTATTGGTCTGAAACATAGGAGGATTAATGGAAACTAACAGCCCGATGATCCAACTTAAGAAAAGGCATGTGGAGAACTTTCGTAGAAGGGAAGTGATTGAGCCATGAGTCGAAGCAGAAACCCCTGTCGATCCGAGCCAGAGTTTGACTTCGCCGCCAAGTGAATTTGGGCCCGTTGTAACCAAGGTCGTGGAGATGGCAACAGTGCATGCAGTCTCTAAATTGAGGATTGACAGTCGGATTATTGCGAGCATCCCCTCATTTATTGTTATGATCTAATTTGACGTTAAAATCACCGCCTACGATCCACGGCTGGGTGGTGATTTTGGCAATTTTGCACAAATGATGCCAAAGGATAGGTTGAAGGGAATAAGTCAGACTCTCGTAAATAGCTGTGAAAGCAAAAGAGGTTTGTCCCAATCAAATTGACACGAATAAATTGGCGATAAGCCAGCATGATCTTGAGAGTTACATTCGGTTTCCAAAGAAACCAAATATTACCATTTATTCTCCTTTTCTCATTTTCACTTGATTCAAGTACTTACTTCAAAACCACCGTTGTTAATAATCACCTGAAAATAATGTCACATGTTATGAACCATTAACCATAGTGGTGCCTTTCATGAAATAACAGCATATTGAAGCGACGACATTCCCGGCTGGCTGCAACCAACCTCTCATTTGTCTAATGCTACTTCGCCAAACCTACTTAACCGCTGTGATTGGAGTGTCCCTTTCTTGCATTTCCTATTAACTGAGCCTAATTTATAATTTATCTCAGAGAAGCCGGAGCTTACCGAAATTGGAATTTGTAAAAGCGCCTTTGAGAACTGGGGACATGGTCTGGGCCTCATTAAGCAATTATGATACTTATGCTTGTAAAGAGAATTCATGGTTACAACCTCACAAATGACTTCCCCACGACTAGACGAAGGTTTACATCAAGCTTTATTCTTCTTCATTTCCTTTCTGTTTTTCTTCTTCTTCTCTAATCCCTTCTCAGAGGTGGATGAAGGGTAAATTTCCTTAAATTTCTTCAGTATAATGCCAATGTGAGGATCGTCTTTTGGAATTTTAGTTAGCAAAACCTTCGCAGATTTATGGTCTCCAGAAACTAAGACAGCCTGATACATCCTGCAACTCAAAAGGCAACAGCAATACTAATAAGGCAAGCAGTTTCACTGTGACTATTTTATATTGTCAATTATTTATTAGAGAACGAATCTAAGTACCTTAAATAACTCAAGACATTGTAAGGCATGTCAGCAGCCTGATATTCTTTCCAAATGAGAATAGAACTCTGTAGATTTTTGGCCTTAATGCAAGCATTGAGCATAAAATCGAGGCATTTTCGTGAAGGGAATACACCAAGTTCATCTTTTATAGCCTGAAGCAAGTCCAAACCAAACTGCAGATATGTAGGCTCTAACCCAGCAACCACTGCAAAAGCCTACATCACAGAAAAGAGAGGCCTAGAAGTTGGTAATCTAAACTTTGGCACCATATTATTTAGATACTTAAGTTTGACATGCTTCAAGCCTATCTTTGTCCTCATAGCAACAAAGTCTTTGAGCAATTACAAAAAGTTAAAGTCCTTACACGAAGGGAAACATATAAAATAGGAAACAGAAAGTGAATGTAAGCTGGTGAATAGAGGAACAAGAACGTACCTCGTCAAAAATAGATTCCATGGCCACTTCGTCATTGCAGATGCTATTTTTAAGTTGCTTAAACAGGTTGACGGTAGAACTAGTTTAAAGCCCAGGATCAAAAGTTGGTCAGATATATTTTGTCGATAGATATTTAACTCAAGCAATGGATTTTATTTACCTTAAATACTTATTTCGAATGCAGTATAAGATGGCTCTAAAGCAACCATCCATCCAATGGTTAGAATCTTCCAACCTTTCAAGTAGCTTGAGCATTCTACTTAACTCTCCTTCAGATTGAAAGTTATCCTAAAGGATGTGGAATAGATTGTTGTAGTTGTTACAAGACAAAAAGCATAAAGTATTTCACAGAAAAAGACTTACAATTAGGCATATAACAGTTTTTGGTGCCACATGACCTCCAGCTTGCTCGATTTCTTCATATATTTTCAAGGCATCAGATATTTGTCCATTTGATACAAGGGCAGAGACTAGCACGTTTTTTATTTCATTAAGGTTCCTAGTTGGAATGTCCATGTCCAAAAGCACCTACACCAACTCAGCACAAAATGGATTACTAGACTATACAAGTGTGAGAATTAAGACAATATAACATGAGCTATATAACTAATGAAAATCCTTGAAAAATTAAAACTAAAAAATCGCAAGCAATTTTGGTAGGATATTATTAATATGAGCCATTTGAAATTGTAAACCCAAAATAACCACATAAAGTTGCTGAGTATGCAAATAGACTAGTTCTGAATAACAACTCAATAATCATTGGTTTGGGTCACTGTCCCCAATGCAAGATAATATAAAGATGTAAAGTTTTAACGACAATAGGATGGAAACTTTAATTTACTTTTTTTCTTAAACATTAGATTGACAGAGTTAGTTGAATAGAAGCTACAGTCAGAACTCAAGAACTGGTAGATACCTCTTTCGCCTTCTCAAACTGACCAGAGGTTGCAAAAGCATTAACAAGTGCCATGTATATGTGTTTTGAAACTTCAACTCTCGCCAATTTAAGTTCATCATAATACTGCATAACGGTAATCAGGAGGTAACATCATATTCCAGCTTCAAGACACATATGCATTAAACAAGTTCCACATGTATGCTACCTTATGTTCATTATAATGACACAGTACAGTAATCAGAACGGCAATAATTTATATTACAGTTTTACATGTAGCAAATCATGTTTTGTTACAAAGACACCACAGCGAAAAACAAAAGCCAAGCCTCCAGAAAACTTGCTTTGCATAATTTCTACACCACAAAGGCAAGATCACCCAAAACACAGGTTTGCAATTACCTTCACAATTTCATCCTCATTTTCGCAGTTGGCTATTAAATAGCCATAAGTTTCAGAATCTGGTTTTACAGCTGCAAGTTCCATTTGCCTAAGAACCATTAATGCACCCTTTTTATTTTTCTGTGGGCAATCAGCAAATGAAAAAAATCGATATAAATGGGAGATGAAAACAGATAAGCCTTAACTTCAACATATAAATAGCCAGTAACTTGTTCTTTGAATAAGAGAAATGAAACTCCGAAGAATAGCATCAATTCTTGCAGAAGAAATAAGTAATGGAAGTAGAGCATAAATTGAGAAACTCCAATTACCAAACCAATAAGTGGTAAGAATCTTAGCTTAAAACATGACTTCATGTAATCGCTCTTCCTCTTTTAGACACTTTTAGATTAAATCATTCCACCTTAACTAGAACTAACCATGCACATTACTTAGCAAGGTGTCAAAAGTTACCTCTCGAAAATATCCTAGAATTAGAGCATTATACATGCCAACAGTGGGGCTCAAATTAAATCTCTTTAAGTCATCAAGGATCGCATATGCACCATGAAACTGCATTAAACCATGGAATAAAAAAAAAGTAGCATCAATTTAAAGAAAGCATCTTAGAAAAAATTAATTTGCAATAAGGGAGATGAGACGCTCAGAGGTACAATCACATGCAAACAAGCTTGTGCATGCAAAGCAGATGCAAAGAGGGAGAGATTAAACAACTTACATCTTTCATTTTTGCACTCAAATTTATGATGCTCCTAAATGTATCATGGTTTGTTTGCAAGCCATGCTGGCAAATCATATGATAAATCCTTCTCACCTTAACAATAAGATAAAGAAACGGATGTAAAGGTCTGGGAAATTCAGAGAAGTAGACCAAAGAAAAGGAAATGCTAAAAAGGAGTCAACTATAGGAAATAACAACAACCAGATCAGTAAGAGAAAAAAAAAAGGAACGTTTTCTTGCTTCTTCCCTGAACCTAACTGGAACAGGACTAAAAACTTTCTATGGAATGCAACCTTTTTATGTTCATGTTCAATATACTTAATGAAAAAAGGCACAGGGATGAATTCACTTCTAAAAGAGCCTATTTGAGACAGAAACACCCACTATTCTGCCTGCAAAATTTCTCCTTCAACCAAAAGAGCAGAGGATTTTGAAGCATCCTGACTATGAAAGACATTTCTTCTGAGGACTCCACTGAACATATTTGTAAGATTAGTGACGCTCCCAAAGTCTTAGGCAGTCCAATTAATTCAGTCATGCAAAACAGAAAGAGTTTGTTTAGAAAAGAAAATGGTCAAAGCTAGGCCTAGGTTAATGTTTCTATGAATTCACAATTTTGAGGGTTATCCATGAGATTCATATAATGTGCCCTTTCAGTGCATATAATGCTTATTAGGAAGAAGTAAGCTACCACCAAAAGCTGATAATATAACTGATGATTCATTAGAAAGCCCAATTCTCTCTTTTACATGCCCAAATACAAAAGAACTTCCAAGTTTGAAAATAAACCATGTGATAGAAACTGCATGTGGTCAAATGATTTAAAGCAGAGAAGCATGTAGTCGATGACAAATACCAGGTCAAACTCATAGCTTGTCTCACAAGCAAGCAATATGTGATGTAATGTGCCTATGGATAATGATAAACCTGCTTTACACATAAGGTCCACCACATCAAGAGCCACTTGCACCTACGATAGGCAATATTGTCAAGAAAAGAAATTTAGAATAATCAAAATAGCTTCCTGAAGTAATTATATGAAATCATATGTTGAAATGGAAGGAATATCAACTTATCTTTGTCTTGCCATCGAGAAGATTTAGTCATACCTCAGATAAGTTGCAACAATATAATATGAGCTTCTCATACAGTTGTGCTGAAGGTGTGATCTCCAGATCAGTGTGAGTGTTGTTGAATTTTAAAATCACATCCTCAGCCTTCAATAGTAAACATTTCCACATCCAATACACATCACAAAGATTTGGAGAGATAAGTTAATAGTAGTAAAGAGATGAGTTAATAGTAGTAAACTATCATTTAACACAACACCTTATAAGCAACTATAGGTAATCTCACGCTCAGAGGAATAAAAACCGAAGAGTTGTTAAAAGAAAATGCTACGATTGATATGATTAAGTAAAATATAAATAATATCTTAATTGATAAAATGAAAAATAAAAGACATAATATGTTAAATATTCAAGCAATTTTATAGGTAATGACAACAGAATATCTAGCATTAGGAACTCTTAAAAACTTCAAGAGGAAGACTAATTGCCACACAAGACAAAGAGATAGTTACATTACTTGACTAAATTCAATATTAAGATCGTTCAGCTTTAAAACTAAAAAACCAGAATCCCAAGCAAAAAAATTGACAAGAATCAATTATAGAGTTTCATCTAAAGTCCCTCAACTTTAAAATCATCATTTGTATTACTTAACTAGATTATCATTTCAGATTTGTTTACTTCGTAAAGTAAAAGTTCTCCGACGCTTGCTTTACTCTTGCTCCTAATCAAAGTGGGATATCTTATACACCCCCTCATGCCTAAGAACGGACATCCAGAGTGCAAAGCTCAAAAGACTATCCATCTACAGACAATCCAACATCAAAATAATGTTAGCTCTGATACCATGATAAAAGTCAGCCGAATTTTACCCGAAAGGAACCTTATGGGGAGAGGATTACCAAAATCATGTAAGGTTTGTTTTGCTTTTGCTCTTAGTGAATGTGGGATATCTTAACAAATTAAAAGAACCTATTTCATGCTATACAAATTGATTGTTCCTTAAGAATTTAAATACTATGTAGTTTTGGATAAAAAATAGATGGAAAACTAATGGATATAAAGGAGGGAGTTATGAGAAGCTAAACAATACTATAATGGGTAAGCGATAGTTTTCAAATATGAGGATTGAAATAGAAAAACGTCAAATCACATGGGTCAACAATGTTTTTAACCTACCTTTAATAACTATCTTGGTAGTCAGCTTAACTTCATGATAGTGAAGGAGAAAGTTATACTGATATGAATTGTTCGTCATTGAATCATAAATGTCGAGTAGAGCAAATATATATCATGTAACAGAGCAACAACCATGCTTCAAAACATCATATGTTGTATACAATGATCATTAACCTAAATACAAATGACATTAGAAGTCCCAAGCAAGTGATTCATATCATGAATCTACCATAAAGAAGCAAATTGCATGCATAGCAAATGTGCCTCAGACTAGGACATTACCAGCAGCATTCATGAGAAGTTCCTCACCGCTAAATTTGGGGTGCTAGTAGCATAATTAAATATGAGAGTTGAGACACGCTCTGCTTCACAGTTTGCAGCTTATCACAAGAACATTTTGCATATATTAGAAAACAAAAAATAAAGTCACAAACAGAACTATATAATTTCGTTAAAAAAATAGTAATATCTATTAGTGAAGACTATTAACAAAGTAATATTCTTATACGCTGAAAAAAATACTAATTTTATCACTAATACCATTTTGTATGAAATCAAACAAAATGCATCATTTAGCAAAAGAAATGATGTGTGTAAGCGTACCACCATTTTTGAGAGCCAAAAGGAATTTCTCAGCAAAGTGGTCTAAGGATAATCTGCCTAAGAATTTAAAGATACCGCATACACTGTCAAATGTCGAAACCTTGGTTATGTCTATAACCTCTAACAATTGCAAAAGCTTGTCCTTCTGTTCTCTTTCACAAAGTGCCAACAGGTAATTTGCTACAAAACAAGTGTGCCAAATGTCAAACAAGAAGTCACAAAGAGTATATATAAGCTGTATTTGTTATCCCATCTACCTCTTCTTTATTTTTGTACCATATTTATTACAGTCCATATACCAACAAAGCAATTAGTTTTTAGGTAGTTCAATACAAACATAGATACCATGCAAGTCCATAGTCTCAGGTCTCCTATTGACGGAAATGCAACGGCAGAGTTCTTCAATCATTTCTTCATCATCAACTCTAATATAAAATAGCATCTCATAATACCCTAATCTTGGAATTGAACTAGGACTACATTCCTTTATTGCCTTGCAGAAGAAATGGAACTCCTCCAACATACACATATCAATTAAATATGTAAGAACTGGACAATAGGTTTCCTCTTCTAGCTGGAAACCCTGTTCTTTCATATGTGTTAAAATTTGAAATGCTTTTGAAATTTGTTCCAATGCAACATCCTCAACATCAGTTCTCCTAGCTTCATCTACACAAATCTTTATGAAGGCACTGCATTCCTTTTGCCCAGTTTCACGTCCCAATTTGCCTAGTACGTCAATCATAGCCTCTGTCCCAAGATTATGTGCGCACATTCCAATTAAACGGTTAATCCTATTTGGCATTGTAGACTTGAAAATCCACTTCTCTTTTCTTGTCCGAGACTGTTCCTTGCGAAGCAGATTTGCTTTCTTCTGAGACAAACTTGAAACCCATGGTATTTTCAATGAAGCTTTAGATGAATTATCATCTTTGATTCCTCTAGAATCAGCTGCAGCATCTGAAAAAAATATCAACGTCAAATGAAAAAAATCCTCTCAAGTTAAGATAGGCTGGTCATTCATTCGCAACAAAAGGACACAACTTCAAGAGAGCAGAGTTATATTCTTGATTGAAACTGTATAAGCTCATTACAATCGTATGCAAAATCCAAACTTTACAAAATCTACCTACCACCACGCAGTACAGCCATTATCTCGTTGCAAACATGTCTTGTCCTATATTCTGCAATAATCAACACAATATAAAAAGAAAAAGCAAAGAATTATAAACTGACCCAAACGATGAGCAAAGATTTAAAAGGATTGCTGTCAAAATAATTAAGACTACAAAGTACCAGAATCTGGGTCGGAGTCGTCTAGCTTGATAATAGAAGAAGAAGAAGTATTTAGGGCCTTGGAAGTGGTGGAGGGCTGCTTTAACGTGGTGGTGGCGGTGGTTTTAGTTTCTTTAACAGCAGAGCAAAACATCGAGCTAAGGGTCTTCAACTTGGACATTGATTCTGCAATATTGGTGATGGCTTCAGTTTACAATCAAAACCCACCACCAAATTGTGAAAAGTTTCTTAGTTACAAGAAGTCCTTAAAACCCTCAAGTAAACAAGAGCAGGTGGCCTTGCGCACTGCTAGGTTTTGATGGAGACCTTGACCGATAAATGAGTATTTCAATTGCGCCTAACATTAATCAATCGTTTTGTACTTAACACAACCGTTGAGCTAATAAGCAATGCTAACTGAACCTTTGACACGGAAGCAAAGGAGATCGAGAAACAGAGGACTGGGCCAATGAGTACCATACTTTACGAATAGGAACTTTTTTTTATTAATTTACAATATAATATTTATAAAATGAAACTCTTTGTACCGTATTAATGATTTTTCGTTATGTGGCTGTTATTCCCATCATGTGCGGTATATTAGTTGTACAGCCTTTGTCGTGTAAATGATGAAATAACTCTTATTAATATTTTGTCAAATTTTAATTATATAAAATTTTAGATTATAATTATTAAAACAAAAAAATACTACAGATATAAATTCATTTGTTTATTCTTCCTAATACCAATTTTTCCTAAACCTTAAATCAACAATTTATTTATTCTTCTTAAACATATTTGTTTGTTTTACTAACTTAAAAGAGACCTTTGATTTTTAGAAAAGAATTAGTTAACTTTAAATAACCATCAGGTATATGCCAACGGGAGAATATCAACAACATTTGATCCTAATTTTATTTTGATTGAGAATGGCCAAACTAATATAGACCATGCGATAGTAGGTTAGAAGCATATAAATAAGCTTAAACAACTTCTACTAGTAAATGTACTTAAGCTATATCAGTTCTAACTAATCTTGTTAACTCTAAAAGAATTAAGCAGGTTGTAAAAATAGGAAATGCAATATCTAGGAACCAAGTAGGAACCACCCAACTGTCATTAAAGATAAATTTAATAACTTTTGTTTCTTTTAATATACATGTATTACTAGTATAATGCTATAAGTGTGTTATGAAGAGGGACTAATGGGTGCTAAAAATCAAACTAAAACCTCATTTCCTTGCCATTTTTAATTACGTGAATGATGTAGGCGCTAGCATATCCCTCATTTTTGGCACTTGGATTAGCGTCCATTTGAAATAAGGATTTGGTTTAATATTTTATATGCTTTTTCCTTTGATAAAGTGGGACTGAATCCACTACACCTAAAAGGATTCCTGGTTAAGATGAAGCTTCCAAGTTCTTCAAAAAGGAGAATTTTATTAGTGATTTTTAAGGCTTTCAATACTAGTCCTTTTTAGCCTTTTTGCATGCAGATTTCCATCCATTAAACCTTGTCCTTGTGGCTAATTTTCAAGTTGCCACTCTACAAATAATTCCTTAACAATATCTCTATCTTTTTGGTTAGCTTGATAAGGGAAAGAGGTGTACACGCTACTAAACCTACAAACTTGATAAAATAGTCTTGACTAAATCCAATCTACCAATGAATGATAAGCGTTTGTCATTCCAATTGATGTCTCTTCTAAATATAGACTTCGAAAGAGGTTGACAATCTATATAGGAAAGTTTTATAGGAACAATAGGTAACCCTAAGTAATTGAAGGGGTTTTGCTAATTGGAAGCTTGTAATTGCTAAGAATGAAATTACAAGTCTATCCATCCCCAAAGAGAAGATAAAGTTGCTTTTGGTTTTTATGAATGAAAAACTAGAGATAGATTGAAAAGTGTGAAGGGAGTTGACTAAGGCATTAATAGACTCCTTTTTAGGTTGAAAAAACATAATGATATCGTTAGAAAAAGTCACATTAAAAGTTGGATTTGATATAGTACTAAAAGTTGCCTGAAATATTGGTATTTTCCTTTGTTAATATGAATAAAGCCTCCGTACAAATGTTGAAAAAGTAAAGAGATACAGGATCTCCTTGTCTCAATCCGTTAGTATCCTTAAGGCTCTTAGTTGGTACCGTATTGACTAGAATGTTGAAAGAAATAGTAGTGACACATTTCCAAATCCATTGGATGAATTTATAAGGAAACTCAAAAGCTATAAGCACCTCAAATAAGAACCCCCAATGGATATAGTCAAAATCCTTACTAAAAAATACCTAAGCTAAAAGAATGCTATCTCCAATTCCCTTTCCTTAGATAAATGCACCTTGATAATGTTCTAAAAAGGTGAGAAGGATAGCCTTACGTCTAGAAGGTGAGAAGGATAGCCTTACGTCTATAAGCAATCATTTTAGAGATAATTTTATAAATGAAATTGCAACATAAGATTGGCCTATAATATTAGATCTTTAAAAGGTTAAGAGCTTTTAAAACTAGATAAATAAAAGTTATATTAAGCTCTTTAACGAGTTTACCTGATATAAAGAATTTAAGAATATGTCACATAATCTCCAACCTAGTTCTAAGCTTATTAATTGAAGAAACCATTATAACTATCAGGGATTGGTCCCTTATGGGAGTTTGTACTAAATGTTACTTATTTCACTTCGTCAAGATAGAAGGGGGATTAAAGAGCTTCAGCTTGATGCTAAAAAATAACCTTATGAATGAATGAGTTAATCTAAGAGAGGACAAAGGTATCAAAATTTCGAAAGGAATCCTTGTAGTACTTAAAGAAGAGTTGTTTTTATCTCATTTAGATCATTTTTTATAGTTCCTTGCTCATTCAACAGAGAGATTATGCCATTACTATTTTCCTTTTTAAAATTATGTTATAGAAGAATTTACCATTGCAATAACCTTCTTTTCGCTATAAAGTTCTTGATTTTTTCCTTAGTAAGGAATGATGATTGCTTAAGGCCTGAGCATAGTTATTAAGAGCTATTCTTTCTTTAGAAAAGAGGGCCATATCACTTGGTAAAGTTGAAAGCTAATTTTAGAAAACCTCAAGTGTCTGTTTTGCAACTTTTAGTAATTTTTTAGTGTTTAGGAAAATTTTTACATTATGAGCCTTTATCTCATATTTATAGCCTTAAGTTTGGTGATGCATTTGTAGGACTCTTAGTCTAAGCCCTTGCTGGATAATCCTCTAGTAATAGATTCTAGAAGCTTAGGTAACAATCTAGGTGATTGTTGAATCCAAATGGGAACATCTTAAGAGGAATTTGGTCATTTAAAAGAAACTCAATAGGTGAATAATCAGAGATCACAGGGGTTAAAAATCTGCAAACATTATTAATGAGATATGCTGAGTAGGATGCATTCATAAGTCCACCTTTTCTTTTGGTATAAAATACTTGTTTTCTTGTTACTCTAGGTATAATGATTTTCAATATATCTTAGGTCCTCTAATTCAGCCTGATAAAGACAGTTCCTAAAGTTTTCTATTTTTAGTTTGTTAGTTAGAAGACCATTAACTTTATTAGTAATATGAGCATTTAATTAGTGTGTAGGCCAATTAGATATCTTAGGGCATTATAGAAGATATTTTAATTAAGGTTGATAAGTTTATCTTTCTTATTAATTTTGCGATTATAAATAGATGATAATGGGGAGATTCCTTTTATATTAGGACAACCTTTCCTGTTTACTACTAAAGCTATTATAAAAGTGCATGATGGGAAATTATTCCCAAAGGTAAAGGATGAGAAAGTGAATTTTAAGATATTTGGAGAAGAAGGTGGAATTGATGGAGGACTTTTTTTAAGAGAGATTTTTAAGAATTGATGGCTCCTCTCTCTGGTTATCTTAAATAAAAGTTACGGCAAGGGCAATTTTGTCTTTAGTTTTCTCTTACCTTCTTATTTACCAGTTTAAGAACAATATTTCAAAAATTTTTAGTTACCTACCCTTTCCCTGTTACTTTTGGTAATAGATCAACCCTAGTTGGTAGTTAACTAAACTACACTCAACCCAATCACTTCTTACCGCTGACACTTGTAGCCAACCCTTCTAGTAGCCTTCTATCAAGACTTCCTTGTATTGTCCTTCCATTCCTATACCATCTTCATGTTCCTCCCATAAGGCAAACCAAACTCCCATCTCTTCTCCACCTTCAACCGCCTAGGAAGCCGTCTCTAATGAGTTCCTTATCCCCCTTAACTTAAGGATATCTTAAAAACAAATAACCTCAAAATAATTTGCACTTTGCACCCCCTCTTTCTAAAGGTTTCTCTATTATGACTCTACCTTTAGAGTTACTAAGGGAAGGAGCTAATTCTTTGTCCTCAACATTATTCAGCTTCTTTATTAGGAAAGGGCCTACTTTCCCTACTATTCAAACATGGGCATTAAGAAATTGTAAGGCCTAAGGCTTAAAAGAGGTGCTTCTGAATAAAGAAAATACTTTCCTCTTCACCTTCAGCATAAGGTAGGAGCTCAAAAGATTATTAATCAGGGCCATAACATATCTCTAACATTCCTATCTTCCTCCAACAATGGAAGCTAGGTTAACTATTGATAGAAGTGTCCTAAACCATATACCAATATGGATCAATATCCATTCCATTCCATTAGGATACTGAATTATAAAAGTCTTAGCTATTTGGCAAGTTTTATAAGTAAGCCTCAATGTACGAATGACCCAAAAACTTCAATAGAGGAAATAAAATGATCATCTTGAGGGTGTTTCATTGGATCAAAAAATATTGAAATGAATTACTTCCTTATCGAATTCCAATGTAAGGGTGCCCTCACGGACATCTATCTTAGTTTGGGTCATGTTAAGATACGATCTCCTTAGTAAAATAGGTATAGGATTGTATGAGGTTTCATCATGTATATCTATTACATAAAAATTTGTAGGAAACTCCAACTTATTCACTTGTACCAATACATCCTCAATTACTCCATTAGGGTAAGCATTAGTATGATCAGCTAATTATATGATAACACTTGTCTCTTTTAAAGGCCCTAAATTTAAAGAAGCATAGATAAAACGAGTTAATGCTTTAAAATCTGGCATAGCTCTCTAAATCACGATGTTACCAATCTTACAGGGAATGTTAAACATACATAGATCCTTGCACTTAGAAGGTATTTTCTTCTTGAAGACTACATAAAAAATTTCTTATCCATCATTTTGTTCTCATCACCTCTTGTCTTTCTTTTATTGGTACACAATTCAAAATAAAACAAAGAAGAAAAGGATAATGAGATATTAGAGACTTTTTGAAAGATAGAAGTGAACATCCTTTGCTAGACGTAATCAACCAAGTGCCTAGGTATGCAAAATTCCTTAAGGAATTTGCTTGATTTTATCTAGCAAAGGTATGTTCACTTCTATCCTTCAAAAAGTCTTTAATATCTCCTTATCCTTTTCTTCTTTGTTTGATTTTGCCAACCTGTTAGGAAAAGGTGGAGGATTATTGTTAATCATATTGAGACTTTTGAATTTTACCTTTATGCTAGATAAGGGATTTCCTTCATTTCCTAACTCCATCTTGATCTCATCTTTATTAGCCATCCTTTGTGGGGTCCTTTTAGGAACCTCAAGGTCTTTTCCACTCTTTAGGTTTATTGTGCTAAAGTTTTATGGATTTAAATCGAGTTTAGATGACAACTTCCTTCTACTTTATGATTTTAGGAGGTAGATAGCCATCGCCATCGGACCTGTCTAGCTTTCCATTTTCTGGATGTTATACTTTGTATCTTGCTAGAATTGTTTGGCATCCTACTGAATTTGCAAAGTATTAAAAGCAAGAAACTTAACTAAGTCTTCCAAAGATGTATCTATGTTAGAAGAAGAGGCTTGGTTGGAATTACTGAGCTCCTTGTGCCTTATTTGGAATGTAATTTTGTTATCTATTCTCTTCATAACTTAGGTTTGGATGATCCTTTAATAAGAGTTGTACTGGTTGGAGAAATTCTCCCCCTACAACATTGACATATTCCATACTTCCCTCTTCAAAGTTGGACACCTATTTGTTGGATGGTTCACATTTGCACGTATACCACATGCCTTTATGCGTGCTTATTCAACATCAAGTTTTCTAACAAAAGATTTTAGCTCATCTAAACGATGTTAAATAGATTAAGTATTTACCTTGTTTATATGATGAACATTTTTGTAGTTGACAAATTGTTGCGTGTTCATGGACATGTGCTCAATTAAAGTTCTAGCCTCTATAGTAGTCTTTTCATATAATGGCTCACCACTCGTTCCATCGACCAAAGTCCTTTTGATAGGTAACAATCCTTCGTAGAAATATTAAATGAGGAGTTGTTCTAATATATTTTGGTGAGTATAGTTGGCATGCAAGTTCTTGAAACACTCTCAATACTCATACTGGGACTCTCTGTTATGTTAATTTATCCTGCATATCTTTTTTCTTATGCTAACTATCTTCGATGCTGAAAAATATTTCTCCAAAAATAGCCTGTTCTTTTCAATCTAAGTATTAACGCTCCTTACAGGCAAATCAAAAAGCTAGTAATTTGTTACATCCCTTAATAAGAATGGAAAGCCCTGCACATGATATGCTCATCCGTCACCCTTTAAGGTTTCATACTCAGACATCCATATCAAGTTCCTTAAGATGCTTGTGTGCATCCTTACCTGCAAGTCCATAAAAGTTAGGTAAAAGATGGATTAAGCCAAACTTAAGCTTAAAAGTTACATGTTCAACAAAATTAGGAAAAGTAATGTACAACGGTCTTTGAGTTAATTCTGGTGTAACCAACTCCCTTAATTTTCTCGGACTGGCCATTGTTTCTTCAAATCTAAGCTTGTTATAGTTTCCCTTCACAAACTTCATAGTGTCTTTTCGATCTATGGATCATTTTGTACAGGCCCTCAATGAGGAGATCTTGTTACTACCATACACCAATACTAATAAAGGTGAAAAGATCAAGAAATAACTAAAAAGTCATTATAAACAAATATATATACAAAACACCAATTGACTTCAAAAGAAAAAACTAAAGAACTTCACTACCCAACAATGACACTAAAATTCTTGATACTTGTAGAACACACCAAAAAAATAAAACCCAACTCTGCACACTAAATTTGAAATAGTGGTGAGTAGGGATCGTATCCATAGGGAGGTATGTGTAGCTTTTGTAATGAAAGAATTAGTATTTAGGATATGGGGGGTTCTGGTTAGGATCGATAAACAAGGATCGATAAACAAAATGAAGTAAAATTGCACTAATGAAAGTAATTCAAATTAAATAGTATAAAATTGTGAAGATTGATGAATGAGTAAGAATGTAGTTCGCAGGTCAATCTCGGCCTATACACAAATAAACATACTTAATCATCTTGTTATTCTCATACCTCTCTTAAAAACTATTAATTGTAGGTTAACAATAAGCTTTATTAACCTTGGTTTTCACTTAGGCTGTGTTTAATCAAAATAAATTCTTGAATTAAAACTAGCTATCAAACATCTTAGAATAAACTCTCTAGATTTAGTAGGAAAGTTGCATTAAGAACTAAGAAAACAGATTAATCTAGGTAATAACCACACAAGATCAAGTCTATTTAACCTATGCTATGTTATCCCCAATGATTCAACATCACTCGTTTCTCATAAATAAATCAAAGATACAACTATTAAGTATTGTATTCTAGATTTTGCAATAAGTTCATAAATAAATGATCTATTGAAAGAGTTTTAATCATTATTGTTGGACCTGCTTCCGGAGCCTAGCATTCAGAGACATTTAACAGAAACAGTACAAGTCCTTAACCATATTGCACCTGTCTTGGGACAATTCACTTAACTTTCACTGTAGACGTCAGATTAAACAATTCCTTAGACTGTTCGAAAGAAGACTTTAAGATCTACAACTTTTATGAAGGCCTTGAAGACAAATTCTATCATCTGAAGGGTAAAAATTAGACCAGACAATACAAGATGAACAGTACATACAAGAAGTGGAAGGTCAACTATAGAGGAAGCAAAAAACAGATGAACCCAAAAAGCAGACGAAAGGGAAAAGCAAACGAAGCCACAAAGCAGACGAATAGAGTCAACTTAAAATGAAGAAAAGTCAACTTAAGATGACGCAACTCTTAAGAGGAAGCAGAGTCAACTTAAGAAGAAGCAAATTCAACTTAAGATGATGCAACTCTTAAGACGAAGCAGAGTCAACTTAAGACGAAGTAAAGTCAACTTAAGACGA
>JAOQMR010000005.1:20954143-20986147 GCA_027563865.1 Erythroxylum pelleterianum
TTCTTAGGTACCCAGATTTTCTTGGGTCCTTTGGGGTTAGTCTTATAATAATTCATAGAATGATAATAAGACGACTGGTGATTTTTCTTTCTATAAGGAACAAAATTCTTTTTGTACCGAGTATCGCTTTTAGTAAAACCTAAGCCACTCATATCATTAGGGTGTCTATATCTTCCAATCATGTCATTCATCTTTTTCGTACTTTCAGTAAAAGTTGATAGATCTGTTGAAAAAGTATTAATTCTTTGTTTCAGTTGACTGATTTCCTTAGATATCTATAGTAACTTTTCTCTTCATATCGTCTACTTGTTTCTTAAGGCAGACGTTTTCTTTCTCTAACACTTACGTGTTCTTCAAGTTTTCTACAAACTTTTTCTTTAACGATCTATACTGCTTTAGTATAGCATGTAAATCTTCTAACAATTCTAAATATGCATCTTGTAGTTCATTAAAATTAGAAGTTGCCTCCTCATCACCTTCTTTTTCAGCTACCAAGCATATATTTGCTTGAACTGATGCTTCTGAATCAGATTTAGATTCAGACGAATCCAAATCTTCCCATGTTGCCATCATGCTCTTCTTATTCTTTGGTTTTCTTCTCAGCAACGGACATTTAGGCTTGTAGTGTCCTGGTTTGTTGCACTCGTAGCAAATGACAGATGTCTTCTCGTTCTTGACTTCGTCTTTGCAATTGTTTTTAAAAGAAAACTCTTTATTTCCTTTTGCTTTCTTCTTCCACATTCTTCTGATCTTTCTCGAAATGAAAGATAATTCATCATCATCTTCACTTGAATCTTGTTCAGATTCACTGGTATCATCATCCTTGATTTCTTCAATCTTTAGTGCTTTTCATGGTGAACTTCTCTTTTTCTAAGTCTTGTGATTTTTCTGTCCAACCTTTAATGCTATAGATTTGTCCCGTCTGGGTTTATCTTCTGCATCAAGCTCTGCTTCATGTATCTTCAAAGAACCAAACAATTCATCAAGCTTTAATATACTCAAGTCCTTGGCTTCTTGTACTGCAGTGATTTTAGGTCTCCATCTTTTAGGCAGACTTCTGAGAATCTTCTTGACATGGTCTTGATTATTGTAGATTCTCCCAAGAGCTTTAAGTCCATTAATGATAGTTTAAAATTGTCCAAACATCTGATCAATAGACTCATCTTCCTTCATCTTAACTGGTGTACAAGAATACTTATCTTGGACTCTTTCACCTAGTTTGTGTCTTCATGCGCGATGGATAGAGTGTCCCACATATCCTTTGCAGTGTTGCATCCATGAACTTTATCGTATTCACTTCTGCTTAAGGCACAACTCAGAAAGAACTTGGCCTTTTAGTTTAGTTGAAATCTAGCTTTTTGATCAGCTGAACATCTGGTGCGAGGAATGACATTTCCTTCATCATCCATTAGTATGTATGGTCTATTCTCGATGATGTCCCAAAGATCAATGTGTGTAGATTCTATGAAGAGACGCATCCTGTCCTTCCAATAATGATAATCCTGACCATTGAATGCAGGAGGTCTTGTGACGGAGGCGCCTTCAGCTATAAAAACATGTAATTTAGCCATGGATCTTTGTCCTCACTTTATAACGGTGGTTCTTAGAAACCGAGCTTTGATACCAACTGAAGTAAATCACTTTTTATTATAGAATGCAAATACAATATACAAAATGAACAAGAAGGGGGGGTTGAATTGTGTATCCGTTTCTTGAATACAAAACCCTTTTTTATTTCTTTGAAAACAAACTTTTTCAAACTCTTAAATGAATATAAAAAATGTTTATATGAAAATATCTATGTAGTTAAATCGCAAATAATTTCTATATACTTGTTTAAGAACAATAAAAATTAAAGTAGAGAGTTAGAAGATGGACACGGCGATTTTATCCTGGTTCACCCTAAACCTTGGGCTACATCCAGTCCTCAGAGTTCGTCTGAGATTCACTAAACTTCTCCAAAGTTACAAGTATTCTTTCCCTCTTAGAGCCTCTTCAAGTCTCTTACACACAGTATTATTTTCGCTCTCTTAGCCTCTTCAAGCTCTCAGCTTTTCCTTTCTCTCACTAGAAAGATATTGCGAGTTTTTGTTACAGTAAAGATTGCTCTCATGTTTTGCACAATGAATACAGAATTTTACTAAAGTTGAAAGATCAAATCAATAAAAACTCAAAAAGTAGTTCAATCTTCAACTTCGACTAATATTTATAGCATTCATCTCCAACTTCTTCTTGTTTCTTGTAGAAACCATTATCCAGTTAAGTTCTGTAACTAACTCTAACTGACTAACTGTCTGACATACTAGCATATCTTAGTCTTCGTATCGTCTGTGTTTTTCTCTTTCTTCTGTGTTTTCCGCGTTTTTCTGTGTTTTCAACTTCTTCTGTGTTTTCAACTTCTTCTATGTTTTCAACTTTTTCTGTGTTTTCATCTTCTTCTGCGTTTTCAACCTTTTCTATGTTTTCTGTGCTTCTTCTATTTTTTCAACTTCTTCTGTGTTTTTCACACTTCTTCTGAGTTTTCAACTTCTTATGTGTTTTCCGCGCTTCTTCTTGTATTCAACTACTTCTGTGTTTTACACGCTTCTTCTGTGTTTTCACTTTCTTCTGTGTTTTCAACTTCTTATGTGTTTGAAACTTCTTCTGTGTTTTAAACTTCTTCTGTGTTTTCCGCGCTTCTTCAGTCTTTTCCGCTCTTCTTCAGTGTTTTCAACTTCTTGTGTGTTTTCAACGCTTCTTATGTGTTTTTAACTTCTTCTATGTTTTCAACGCTTCTTCTGTGTTTTGCCGCTTCTTCTGTCTTTTGGCACTTCTTCTATCTTTTAGCACTTCTTCTGTGTTTTGACTTCTTCTGTGTTGTTGTTGCACGCTTAACACACTTATCAAAATAGTTCATTTATTTCTAATATTATTATTATTTGATTGTCACCAAAATTAATAGACGTGAATTCATTTTGACTTAGCATTGTGTCCTATTTTCCCTTTGCTGTCAAGTGAATGATCATCAAATAAGGTTGTTTTTTGGTTTTGCTTTTTTCTGAAGTTTCAAGCTTTATCTGTGTTTTTCTGGTATATGTGATGAATTGTATGCGGAAAATGACAAGCTTTCTTTTCCATTTTTCTATGATACTTTTTATCTTGTGTCTTGTCCACATATTGCTTTGAAGTGAACGGTCATCAAGCAGGGTTGTTTTTTTATTTGGTTTTGGTCTAGAGTTTCAAGCTTTATCTGTGTTTTTCTAGTATATGTGATGGATTGTATGCAGAAACTGACATAAGCATTCTCTTCCATTTGGCTATGGTACTTTTTATCTTGTGTTCTGTCTGCCTCTTACTTTGAAGTGAATGATCATCAAGTAGGGTTGCTTTTTTGGTTTGGTTTTGGTCTAGAGTTTCAAGCTTTATCTATGTTTTTCTAATATATGTGATGGATTGTATGGAGAAACTGACAAAAGCTTTCTCTTCCATTTGGCTATGATACTTTTTATCTTGTGACTTGTCTACCTCTTGATTTGAAGTGAATGATCGTCAAGCAGGGTTACCTTTTTGTTTTCGTTTTGGTCCAAAGTTTCAAGCTTTATCTGTGTTCTTTGGTATATATGATGAATTGTTTTCAGATATTGACAAAAGCTTTCTCTTCCACTTTGATATGATAATTTTTATTTTGGTTTTATTTTCCTTGCACTCGGATCTTCACCTAAAGTACACGTTCATTCTCTGATTCTTTCTTCTTGTTCTCGATTCCTCAATTTTTGGCTCTTCTCTTGCTTCAGTCTAGCTTTGTTGCATGTTTAACGAATGGTTCAAGAGCTTGATGACCCTTTTTTATATATAACTCTTTCTCTTGAAGCTTCTAGTTTTTTTCCTTTTTTTCCTTTACCGAATATGGTATTATTATATTTTTAATTATTTATTCTTACTTTAGTATAAGGTCTTTTAACAAGTATTTAGTTATTTTATTACTTCTTTTATGTTTATTTGATTTTTTGTAATATATTCATGTCACATTTGCATATAAGTCTATCAGAAATAACCTCTCTACTAAGTAGGAGTAAGACTGCGTACTATCAAACTTCCCCAAATCCTGCATTTGTGCAAAACTCAACTGAGTGTTGTTGATGATGATGATGAGTCTGTAAAAAATGTGCAACTGAATAAAAGATGCTCACTAGATTTTAGAGCTCCTTGACAAGGCTTGCAGAGTGGAATGGGAAGAGGATGAGGACTTTTGAGCCTGGCAATGGTTTTAGACTATTTCTACTCACAAACCATAGTATAAATGAAATCTTAGGAGAAAATATTTGTTCCAAACTAATTTGCGCTAGGTCACACTCTGAGCTTGACTTCTAAATAGGTCCTTGAATGATTTGGTGGTGTATATTCTAGTAAAACTTGCTAATCAAATAGATTTATTCTCTTGGAATTGGTTGAGTTGATAATCAGAAAAGCAATTTATGAAAGTAGGAGCTTCTGTATTATTGTAAAGCCAATCTCCATGTCTAATTAGTAACGTGACTTTGGCTTTATCAACATAATGTAGTCCAATACTCTAGAGGTTAAACATGGAGATAAAGAAGACCTAGAGAGCTCCAATTATCATACTAAATCCATATGTTTTTGGAAGTTATGGAAGGGATAAAGTGGATCTAAAGAACTCCAGTTATCGTACAAGATCCATATGTTGTCACAAAAGTTATATATCTAATAACTATTGTCAATAACAACAAAATAACATTCTCCTACCTGATAAAGCGAACACATGTAAGAGGGAAATGAATTGTGAGTGACTTAAAAAAATTTACAAACTGCTTTCAATTTGGATAAAGATAGGTGCTTGTTAAAAATTTAAAAAAAAGTAGGACTCTGTCAGACAATAGTAGCCTATTAAACAACAGGAGTCTACTAAAGAATAGATCAGTTAAAATCAATTTTAAGATAGAAGGCGCCTGTTGACATAAAAGGAACCTTTAGCAAGTTATAAATTGAAGGAACCTATTTTAGAATTGAAGGAGCCTATTGTTGAAATAAACACACACAATATAATGCAGAAATATAAAAGTTAAGAGAGAAGAGAAGAAGGGCGCAGTTGATTTATACTAGTTCGACTTACAACTCAATCCTACGTTCCGCTATGAAAATCCAAGTAATTTGATGAGCCTCTCCAAGCTTAAAAGTTAATATTTTTCAAAGTTCTCCAACCTTTTAAACTAGTAGTATTTAGCTATCCTTTACAAGCTCTCAATAGAAAATGAAGTTTGCTCAATATGAGCTACATTGATCTCTCTCAAAAATATTTTCACTTTCTAAAGAACAAGAGATTTTTCAATGATATCACTTTCAAAAGAATTTATGTTATAGGTGTATTTTGAAAGTTTGACATTGTTCGCAACTCTAATCTCTGTACCCAAAAGTAGTTGCTCTTCCTTAAGTAGACGTTTCTTTCAACTAGCCGTTACTTCACTTGCATATTTAGTCAACTGGATGGATTTAATTCCGAATAACTTCGATGTCGTCTTTGCCAAAAAAAAATTCCAATAATCACACGGCTAATATATGACCTTCAAAATAAGTAGGATCCTTTTAGATAAACCGTTTTTTAATAAGGTAGGTTCATCAAGAAGGTTCCTGCAAGAAGAAACGCAATTATTGCATGGTTTTATTTCCTTTTGAGAATTATACTGTTGGTTATATATAAGGAAATAAATCCAATTTGAATTTTGAAATATTATAAGGTTATTATCAAATTCGTTAAAATATGAACCTTAGCTAACAATCTCCCCCTTTTTTATAACGACAAGCAATCATAGAAATATTTTTCAAAATTTAAAAAGATAATGGATGATTTTGAAAGATACTTGAGACTTTTATATGTTCAGACATAGTTAGAAGGAGCCTGCCTCTTAAGAAAGGAGCCTATTAATTATGTATCACAAATTTTCATAGTAGAATCAATCACATATATAATCAAGGTAGCATAGAGAAATCATATCATATATATGCAAAAAATATGTCCACATAAGCTCTCCCCTTTTGTCATTATCAAAAAAACAAAAAATAAAGAAATGGGGAGGAAGTAAAATAATATATTGATATGCAAGATAATATCATAAGTACAAATGAGCCATGCAAAAAACAATAGAATTAATGGAGGGATTCAGAGATTTTTCTGAGCAGGATCTACATATCAAGAAGCTGATTTTGCATACTGTCTATCTGTTCTTGCATTTTTTCTTGATTGTTTTGAATGTTCTTCAGTAGTTGTTGGATACTTGCGGCTAATATATGACCTTCATAATAAGTACAGTCCTTTTGGATAAATTATTTTTTAATAAGGTAAGTTCATAAAAAAAAGGTTACTGCAAGAAGAAAAACAATTATTCTATAGTTTTTTTACTTTTAAGAATTATATCGTTGCATATATAAAAGGAAATAAATCTAATTTAAGTTTTGAAATATTATAAGGTTATCATCAAAATCGTTAAAATATGAAAATAGTTGAACATTAAGAGTCAAGGGGGATTGTATGTACAACTGCAGCAAAGTAGATGAAGATTTATATTTATTGAAGGAAGAAGATCATAATGTAGTTACAATGATGGATGATGTTCATCTTGAAACGGTATACTTCCTCTTACATAGCCAAGTGTTTAACAAATGACAGAACTCGGATATTGGAAAAATCTGCAACAACTGAAAAATAGAAAAGAAGCTGCTGATATGGAAAAGCAACCCTACAATATAAGCCATGGTGCACGTGTATTGTTGTTCTGGCATAACAGCCCTTATTCCTCTTATGAAGGCGAACCAAGTAAATTGTAGGGCTATATATGTTAGAATGTTAGCACTTGCAAAGAAGTAAACATAACATGCATCGCTGCTCATTACTCCCCATAATAAGAGGCATGCTGCACCTAGGGAGCTTATCATGGCAATGGTGTCGGAAATAACAAACCATTTCATGTCTTTAGTTGATTGCAGAAGTGCCAGGCCTTGGCCAGGACCAACGTCATTGTCAAAGCCACCAGGCATTGTAAAAGCAGCAGTAAATGTAACTGTTGTGATGATAGTTGCAACCATTAAAAGGGTCTGTCCCATTTGCCTGTAACTCTTCAATGAAGTGGCATCTTGATTTGTAAGAGGCGTATTCTTATCATTGTTAGCCCAATTTGGTGGCGAGATTAGTGCTTTAAAGAAGGTTGTGATCAGTTTCTGTCAAAAGGAAGGAAACAGATTAACACAAACACTAAGGTTTTGTATAAAATTGCTCGAAGAAGCTTCTGATCATGTTGTGTCAAAATGATGAAGGAAAGAGAAACAGAAACGCAAAGGACCTGTAATTCTATTTGTAAAACCTCGCAAGTCAGTAAGAACTTACGCTTCCCCTGGGAAATGCAAGACAAGATTCTTTGATTGATTCATCAATCTCAAACACTGTATCACCAGTCTTATTTTTGGCCTTTTGGTCAACTCTTTTATCCCAAATGAGGTAGCGAACAATCCATGTATGCCTTTTGATTGTAGCCAAATGCAAAGGCGTGTTTCCATCAATATCTGCTTGATTTATGAGTCCTTCCAGTTCTGCTGTTTCTAACATGTACCTAACCACATTTGGTTTCCCACTAAGAGCAGAAAAATGAAGAGCATTTCTGCGATTGAGGTCCAGAAGTTCTAAACAATCTGGGCAAAAGTCAATAATTTGCTTCAACACATTGATATGACCTTTCCTGGCTGCAATATGAATTGGTGCGTAGCCCTCTTTATCCAATATATATGCAGCAGAGGAATCAATGTCTAGTAATCTTTGAACTGATTTATGATCTCCTAAGTCTGCTGCATAGTGAAGTGGGGTCCTGCCTCCGAAGTCAGTCTCTGTAATGAGCTGTGGTTTGGCTTCCAGGAGGTCTTCCACTATCCCTGCAGTTATGAAAGAGTAACTGACCCAAGATACTATAGTGATTATAGCTGTTGAACTGATGGAAACAAAACAAGTATTGAAGGAAATCTACTTAGCTGAGAAGCAATACTAAGTACGATACGTTTTCAATCAACAATTAGCTCATATCAACTGTATAATGAGGGGGCAAATTCAGAACCAGGAGAAGGATATATCTGAATGTCACAAGCTAAGCGTAAAGCGATGATCGCTATCATCTCGTTATTTGTACTCTATGGAGTATGTGAAGAAACATGGCATTGATAGGAAGCATAATTACCAGAATGTCTCCATATTATTGCAACATGCAAAGCGGTTTGACCATCTGATCCTCCATGAGCTGAAGATGGATTTGCAATCAAAATTTGATTCACAATATCTTTCATCCCATTTCTAGTAGCAACAAACAACGGAGAATCACCAGCGTGATTTTCATAACAAGCTAACTTGGGATCAACCTTCAGCAAGAACTTGGTGACACTCAGATGACCGTTTCCAACAGCCTCATGTAAAACTGTGTTTTTCCTTTTATCTCCCTTCCTTAGCACCTCAAAACCTTTCTGGATACCTTTCCAGGATGCGCAGAAAGTTTCCTTTACTAGAAACTCAACGATAGGGAGGTGACCATACCTTCCAGCAAAGTGTAGAGGAGTCTCTCCATGGATGTTTGGCCTAGTGAGGAGGAGTTTGCATCTAGAGTAGATTTCAGCAGCTACATCTTGGTTGCCATATTGAACTGCAATATGCAGAGGTGTGTTCTCCTGAGGAGTTTGTTTGGTAAGTAGATTTTGGTTTTCATTCAAAAGTTCTTTGAGGAAACATATGTTGCCTGACATGGCAGCCTTGTACAGCCTTGGATCCATGAGAACCTGAAATCAAGCAATTTCCAGGAAATTTTCATTCATAAAAGCTATGTGGAATGGAATTGGAAGCAGAACAAAATTAAATATTGGTCAATCCTTCACTAAGAAACGAAGAACGAGATTCAAAGTTGATATTGACATTTATTTGTGCTTTGTTGAATTGAAGCTTTGTTGAATTGACTTACACGGCTGAATATCGAATAGTAAGTAGAGCTGGCCTAAAGGTGGATTTTAAACGCCCAGACTTTGAACATTGAATTTTCTGTTTTTCTCCGTCTTAAATTATTACAAGGGGGTCTACAAGTTGATAATAATTAGTAAAGGCATATAATGTATATCCAGTTATGTCCTCCGAACAATATTTTTATCATTTTGCAATGCAGCGCTCTAAATAAGAATAAGAATAAGAATAGTATAGGTTTGAGCCGAATTCAGGCCGTCTATTGTTTCAGCCCAATATGAACCTTGTAATTTTAGTTTAGACTTATCTCAATATTCAATCGGACCCTAAATTTATGGCTCGAGCCTAAACCCCACAAGACTTGGTGAGAGTCAAACCCATTTAAATCGAGCCATGTCTGATCGAACCAGAGTAAATCCCAATTAAGTTAGGTTAAATCTAATCAGTTCTAGGTTAAATTTGATTTAACCCAACCAAACTTAATTGAATTGAGAAATTAAAACATGCTTAAAAAAACTTAAACATGAAGAAACTTCTTCCTTTAACAATTTAAATAACTTTAAACAATCCAAAATAAAACAATATATAATTTCTATCCATATACAATATCTGGTGGGAGAGGAATCGAAGGTTATATTGGCGAGAGCAAACTACCCAATACCAGTTAGCAGCAAACATTATCAGCGAAATCTGAGGCCTTGTAACATCCAAAGATGTAACCCAAAATCTGACAAACAATATGCGATTGAGCTGAAACTTATAACTCATTAGCTTTGTTTGCATACTTTATAAATTTGAGTATAGGCTATTGTAATACTTTTTATTCTCTAGGGAAGACCTCATTATCTTGTTGTATATAGTTTTCACTATGGTTATTGAAAATTCCTTTCAATTTAAAAAAAAAATTCACAGTCAACACAACTTAGACATATAGAAACTTCTTCTATTAACCATTCAAATAACTTCAAAACAATCCAAAATGAAACTATACATCATGCCTACATCAAAAGTATTGCAGAGACAGCATAAGCAAATTACAAATATTTTTACAAAGTGATTCAAATTGACTTTAAAAAAAGTAATTACTTGGACTTGGAGAAGCTAAAGTAGAGATAATTACATAGTTTTCATTGTTGATCTACAGTGTTAATTAATAGCCCAAATATATTTTTTGAGAAATTAAAAGATCTCAGTAAAGAATCCATTAAAGGACGAGTAGTACATAAGCTGATAACTAACTAGATAGCTTAGAATACATTGACAAAAGCTATTTCACCTCGGCAACAAACTAAATGGATAAGATAATAAGTTGTATATGACACTTATAGGATGATACTACAGCTTTCATACAAAACCCATATGATAAAGGGATTAATTTCACTAAACATTTTCATTTGTTTAAATTACTATTCTTTAGGAGATAACTACCTAAACTTGTCATATGGTTAGAATACAACTCCCTAAGCGTCAACGGGAAAACACTACTTGATTACCAAAGAATCACTAAATCTTAAATGGATTTGATGAGCCATTATTTGTATCCTTGTTTTAACAACTCCTATAAGAGTATGCTTTCCTGGAATGTTTGTATTTGAAAAATCCTCTAATTTCTTTATTTCTATAAGGCATATACTATATTAACAAGGGCAATTTTAAGTATCAATAAGTCACCTTTCTTCATATTATGATTACGAGAAATCCAATTAATCAAATCATATTAGCTAGAGGTTAGAGAAGATATATTACAAAGCAATTGAATTTGGTCCCAAATGTAAGATGAAAAATCTGCACTTAAAGAAAAGATGAGCAATTGACTCGTGTTCCTCATTGTAAAGAGTATAAGTAGTGTGGAGATTTAGGAAACTCCTTAATCTATTTGTCATGCTCAATCTTTCTCTTATTACTAACCACAAAATAAAGGATACTCAAGGGTTGGCCTATAAGTTATGCCAAGTCATCTTGGAGGATTGATTTCGTAGCAAATCCCTATATGATACAATAGTGAAGTTACATGATGGATACTAACACTATTGTAAGGAGTCCCCCAAATTGTGAGTGAGTTTAAAACTAAAGATATGATCAATAATGTGTCCTTGTTAACTATACCAAAAGGTTCAGGTTTATGTCTAGAACCTAATTTACTAAGACAAATTGTTCCATCCAAAGGAAAAGTAAATCAAAATGTACAAATTAAAGAAATCAACTCAAAAATGGAAGAAAATGGACTAACTAATCATTATAGCTTGGATAGTTCACACCCCTTCATCTATATATAAAAAACATCATGTAAATCATACTCAATTTTGCAATAATTTTATTTAATGAAAGGATGATAATTAACAAATAAATATACTTTCATCATTAGATATTTCTTTGAAAAAACTATCAGTTTGATGAATGCTCTCTATATCTATCCCCATATAAAAAAAACAAAATAAAAGATAATATGATAAATAATTATTAAAATTATAAAAAAAATAAAACTAAAATATCATAAATATAGAGCTTACTAACCAACTTTGGACACATATGATGACTTTCACAATTTTGGGATCAAGTCGACTATGATGAGGACTCACTATCTGACCAACAATAATAAAAACAAACTTAAATCAACTATAGATAATGTAATGGCTAACAAGTCTCGTCTAAGTGCTTACATAATCAAATGTTGAGCTCCATTCTACTTTCTCCATGATAATATATCACTCATTAATTGTAGTCATAATATTTACTTCCAAATATTTATCCAGCTTCATCCTAGTTTAAGAATTCTTAACCTTTTTTACCTTAATGTATTCCTTACTTAAACCTCCAATCTTACTTAATAATGATGTATTAACAAAAGATCAATTTGATATTGAACTATTGTAATCTATCTTTATGACCATTCTTAATTGATAATTATTAAACAAATTATACTGTAAGTATTTAATGATATCCTTTAACTTGATCCCCAACTATCGATAAAAATTGAAGTCACTTCATTTTATACCTTAAGTCTAACAATTCCACAGTATGATTTATTTTACCGTTGTCTAATAAGTGTCAAATTTTCCCACAAAATGCTTTACCATTGTCTGAATCACCTCAGTGGAATCAAAGATCCACTAAGATAATGTTAGTTTTATCTTGCATTTGTTAGTAAAACCAATGTCAATTTCGTATAAAATTATTTTTCCAATTCCTACTGTTTTCTGTTAGTAAACAAATATATTGATAATCTCATTGTCTCAACCTAATAAACACTTCAATATACTTACTTACTGACTCTTGCATCTTAAAAATGGAATTTCATCTTGTTAGACAATCTAGAACCAACTTCTTTGTATATGAAATACGTTGTTGTCATATAGTCTCTTCAAACTTTTCAACTCATTTAGGTGTTGCATTCCAACATACTACATTATTGCAGATTTCCACTACCCCTTCTTTTATTATCTCTAAACCATTTGACTATATGCGCAAAACAACACATACAGAATAATCTCCCACTAGTTGGCAATCTCCTAACCCACAACCTAGTTTTTCAATTTTTCGATTATAACATCATTTATGATATAGTTATCCAAAGTTATGGTTAAGAGTTTTGTGTTGACGTTTCAATACATTAAGAAATCGACTACTAAAATTCTCAACCTCCCATTTGAATATGGCGTTAGGATATAAATAAACCTACCATTTAAAAACATGAACAAATATCAATATAACATAACTAATGAACAAGTGATAACAAAATTATAGTTTATTACTTTCCTTAAGATTCAGTTGCATAAAGTCCAGTTGTTGTTAATATAATGCTTTGTCACTGTCATATAACTCTTAGTTGTCAGTTGTCCACATGGAAAATATGATTGTAACTTGTCCATTATTACTCAACAATGTCTTCAATGTTAAACACTTTGTTCATTGTAAGTTTTTAAAATGTCTTTCTTTATAGTATTATAAGTTAGCATCTTAAAGATTAGTTTAAGTGAGGTGCTAAGTATCTTAAAGATTTGACCGTCAATAATATAGAGCATATATTCATTCTACATGTTCATCTTTCTAAACAAATTCTTAGATCTCTCAAAATCATAACTCGTTTTCATTCTTTTATTTCATTAGGTTAAAGGTTAAAAAATTTTGACCTTATAATATCAACTTTCTTTTATTAAAGGAGTCTATGTGCATCTTCAAATAAGATGTTCCACCTTTGTTACCCATTGTCAACATTTTATAGCACTACTTACATTTAGCCTTATCAACTTCATCACTTGATCTAATCTTAATGAAGTAAGTCCAAACATCACTTGATCTAATCTTAATGAAGTAAGTCCAAACATCACTTCTTATCTTCAAAGAATCCATTCCTTAAATTTAAACTATTTCTTCACTTGCCCATCCATCTAAAATAATTATAAACAAGATAGCTTTAAAACCAATTTAAGCTAAAACGTGAAAAAACAAAAACTCACATGTAACTAATGTTATTTCAAGCTTTATATGGAAGAGTTCACCTATATGATCAAAATATCATAATCAATATTATACGAATACCTTTGGATAAATTCCAATATAAGTGAATCATTGTTATTCATGGCACCAAATGTGACATCAGTGTTATACCTCACACTAATGATAACAACATAAATGAATCAATATGTCTTAAGATATCTTATTTTAATATGAGCAAGTTCACATTATATGTTTGTAGCAATTCACTGTGTGAATCCAAAACTCCTAACATAAGTTTTGATTGAATGGATTGATTTTACTATTATAACTCATGGTAAGAGCCATACCTTTGGTAATATATTGCAGTTGTTACCTAATTACTCACATAAGTTGTACTTTGTGAGAAATCCCAAGGACCAAATCCTTTAAAAAATCTTTAAAATTAATTTCTTTTGTTATCCTATTTTCTTATTAGCTAAGAAATGAAAGTTTAAATCTAAAAGGCATGATATGGCAATATGTCATCCATTAGACAACTACAAAACATGCAAAAACCTACCCTACAAGTTATCTCTATTCGATGTTTTACACAAAAATTTTGAATGATGGGCATTCCAAAATAAAATTACCATCCTAAAAATATAGAATTGTACCCAAACCAACTAAATCATTATACCTGGCTCTTACACCCCTTTAACTTATTTACAAACAAATTCTACTCCTCAATTTTCAAAACTTCTTTCCCAAAGGTTCCTTGGAAAAGTTGTGTTTGTTCAGGTTGCAAGCTTCCTAATGATTCCTTTTTCTTATGATTAGAACTAAAAAAACAAGCTTAAAACAAAGGATAATCTAGGAAGAATAATCAGGGGAATAAGCCCAATATACTATCTTTGTAAGTTAAAGAATGAAAGTACTCAACATCTATTTTTCAAGTGTCAATTCTCTTACATCCTTTGGACCAAAATATAACAACTTTGTAATATATCATGTTAGTTAGAGAATTGGGACCAAATAGTACTACGGGTAGCTTTATGTTACAAAAGGAGCACAACAGATGGTAAGTTTTTACAATAGTGTTTAGTTACTTTATTTATTCATCTTAGGAGTAAAGGAACGAAGGATCATTGAAAATATAAGTAAAGGAACTCAAGAATAATTAGACAGAAACACTAATCTAGATTTTAAATTTTGTGTTTACCAAAGCTCAAAAAAATGGAATTGGGGTGAAAATAGCTAGTAGTTGAAATATCCCTTCTAATCTACTATTAATGAAACCTAAAGAATTAATACTAGAGAAACTCATGCAAAAGCAAGTTGGTAGTGCTTAGTCAACCAAATAAGACTTTCTTCTTAAACCCTAAATAAGCCCGTATTAAAGCTCAAGTTTGACAAAAGGTATTACCTTTGTGAATGGGATAATGATTACTATATTTAGAGACTATAATGAATCAAGGATTAAATAAATGTTTCTAAAGTCGTGGAAGTTAGAAACTAGAGATAAAAATAATTTTGTTCGTAGAAACTAGAGATAAAAATAATTTTGTTCTTTCTATGTAATGCAAGCTTGCTTAAGGCTTATAGTTTTTTAGTAGGGATGGCCATTGGTTACGTCATGCCATGACGAGCCCGTCTAAGTCTAAGCCCAAATTAAGGCACTCTAGTCCTATTAAGTCCTAGAAATCTAAAGTCCAGCTTGGCCTAAAAATTTTTAATTTTTAAATTAAATATATAAAATAATGTCATTTTACTCAAAATGACTTCGTTTTACATATACATTTTAGGATTCACATTGGGCTGGGCCCTAACAGCCTAAGGCCTAGCCTAGCCCGAGGCTTAATTTAAAGAAAAAACTTAAAAGTCCGGTTAACTTAAGCCTAGCACATTGACATTGAGTGGAGCCAGACGTGACCAAACTCCAAAATCTACTCTTTATCACAGAGCCTTTATATGAACTTTGTCTTTCCTTTTGGCAATTAACCAAATTCTTCAATTTCTAAAAGGAGAAGAATGAAAGAGTTATGAAAGAAAAAAACATTAAGATGGATGAGAAGAGGAAAAATGAAAAACAAGTAACACAAACCCCTGCTCTCCTCCATCCATTCATTTGTTATTGCCCTGAGAAGAAACTTTTGTTAAATGATTTTATAAAGGAAAATAAGCCTATCCTATTAGGCATATTTTAGTCTCGAATGAAGCAAAACAATTGTGATATTTTAGGATTTTTTCCAAGTCAATAGAAGTTGATTCACAACTATAAGACATATCCCAATGGAAGAATACTAATGGTGTACAATCAAACCAAAGTTTCAATCTTTAACTCTACTATTACGGATCAAATCATCCACCTAGAAGTTCATTTTCTATAATTGAATGTCAACATCCACCTTTCCTTCATTTATGCTTATAACTATTCATTTTAAATAGTTGCTTTATAGACCAGGCTTAGAAGCATAGCCACTGTGATTAAAGATCATTGTCTTATCTTAGGTGACTTTAATGTTATAATATTCCTTAAAGAGTTAGAAGCCAAAACAGCTCACAAACATTACTATGAATATCCAAAGAGATGTCTTAATGACATTCAATTGTTTGATCTTCCTTATAGAGTAATTTGTTCACTTAGAGCAATAAGCAAAATGGGAGCAATTTCATTAGGAGGAAACTGGACAAATGTTTGACTAACTTAAAGTTGATGAAAAAATTTCCTCAATCTCAAACTTTATTTCCAACGTTAAGCTATTTGACGACTCCCATATTTTGATCTTCCTCAATTTTGCCAAGAAAACCATACATTTCCCTTTTAGATTTAACAATTTTCTCATAGATATTGTAGGCTTTCATAATTTGGTGGAAAAACATTCTAATATTCAATATTATAGGGGCTAAATAGTTCATCCTCATGAGAAAGCTCTAAAGTATTAAAGAGGAAGTAAAAATTTTCTATAAGTTAAACATAGGCAACATGCATCACCTTGTATCTACTACAAGGAAAGCCTTAGATCAAATTCACTATGTTGTCTATTGTGATTCCCCTTCCATTCATCTCAAAAACCAGGAGAAATAAGCTTTTAGGCTCTTTCCTATGCCTTGAACTTCCATCACTCTTTGATGAAACAAAGACCATAGCAAATTAGCTTCAGCATAGAGATAAGAACTCAGCTTTTTCCACAAAACAATCACCTCCAAGCAAGCCACCAACATAATTGTCTCCATTTGTTGCTCAAGTACCATCTTAGATTCTCAATTCAAGGTTATCAAAACTATTGAGCAACATTTCACCAATCTTTTATGGTCAGCCTCTATTTCTTACTCCTCACCAAGACTAATCAAAGAAATCATTAAGGATCATCTCTCCCCACAAAAAGTCAACCTTTTCTTCAAAGCTATCTCCATCCAAGAGATCAACCAGGCATTTAGATCATTACATCCTAAGAAAGTTCTAGGTCCAGATGGTTTCAATACCATCTTCTTTAAAAAAAAATGGAACATCATTAATAAAATGGTTGTAGAGACAGTAAAGGAATTCTTTAACAAAGGCAAGTTATTGAAAGAAATCAATAGTACCCTAATCACAGTGGTTCCCAAAGATATAAATAGTATCAACTTTGGGGATTTTCAACCCATAGATTGTCATAACATAATTTATAAATGTATCCCCAAAGTATTGCCAGTAAGATTTAAGGCTGTACTCCCTAATCACATTAATTACACACAAAGAGCTTACATCCCTAAAAGATTTATTAGTGATAACATTTCCATTTCTCAAGAACTCCTCAAGCAATGCACAAGGAGAAGAAGTCACAGAAAGTGTTCCATGAAATTAGATTTTCAAAAAGAATATGACATGGTGGATTGGTCTTTCCTAATCAATATCCTATATGCATGTAGGTTTTCATCACATTTCATTACTTGAAAATAATAATTTGTAAGCATTGTTAGTTTCAAAGTCTTGGTTAATGGGGTACCATCAAAAGCAATCAATAGGACAAAAGGAATCAGACAAATGGATCCTCTCTCCCCTTATCTATTCTCACTTGCAATGGAAGTACTTAACAAGCTTCTAGCCAGGGTGGTAGAGAGAGACCCTAGATTTAAATTATATGGAAAATGTAATAAGTTGAAGATCATAAGCCTAAGCTCTGCTGATGATCTATTTTTGTTCTCCAATTATTATTGTAACTCAGTCCTACCCCTTAACAATGCTCTCAAAGTGTTTAATAGCATGTCTAGATTATCTATCAATAACAGCAAGAGTGTTATTTTAGAATATAGAAGTGCAATTAACATTACACCTCTTCTAGCTTCAATTATTGGTTTTAGGATTCAACAACTCCCCATCAATTATCTAAGAATTCGTATCTCTTTAGCTAATCCATCCCTTAGTGACTACAAGCCCCTAAAATCCATAATAGGATTAACACCTAAATCCATAGAGAACTTTCCATTATAGGTAGACTGATTAAATCAATTCTTTCTTCCTTAGCTATTCACTAGGGATCCTAGCTAGTTTTTCCCAAATATATCATCAAGAAGATTAACAGAATCTTCAAGAATTTCTTATGTTCTAGTCATAAACTAGACTCTAAAGGTGGTAAAGTGAAGTAGTCTAAAATATGCTTTCCACAAAAGCAAAAGGGATTAGGCATTATGGCCTTTAAAATAACGAACTTATCCCTGCTTACTAAAAAGTTATGGAGATTGATACAAGACAAGCAATCTCTACAGGTTAGGTGGGCAATGCACCATACGTTAAGGAGAAATCCCAATGGAGTTTCAAGATTCCAAGCAATGCCCTTGCGTTGCTAAGACACATTGCGAAAATTAAAGACAAACTAAAACCACAGGTTAATTACCAGGTTGGCAATTGAGAACACTTTAGCTTCTGGTTTGATCCATGGTCCTCATATGACATTCTCTATCATGTCCTTGAGTTAGAGGGATTCAAAAGCTCCATCAATCAAAATGTCAATGTTTCTTATGGTCTAAGCATATTGAAACATTGTTCTAACATAGAGTCAAATTCAAATGTAGCAACTACTATCTAACTTCAATTTGGTAAGGAACATAGAAAAAATTAAATGGAAATTGGAAAGTTCAAGATGTTCCTTCATTCGCTCATCCAGACTTATTTACAGTAAGGAGCATCCCCAAGGCAACTAGCACTAGGTTTTATGGTACAAAAACTACAATCTTAGGCAAGAGCACATATTATGGTAAGGTTTTAAACTAAGACTAATCACATTGAACAGAGTAGGAAAATTCCTCTACATACCTAATTCGTGCACTTTATTTAAGAATCACTGTGAATCTCATGATCACCTATTCTTCTTATATTCCTAGTCTAACAAAATATGGAGATCTATAATCATTATGTATGGTGTTAAGAATCCACCCACATCTTGGTCAAACATAGCAGATTAGAGTGAACATTTTAAACATATACATGAAGGAGATAGATGGAGAATTTATATTGCATTAGCTTACTTTGTAGCAACTGAAAGGAAAAAAATCTTGAAATCCCTTTCAACTACAGTATAGGAAACTATATGGAACACTATAAATAAGATCAGAATGTACATCTGTCTCTACAAATGCAAGCATAACTTTAGTAGCAAGGTCCTAAAAAACTGGAACATCAACCAAGGTGAATATCTAATACGAAATGTAATAACCCAAACCACCCGCTTGTAGATATTGCCCGCTTTGCGTGTAAGCCTCCTTTGGACTCTACTCTCACTCACAGTTTTGTTTTTCTCAAAGCTCACCCTTCTTACCATAGAAAAACGCATCTATAAGGGAGAGGTTGCCACACCCTTATAAAGTGTTCTTTGTTCTCCTCTTAGACCAATATGGGATACAAGTATATCAGAGCCAGTACCCGGATGGTATGCCAGCGGGGACACTGGGTCCCAATAGGGGTGGATACTTGTATACCATATCGGACGGAGAGGAGAATGAAGCACTCTTTATAATGGTGTGGCAACCTCTCCTTTGTAGATGTCTTTTCCCGTGGCAAGCCAGGTGGGCTTTGGGAAGAACAAAACTATGAGTGGGAGTAGAGTCCAAAAGAGGCCTACACACAAAGTGGACAATATCTACAAGAGGGTGATCTGGGCTGTTACATGAAACTTGACCTGAAAGGCTAATTCTCACCATTATGCAATAAAAGGTGAATAGGGGCAAGGTGAAGTCAACTTGCAGTCAATGGAGTAAACACAGGAAGTAGTATCAATAGAAATCTGAAGATGACTAGGGAGAAAGTAAAATCACAATAACCTCCTGCATGAAATGAGTGCTGGTATTTGCAGAAGAAGTGAGAATTGTGCGCCACTTGCATGAACAACATATGGCTTTATAAACTTTCCCCATTTGTGTTAGTTATTTACTCAAGTTGTATTAAGGTGTCAATCACCTAAGAGCAAGTTATTGTCTAAGTGAAACTATGATTGTACATTACTTATTTCATAGAATGAATTACAAATTCTATATAAAAAAAACTTATTGCTTTAACTACTTCCCTTCCCAACAAAATTTGTCACAATCATAAAAGTTCCCACCTTTTTTTCATTTCTTGCTTGATTATAATTAAATTTCTTACCAAAAATGTTGGTGTCTAAAAGTGGAAACCAATAAGAATTAAGAAAGAATCCACCTCAAGAAGAATGAAAACTAATAGCTATATTATACAAAAAAGTGACATATTAAGACAAGTAATGCTACGATTAATTACATAAGCTCATCAACCTATATAAAAATATAGTAGCTTAAAACCAAAATTTAAATATGGTAAATGGCACAAAATCAACAAATAATGAAAGATAAGTAGATAACTACTTCAAAAAAGTTAATGAAATGAAACCCTATTTAATTAGCAACAAAATATTGATCCCTTAAAACCAAATAGTCCTCCATTAATGTATCTTTGATGATAGTTTTAGGTTAATCTCTATAATTGATGGAATACAAACTTTTAAAACACACTATGAATAGCAATAGGAAACACTTACAATGCATAAAATATGATTATTTTTTGGCAAGAGACAAGAATAGTGAATAATTATGAATATTCTATTAAAAGGTGAAAGCAATGTTTTAAAAACTAGAGAAAAAATTAAATTGATAAAATAAGAGATTTAAAATTTAAAAGGTTTAACCAATATTAAACCATCATAAAACTAATTAAAAATTGAATAAATTTTAAATTTTTAAAATATGATTAAAAGAAATTATCCTTAATTTAAAGTTTAATTAAAAATTATTATATCAAACTTAGCTAGTTTATTTTAATTTATAAAAATTGATTAGTTTAGTAAAATTAACTGATTAAATAATTAACTGATCGATTTTTAACAACAAGAGTTATCAAATTAAATCGAATCAAAAAATTAAAAATTAAACGAGAAAGTTGACCAATTTAAAGTTTTCACAGTTGAATTGCTCAAATCAGTTTTCTTTTTTAATCATAAGGTAAGATTGTAATTGAATCTAAAAATATACATCTAAATGACCTCACAAAATGTTCACAATCCCATTAAAGATAAATAGAAAAGGAGAAATAATATAGTCTCAAATTCATTTCTTAGTTTTTAATAAAATATATAACATTAAAACTAATTGATCCTAAGCCCTATGACAAATTAATTGATTCAACCAATTGAATGGAAATTCACATTACGCATGCCATTAGGCATGTCAAAATAAATCTGGCCCGTGGTCAACAAGTTTGGCTGGTTAAATCGACCTATGGGCCGACTAGATATGGCCCGTGGCATTTCGAGCCGGGCCACGGGTTGCAGGTCAAGGTGGTCGGGCCGGGTCGTGGCCCGCCCGGGGGGCCACAAACAAAATAGCATTGTTTTTTTCATGTTTAAAATATTTGTTTCGTCAATTAACAACAAAAGGACGTAATTTTCTTGCAAGCAAAAATGACATCATTTTGCCTCTGATTAAACGAAAGCCACGCCACTCTCACCCTGCCACCCAACTGCCTACTTGCCTCCATCTCCCTTCGTCCCTGAGAACTCACAGTCTCATAGTCTCCTCGAGAACTCCCTTCATCCTCAAGAACTCACTCACTTCTTTGTTCTTCTTCTTCTTTTCACTTTGTTCCTTCGATCTTCTTCTTCATATTTCATCTGTCGTGGCAACATCGAAGGTAAGCTCTCATTCTCTCTTCGTCATTTTCATTTTTTTTGGGTCTTGAGAAGTGATGTGACTAATTTGAGAAAAGTTTGTATATTAATATTGGGAATATGGGATAATGCTTGTATTGTGTTTGATGAAATGCCAAAGATATTAATCAAACAATCTTTCCTGCTATGTTAGTATTTTCATCTTCCATTTCTATTAACCTATGGTTAGTATTGAGTTCACAGCTTAAACATGGCCATGCCATCTCATTTGTCTTGGATCATATTTTCTTGCTCATCAATGGATTAGTTTATTAATCGCTCAATTATACGAGCACAAAACCATATCATGTTAAGTAGTTGGTATTATGTTGCATTCATCTTTTCCATGATAAGGTTCAACTTCAAAGTTGAGCTATGATTCTCTGTAGTTATGTTGAATTGGAGTATGAAATTAAAGGTTGTAATACCATTCATGTCTATGCAAGGGTAGTTTGGATTAACAGTATAAAAGGTAGAAGAAATTAAGAGTTTGTGTATGTTTTCAATTTTTGATATAAAACCGACCCAAAATAGAAATTAAGAAGTTGATCCATATGTCTACCTATTACTGTAAACAATTGGATACCATATTGTATCTTCAAATGATACCTATTAATATAGATTATAGGTTTTACAAGCATTGATAAAACTAGATTTCACTAGCTTGAACAAAAACATAATAGGAGTCAAAAATTCCTTTAGGAGCTTTGAGAACTCACTGATGAAGATGTTGGCTCCTTTTAATATGGACAGTAGGTGAGATTTTCTTGTGCATTTAGGTAAACTTAGCAGCAAAATAAATCAGTACTATATGCTAACCACCAAAACTAACAGGTATTGGTGAAATGTTCTAGTAAAGTACTTGACAACTTAAGTGAAGGCATTAAGTATTTGACCTTTACAATTTGTGCACGATCTTATTAACTAAGTGACAGTGCAATACATATGTTCTAGAGAGTTCATAATCACCCTAACTTCATAGTTGACTCAAGTAGTGGTAGTTACTCTGAAAGTTATTTGATAATTCAGTTATATTTGTTGGTGTAAAACAACCCATCTAAAAGTTACCTTACATGGACATGCATAACAATTTTCAATTACCTATATTACTTCTTTAAGATTTAGATACATCCCTTAATATTTGGGATATATATAACTACATATAATTGTTGATTGTTTTATCTATAAAATATATAATATGATGATGATAGCTCTCATACATATTGTAATTAGTTTTTTTTACATGAATAAAAGTTCCACTTTAATATTTGTTGTAGTTCATATTCCTCTATTCCAAAATCACTCGATTATAAGATGCACTGAAAGTGTTTGATAAAAATATTTTTTTTGAAGTGTTTGAAAAAATTAATATTGAGAATTAAATTGGTGCATTTAGTTGCAATTACAGTGATATTTTGTGCAGAATCTTAGCCTCAAATAAATCCCTTTCCATAAACCCCTTTACACCATAAACATATAAGTTGAGAAACTTCTTTGGACTACCTTTAAATAAAACAAAACGCTGTAATAAATTAGCCGACCAATTAAACATACACAATTAGTTATGGGTCATGTGTTTTAGTTTGTGGGAATCAATCTTCTATAGCGTGAATGGTGGTCTTATCTTTGAGGTTTTAGTCTATGCCATAAGAAGGAGAGCAAAGACTGTGATTCTAGACGTATAGTGTGATTGCTCTGACCATCCTTTGTAGATTTGCATATTTTTTAAATCCATATACGACTATGGACTATTCGTTAGGAAAGGTCAACATTTTATTTTCATTACAAAATATCTATCTACTTTGATATCCTGACCTAATCTATTTTCCCCCCTTGAGATGCTGCATCTCATTAATTTACCTTTTTTTCCATGTCCGAGTAATGATTTACAGGATGAATATCTTTCAATTTCCATAAACCCAACCCAAAAAGAGGGGTAAAACATTACAAACCAAATACAAAACCAAATTGCAATATTTTATTTCTAACCTCAAGTATTTATATGTTTTTTGTCATATGGATGAACATATTCCTTCACTTAAGAGTTCTAATCCATTATCAAAGGTAGAAGTGGAATAGAAGTTCAAATAGAACTCAAATTAGTCAACATAAAAGTGAAATTTGTAATCACTTTAAGAAGACTATATTGATCGACGTAATTGAAAAAGCATAGTGCAATTATTGTCATAAGTTGTATTCAAGTGGTTCGAAAGGTGGAACGTCTTATTTAAAGAGACATACGGAATCATGGTGGAACGTCTCATCTAAAGAGACATACGGAATCATAGACTAGAAGGAAGATGGTTTTAGGAGGTCAAACATTTTTTACACCTAACCTTATGAAAGGAAAGAATAAAACGACCGTGACAACTTTTGATAATAGTAGATCAAGAATTTTGATGGCTAATATGGTTATTGAAGATGAACAATTATTGACTATGGTTGAAAGCAAGAGATTCAGGATATTTCTTAATTCACTCCAATCAACTTTCAAGGTTCCAAGTCAAAATACATTGAGGAATGATATTTTCAAAATTTATGAGGACAAGAAGAGAGAAACATTAAAAGCATTGTCAAGTGTTCAAGGACGAATTGCCATAACAACGGACATGTGGACAGCCAATAACCAAAAGAAGGGTTACATGGTGATGACAACACATTATATTGATAATGATTGGAAGTTATGCAATAGACTTTTGAGGTAATTTATATTCTTTAATGTTATTATCATTTACTTTTTCATTATTTTATGAATTTATGATTCATATTGGTATGCTTTTTCATGATAGGTTCATTTATGTGCTGACACTGCATACAAGTGAAAAATTGGCAAGCATGTTGAAAGACTGTTTGATGAATTTGAACATCAACAACAAAGTATCGTCCATCACAGTCGATAATTGTAGCACAAACGATGCTATGATTGAGAAGTTGAAGGGCAAGATGCGGGTTGGGAGCTTATTAGCTGGAGGTAGGTTATTTCATATGCGTTGTTTTGTGCATATTCTTAACTTGATTGTGAAGGTTGGGTTGGAGACGATAAAGGAAGCAATAGAGTGTATTCGGAATAGTGTTTTATGTTAGAGTGCAACTCCTAAAAGAGTTGAAACTTTTGAAGATGTTGCACAAATTTTATGCATTCCAAATTCAAAGAAGTTGGTTTGGATTGTCCTACCAGATGGAACTCAACCTTTAAGATATTGGAGTTGGCAATCCCATATGCTCAATTATTTATTAGACTAGCCGAAATGGATTCTCAGTATACCTACGTACCATCAGAGGATCAATGGGACTTAGCTAGAGAACTTTGTATAAAGTTGAAATTGTTCAATAATTAGAATGAATTATTCTCAGGAACAAAATATCCAACTTCGCACCACATCTTTAGCACTATGTCCAACATAAAGCATGTTTTATCATTATGGATGTTTAACTCCAATATAGTGATTTAGACAATGGTGGAGCGAATAACGAAGAAGTTTAATTCTTATTGGTCTAAGGTTGGAGATACTATTGCAGTATTATATATATTAGACCCAAGATACAAGATGGAAGAGATTGAATATGTTTATAATGCAATGTACTCTGGTGAAGCTCAAGAGTGTCTACATACTATGAAACAATTATGTTATCAATTGTTTAATGATTATGAATTTAGAATGCAACAAACTCATGATCGGGATCTTAGTAATGCTGCAGGTAGTTCAACTTCGACTTCGACTTCAGTTTCAAGTTCGATCTTTTCTTCTGACTCATTATTGACATATTCTCTTTCAAATTTTTTGAAAGAGCAAAGGGCTAGGATTTCTTACAATATGATGGAATTAGATAAATATTTTTCCGCATATTGTGTTCCTAAAGCTAAAGGTGAGTCGTTCGATATATTGTCATGGTGGAAGATGTCTGCACATAATTATCCAATCTTACAAGCTATTGCACGAGACTTGTTAGCTATTCCATCATCAACCGCTGCTTCAGAGTCTGCATTTGGTACTAGTGGTCGGGTCATTACTTCTCATCGTGGTCGACTTCATTATTGCACTGTGGAAGCTCTTATGTGTGCTCAAAGTTGGTTAAATAATGAAAATATTGATGATTCCTTTCTTTTTAATATATTTATTTATCTGTCTTTATATTATCTTACTTAATATTGTGTTTTTTATTTTCCCACTATCACAAGTATTAATGCAGAAGGGATTAATGAAATTAATTGACCAATTGGAGGTTATTTTGATCAATTAAGTGAAGATGAAGGTATTTTTAAATTTCTTTTTATATAATATTACATTACTAAATATTCTTTTTATTTAATATTATATTACTAAATATAATTTTTGTACATACAGATGATTAGATCTAAACTATTGACAATCTTACCAACAAGTACAATTAGTCAATTAGATGATACTCTCATTCTCCGCTCTCCAATCTATCCAACTGCTAATTTTGTAAATTGTATCTTTTTTGTAAAATGGTTTAGATAATCATTTGAGTACAGAAAAAATTTCCATAGTTAATGAATTTGGTTTTATCAATTCTCTCTTATAATAATTAATAAATTATTTAAGTAAATTAAAATTTTGTAATTAATTGAATTGAAATTCTTAACTATAACCATTAACTTAATGACTTTTCATACAAATTTCTAATTAATTGAATTAAATTTCCTAATTAATCATACCAATAAATACATCTCAAGATTTTAATTTTAAAATATATTTTTTCATTAATAATATGCAACTGTATGTAACACCTTTCAATATAAACCTAACTTAATGACTTTTAACACAAATTGTGTTAATATTTAGCTCATTAGTCATTATACCTAAAATATTAATTAAAACATTAAGAAGTCAGTGTCGTTACGCACTTATTTAATGATTTATAGTTTTATTCAAGTAAATATTAAGTGGTTTAAATAAAAAGGTATAAATATTTTGTAATTTAATATTTGATAAATTAATAACTTTATTATATCATAATTATATGTTATTATAATTTAAAGTTGTGACATAATATATATATATATATATATTAATATATATTTATATATATATAAGAGAGAAAAAAGGTGAATTTTATAAATTTTACGAAATATAATATGTTTATAACACTCTAAGGACGAAAAGGATTTAGAGTAAAACTTATATCAAAGTTTTGAGTAAGGAATTACTCTTAACAAACTTTTAATTAGAGTGACTTAGGAATAAATATTCTAATATTAGAATTTAAATAGGAGAAAAAATTATAAATATAAATTTAGATTAATTAGAATATAATGATTTTAGAAAAAAAAAGTAAAAGAATTATTTTCGTAACTAATAAAATAAATAATTTATAAAAACATATCAAGAGTATTTATAAAATGTATTCTAGTTTTAATAAAATAATAGTTGTTTTCAATATAATATATTGTACTTATTTGTTTCTATAACTCAATTACTTATATATTCTTTTGGAATTGATACATTAAGATTAATAAAATGATTAATTCATTTTAAGATTAATATAAATACATATTTGCATATGTATATATTATCTCAATATGAAAAATAAAATAAAAAGTTTAATGTGTTAAGATTAATTATCATTTTAATTAATTTCTTTTAATATATGTAATAAAACTATAAAATTTTACAATGATTAATTAAGAATAGATATAATATGAAAAGATAATAATATTTAATAAACATATTTTTAAAAATCATATTAAAAAGAGATATAATAATTTATTAAACACATAAAAATAATATTTGAAATAAATTCATTATACTTAGATAATAACTTTTTTACATTTACATTATAATTAATTGTTATAATAGAATTACAAGATTAAAATTAAATTGACTTGTTCACAGGGAATAATTATAACATTATCATTGCTACATATTTTTTAATAAATATAAATTGGTTCATATTTTATATCTTTTATTTTATATAAATGTTTTTGTATAATTTATGGGTAATTTCATCTTATATTTTACTATAAATGATTATGCTATAATTTATAATTTATAAATTTTAAAAAAATACAACTACAACTTTTTGAAATTGTCTTAAAATAAATATATAAAAAATTTAAAAAATATATTAAACGACCAGGCCGACTGAGACCCGACAAGCTACCCGTGACCTGAGTCGGCTGGCCGAATAGGGCCACGGTCCTGCCCACGAGCTGGTTGGCCTCAGCCCACCTGGGCTGGGTCATTCCGGCCCACTCGAGCTATGGGCCAATCCAAACCGATAATCCATCCCGCCCGTTGACAAGCATACATGCCATAATCAATCCAAACCTATAATCCAGCCCGCCCGTTGACAAGCATACATGCCATAATCAATCCAAACCCATAATCCAGTCCGTCCGTTGACAAGCGTACATTCCATAATCAATCCAAACCTATAACTTTAGAGAGGAGAACGAATATGCAATGACGTCCAGTTGTAAAGTGCAACCGATATCTAGATTCTAACCGACCTAACGGAACGACATAACGTGCGAGCGAACAAAGAGCAACAATAGACAGGAGAACGAGTGAAGAGCAGCAACAAAACAAAGAGCAACGACATAGAGATGAAACACGCAACATTCGAAAGCAATAGCGTCTTCATTTTTATTCACTCAATAATGAAACACCTTCTTGTTAAATAAACAAAACAAATCTCCTAACTAAGAATAAATATGGTCATCAAAGTTCATGTCACTGACCTATCACCTCCTCTTTTGGCTGTTGTGGAGCACCTCATCGTGATTCAAAAGCATAAACATCAGATGTTTCCAAATTAATCTCGATTTTCGTTTTTATCCAACATAATACCACTTGAAAGTCAACCACAACCAAAAATTTTCAAGTCACTATGAAACACTCATCTCATGATCTCCTATACTAATCATTTTGTAGAAATGGTCTTCGTCCTCTATGTTACCATTTTTATCTAATTGCAAGAGATCCCTCTTCATTTCAGCTAATCAAGAAGGAACTGCCAGATTGACATCCCCAAAATAGCTCAACTGATACAGGCACCAAACAGTCCCTTACACTCTCCCATATTTACCCAATAGGCTCAACCATATTGATCATGTAATATCTATGTCCCAAATGCACAACTGTATCAATGCCTCAAAGATCACTCCCAAATGCATGTAATAACTGCAAACTTTCGAACACCATTATTACTTCCCCTAACCAGTATCATATATGTTATCACATCACAAACACTGCGATTGCTGTCATTACACACCAACCAACATTAGGTACTTAAAACACTCCAGATCTACAATCAAAGCACACAATACCAACCGACATTGGTATTTAAACAGGTCTCAAAACACTCCAGACCTACAATCAAAGCACATGAACTGCAATTGCACCTATGCGCTTGCAATTAGTCTCAAAACACTCCAGATCTACAATCAAAGCACATAAACTGCAATTGCACCAATGCACTTGCAATTAGAGTTTACTTAGTAACGTCCACATGTGCCTATTTGTGCTATCATTAGTGCATTTGCAAATTAATTAAAGCACAAGCCCTCAATTATAACGCACACTGAAAACACAATCAGCTCAAGAACACACTGAAGATTACACAATTGGAGTTGCTAACTCTAGTACAAGAAACTCCAGCTATCTCAATGTTAGAACATTCTGTTACCATATAACCATTCATAATGACAGCCTTCCAACCTACATCAGAACAGTTACATTACAGTTGCAGTGCATATGTGCAACATTTCATACTAGAAGCAGTGCCTTACCTACCATCAAAGTGAACAGGCACATGTGAAGTCACTTCCTATTACACACAAGTTGCCTACCATCAAAGTGAACAGGCAAGTGTGAAATCATTTCCTATTACACACAAGTTACCTACCATTGCTGTCAAGTGACATATGGTTACGTGTAACCACTCCTTACTACATGCAAAAGAACCCAAGCAAAACAAGAAGTAATCCATGAAGAATCTGAACTGATGAAACAGTGTGCCAACATAACGAAACGATGTAAGCACTTCCATCAAACTTCTTCACAGAATATCATAATATGAACTATTATTTACATTAATGAACAAGGAAAATAAATGTAAACACAGAAACTCTAATTTCATCAATATCAATTATTTAACAAATTGATCAGTATACCAATAAAGCTTGAAGTTAGCTTGCTAATTGCTAAGTAGCTGCAATCCATAATAGCACTTCACAACTATTTAGCTCACATCAGAACCGTATTAGTTACTGCAAGAATGGGCCACTCTACAAGGAAAGCAGCTACTTTGTAATTTGTTTCTGGAGAATCCAGGGAATATACTTACCTTAAGCAACTTATAATGCAGGCCAACCACTACATACTCCGCACTTCCACAATCTAGTATAGATGCTTTAATCGAGCAGTTAGTACTAGTAGTTGTCAACTTTCAAAACAATCCAAAAACAGAAATTACTGATATCCTTAACGAAATTAAAAAATCCTGGAACTTGAGCATCAAGGAAGGAAGTTTCACAATCAAGCAAACATACTACAATTACATGATCAAGTAGTGTCAAACTGCACTTCAGGCATGCAATTGTAAGCATGTAAACGCACAATTCCTACTCACACAATTGCCACCCACATACTGAAGCCGCTCAGAATCAAGTAAATGGAAAAACCAAACAGGATGTCAATATTCCACCAATATAAAATCAATTACAACAATGCTTGAATAAGAAGCACGAAACTAACTTGTTGCCCTGCTATGTGAAAGACATACAAAAAGTAATATGAGCTTTATCATTTAAAATTGCATCCACACAATCATACACTCTTATCGATTATACTCGAAGACACAATTGCTGCAAAGAATTTAAAAGAACACAAATATTAGTATTACAATATAAATGTACAGCTACAAAATCCATACTTAATTGTGCAATTCCAACAGTGGGGAATCACTTAGATCAAAATCAAGCACTTACTCGTCATATACCCAAAAAACAATAGTATAATTAAATAAAATAAACCAATCAAATGCAAAGAGACAACATATATGTACAGGAACAATGCATAAAAATTATGGAATTAATGTTACTTCATATTTTAGGATATCATTACAGAATAAAAATTCTTCACATCCAACAACTAAAACCTCTACCAGCATCTAATCGTTCAAACTACATTTGATTAGGAAAAAAAATCTAAACCCTAAGTATGTAACTACTAAATTTAACACAACCCTCTTTTCTCGGTATGTTGTGCGCTTAATTAATCATCATCAGCAGAGGCCTTGGAGCCAGAGGTGCCAGTCTTCTTAGGAAGAAGAAGATTGTGGATATTTGGCATCACTCCTCCGTTAGCAATGGTCACATCACCAAGAAGTTTGCTCAGTTCTTCATCGTTCCTCACAGCCAGCTGTATGTGACGAGGCACTATTCTCGTCTTCTTGTTGTCTCTCGCCGCATTCCCAGCTAATTCCAGAACCTAATAGCAAAGAGAACAACAATGACGAGGGCAATTGGTTCATTATAGAAACGTGACGGAGAGCCGATCAAAAGAAAGAATATCTTTCAATAGATGTGTTTATATATACCTCAGCGGCGAGATACTCGAGAACAGCAGCGAGATAGACTGGAGCGCCGGCACCAACGCGCTCGGCGTACTTTCCAGCCTTCAAGAACCTAGCAATACGACCAACAGGAAACTGTAAACCGGCCTTGCTACTCCTCGACGTGGCCTTCTTCGAGGCCCCAGATCCTAGGGTTTTGCCCCTACCTGCCATTGATATCGTGCAACACAGAGAACAGGTAGGCTTTTCTTTGATTTAGAGCTGAGAATGGAGGATGTTTCCTGGGTTTGTCATTATATAGGAGGTTAGGATTTTGTAGCGAGCCAATGAGAGCGAACTACGAGGATCGAGAAAAGGTGCCGCAGCATTGAGATTGGAAAGAACGGCGGAGATTGAACCAAGGCAAATGGATAGTGTGAAAAATGGGCTTCGTAACTCTTTCTGTAAACCGCAATAGAACGACATGTCATACGATTACTAAAAAGTTGCCTCTAAGCCCACAACGATGCACATTTCTGCTTTCGGGCCTAATATATGAATACTTAGGCCTGTTTGGTTTGGGGATTAGGGATGGAAGGGGGTAGAACGTAACATAGTTCCATCGTTTAGTTGAGGGTTTCATAATGGAATAGAATGGAATGGGATGGAAGTGGAGGGTTTCATGTTACGTTCCATTCCATTCTAAACAGTGAAAATAAGAAACCTCCGATTTGGGAGGTTTAGGATGGAACGTAACCTAATAAATACATACTACCTAATATATCATCAATAATTCTTCTTAATACTAAATATAATCAATTCATAATATTAATATATTAAATATAATATAATAAATTTTATTAAATAATTAATAATAATATTTTATATTATTAATAA
>JAOQMR010000005.1:20986247-20999330 GCA_027563865.1 Erythroxylum pelleterianum
AATAATAAACCTCCTGCAACAACCATTTTAATATAAGGGGTATAAAAGTCATTTATTATACATTACATTACATTCCAATTATCTTCTAAACAACATTTCACTACATTATATTATGAACCCTTCCATTCTTCTAAAATAACTTTTTGCTATATTACATTTCATTTCATTATAAACCATTTCATTCTCTTCCTTTCCCTTACATTCCATTCCATTAATTAACATCCAACCAAACAGGGCCTTAGGATATTATCAACAAAACTCTCTCTCCCAATGTCGTAGAAAAATATAGTAAGCAAGCATTTCGTGACCGAGGAATCATGTACTTATGCTTATAAATTTTATTATAACTAACTTAATAACTTGAAATTGGGTTTGCTTATTGAGTCCCTATATCTCTGCTTATGGAATCAATTAGCTGAAGCTCGAATTTAGTTGAGATTTTCCTTCTTATTTCGTAGCTGGCATTGTTGCAAGGAGATGCAAACTTAAACTAGTGCTTTGAATTTTTTTTTTCCATAGTCTAGTTTTTGGTAATTAGCCAGGTTCTAACCTTGTATTCTAGAGTATTGGTATATGAGTTTATTAATGAATAATTTAATTTTAAAAAAATAAAAATTTAATAGAGAGCAATTCTGGAAAAATCTTTTTCCCTGAAATAATATTTATCAAGATAATTCATTTTAAGTCTAGTTGTAATATATGATTTTATGTATTTAGGCAATTAGTTATTAATATTAATGATTAAATTGATTTTGATTTACTTCATAAATTTTGAGAAAAGACAATTTGCACTATGATATTTTTGTATAATTTATACTTATACTTGAGTTAGAAGTAAATTCTCTTTAATCATTACTCATTATCCCAATAAAAAATAAAAACCAAAGTGTCAATAAATAAGTAGTAAATAAATTCCCTTTATTAACTTAAAATATTGTAAAATCAAAGTGCAAATAATATTATTTTGTGTCTCCATGTTCTAACATGATCCATTCTGTGGGAGAGTTTGCTACATGATCAAATATGACACTAACATGGACCCATTTTCCATATTTCCATAAAAAGCTATTGAATAAAATAGTTGAGCAAGGTCCATAGGATTTAGATGGACAACCAATGTTTATTCAAAACTCAGGATCATATTGTGATAAAGGTAATATTGACAAATTTCTAATATGGGTAAACTTTCATAATGTTCCATTAGAATTTTAGACAACTGAAGGATTAAGCTTCCTTGCTAACTCACTTGGAAAGCCAATTTGCATGGATTCACAAACTGCTCATATGGAAAGGATCTATTTTGCAAAAATTTGTATTAATATAAGGAAGAACTTGAAATTATCCGATAGCTTACCAGTTTTGAAAGCTTGGAGAAGGTGGAGAACTAAAGAGAATAGATGTTCTTATCTTTTATCCTTAGAAACCAAACTTATCTACCAAAAAACGGAAACCAACAAGGAAAGTTTTCAAAACAGGTTGGCATGATGAATTGATGGGTTTAAATACTTAAGTAAACAGTCAATAAGTCAACAAGGAAAATGTAGTTGATACAAAAGCAGTAATAACTTATGAAAATGAAGTGATGATAGAGGCTCAAAATATTGATCACCTGGAAAATATACAGATGGAATCTGAGATCAACTCTAGAAATCCTGGAGTTCATGTGGAAGCTAAGGATCTAGCTATAAAATCTAGGAGGAAATCATCTAGAAGGAAGGGGAAGAACAAAATAGAAGGGGATCATCCCCTTGATGAAAATTATGGTTTGGAATGTTAGAGGTTTTAATGACCCTCTAAAAAGAGAATTGGTTAAGGAGGTTGGTTAATTTGAAAAAGAAGTCTTTTATTGTAGGGCTTCTTGAAACTAAAATAAAATCACCAGAGATGCAAGGTGACCTCAATTTTTGGAGCATAATGGAAAGCCATTTCAAATCACTCTTCCCATTACAATGGGAGAATCATGTGCCTATATAACTCAAACAAGATAGTCGTTCAAGTGGTTGGGGAAAGTGAAGAGCATATGCACTTAAAATGCTAAATGAATGAAGTGAATTCAAAATTTGATATAACACTTATCTATGCTTCAAATTTCTATTTTCAAAGACAGTTGTTGTAGGGGAACATCTTATCCACTGAATCTATAACTTCAAACGCTTGGCTTTTAATTGGAGATTTCAACTCCATACTATTAGCTCAAGAATCAAACAGAGGGAGGATCTTCAATATGGGAACAAGTAGGGAGTTAACATGTCTACTTTAGAAAGTGAATGTAGTTGGTAGATTATTAACTTGGTATAAAAAACAGTAAGGGAATATGCTAATTAGGGAAAAAAAACTCGATAGAATTATGGTCAATCAAGCTTGGTTAAGTCATTTCCATCAATTCTTGGCGCACTTTGGTGAGAGTTCATTATCAGATTAGTTGTTTATCCATATATAGAATTTCACTATTTTAAAGAAATCTAGGGTTTCATTCAGATTTTTCAATGGATTAACTTAACAAGAAGGATTCCTAGGAACAATTCAAAGATGTTGGAACCAAAATGTTAAAGGACACAAATCTTACCAGCTTATGTAAAAAATTAAGTTTGTGAATCAAGCTCTCTATATCCTTTGCCAAGAATCGAACCAAGAGCTTGTTGAAACAAAGAAAGGATTAAGAAGCTTGCTACAAACGTCATTATGATAGTGCACTAAATATGCACGATTCCTTTTTAAAGTAAAAGGCTAAAATTGATTGGTTAAGGGATGGGGATTCAAACTCAAAATTCTTTCATGGATCTCTATTAGCAAGAAGGAATATGAAATAAAAAATTGTTAAGCTTCAAAATAATTTAGGAAACACATTCAATGACCAATCTTCCTTGCAAAAGCTTACTAGGAATTTCTTCTTAAACCTCATGGGATCAGATAAGGCAACACAAAAGGAATTCAACTTCAAAATTTTCTCTGACTGTTCCATAAGTTAAGAACTTAGGGATTACTTAATAGCTCCTTTCACAAACCAAGAAACCAAAGATGTATTATTTAACTTGCACCCTTTAAAAGCAATTAGGCTAGATGTTTCAACATGTTTCTTTCAGAAACTTAGGTGATCATAGGTCTATCCACAGAAGTAGTTATGGAGTTTTTTTCCTCATCAAAAATGCTGAAGGAACTGAACCATACTTACATATGCCTCATTTCTCATAAACATAACCCTTCTTCATTGGTGGACTATCAACTAATCTGATGTTGCAACATTATTTATAAAGTAGTAGAAAAATTCTAGCTAGCATATTGAAGAAAGCATTAAAAAGAATCATAAATCAACTCAGGGGGCCTTTATAGAAGGAAGATCAATAGGAGATAACATTATCCTAAAGTGAGAGATGTTAAAAAATACAATTCAGGAAGACTTATTAACAATTTTCTTTGGAAAATTGATTTATACAAAGCATTTAACACGGTGAGATAGAAATTTATTCAATCATGTCTTGAAGCACTTGAATTCCTAATTAAATTTACAAAATGGATCATGTTGTGCATTCAGACTTCATCAGTTAGCATCTAGTTAATGGAGTTCCTACGCATCCTTTTAATTGTGATAAGGGGATTAGACAAAGGGACCCTCCATCCCCTTATCTATTTACCTTAGTGATGGAAGAGTTACCCAGACTTCTCAACAAATTTGCAGGTTGCAATGGTTTCAATGTCACCATAAGTGTAGGGAACTCAAGCCAACTCATTTAATGTTTATAAATGATCTCATACTATTAAGTGGTCTAGATGTTCACTTCTTTAAAATATTGATAAATATCCTCAAGTTCTTCTCAGAATGGTCAGGGGTCAAAGTGAATAAAGGGAAAAGCAATTTGATTCTATCAGTTAATGTGAGAAATTCAACTGGTTTAAGCAGGATCTCAGGTCTGAGTATACTATTCCCTTCAACTAACTTAGAGTTCCTATTGTAACTACTAAACCAAGATTTTCTAATTTTATTCCTCTAATTAAGAAGTGCAAAAGCCATGATTAATGCTAAGAAAATAGGTTTCTTTCCTTTGTTGTTAAAGTTACCTTGACCATCTCAGTTCTCAATAATATGCAAATTCACTGGATGACACACATTGTCTTGAAAAAAAGGAGTAATTAAAGAGATTGATTGAATTATCAAAGCCTTTTTAGAGTCATTGAAAGCAGAAAACTCAAAGGGAGTAAAAGTCAAATAGAGTGAAGTAACTACTCCAAAAGACAAAGAGGATTGGGGATCATTCTCATACCATTAATAAAGAAAGTCCTTCTGAGTAAGAGGATATGTAGGCTATATATGGATAAAAATGTTATTTGGATCAAGTGGATGTATGAAATATACTTCAAAAATCAGAATTTCTAATAGATGTCAATTTTAAGGGAACATTCATAGTTCTTCATTCATATGTTAAACCTAAGAAATCAGTTATACCTTTGGATTAAATACAAATTGGGGAATGTGGCTTTGGTATGATAATTAGTCAGAGTTTAGTCCCCTTTCACATAGAAATGATATCTCTCATTTGAGGAACATAATTCATCCTAATGCAAGGTTTTCTCACTCATTCAAGATGAAGCATGGTCAAGTAACTTTAGAGGATTCACTTCCTTAATAAATTGTGTACCTCAAATCACTCACTGGCATAATGGGGATATATTACCTAGATTGCAGATCCCAAAGGGGTCTTCTCAAACAAATCATTTTACAAAATCTTCCAAATAATAGTAGGGATGTTCCATGGTTTGAGCTTATGTGGAAGAATTCCTTGAACCCTAAAGGCTTCCTAATCACTTGGCTTGTTATAAAAAATAGAATTAGTTACAAAAACAGATGGTTTGGTTCATATGATCTCATTTGTGTCTATGTAAAGAAGTTAAAGAAGACAAAAGTCACTTATTCTTCCATTGCAAGTACTCTAAATCAATGCGGAGTGGAATATTGCATATATTGGCAGAGTTTTGTCAAACCTACGAATGGATTGAGACTCTTAACTGGATAATTAAGCTAGCAAATCACCATAAACAAAATGGAGTGCTTTACAAGTTTGCTTTCACCCTAACAATCTATACCTTGTTGAAAGAAATAAATAAAAGGATATATAGAGGACAGGAAACTGGCAAACATTAGTTAGCTGAAGTCATAATCAACTAGATCAAAGCTACCATACTAGAAAAAAATACTCAAAACAATATATCCTTTGGAGTGAAAATTAGATGGAATTTGTAATCACATAGAATGTATTTTCTCCTTGTTTAACTAGTTTACTAGTTTATAAAATTAGGAAGCTAATGTATCCATTGTAACATTGAAATAACTTTTGCTATGGTTAATGCAATCTTTATTCATTTTCTATAAAAAAGGAATGCTATTTAATGTTTAACGAGTCAAAACAATTGTTTAAAAGCTCAATTTTGATAGAACATTTTTGTTGTGTTTCGTTTTGAAAAATTATCAATTTTGGTATTGTACTTAATTTATAGTTTTAGTTAAGTGAAAATGACAAGTTTTAACAAAATTAGGAGTTGGAATTGTAAAAAATTTTTAAACATAATTGCAATATCCAACCATCAATTTTATAAAAAGAGTATAAATTTGAAACTCCCAAAACTTTCAAAAATAATGATATGAAAAAGTGCCCAAAATATAAAATTTAAATAAATCAAAGATGTATCGATATAATGTAATGGTAACATCCTTGACTCTTTTTTCAATTTGACTACGAAAGTATCAATTTGAAAAATAACTCAAATTATGAAAATCCAAGAATGAAAAATTTTCAATTTAATGCAATCTAACTTGATTATGATGAAATGGGGGATGATATATTTTTTTCAAAAAAAGAATGAATTGTTTAGAATTTCTGAAGACATAAACATACAATATGGAAAATAGAAAAAATAGAAGGAAAAGGCCCTTAGATCATGAATATTGGTCAACCACATAGCTACACTGATCGATGATAATTTGTCGACAAGATCGGTAAAGTGGCATCGAACAAGAGAGAAAGAGACTGAACTTTTGTCTTAAACTTACTACATTAGTTGATCATAGAGTTAAATTGGTTGACCAATGACTTTTGTTTATAAAAGGTTCCCAAATGCTTGTATTAGAACAATGTTTGTATGGTGACCCTGAATATTTTTATTGGCATTGAATGTCAGCTTCAAGGTACCGTACTTTGCAGAATTTTTACCGATGAGTTGCAATTATACAATAGACCTTTTAAGGCTGATATTTGGAAGTTTTTGTGGAACCTCACTCTCCATCCAAAAGTTAAAGCTTTTATGTGGCGACTTTTACGGGACATTTTTCCAACCAAAGAGCGAATCTTCAGATGAGGCATCGATTTTGACTCAAGCTGTGGCCATTGTGGTCGTAACGAAGATTGTTTCCATGTGTTTGTGGGCTGCTATGTAGCACGCGTGATTTGGACTAAGTTTGGCTTGAATTTTCACTCTTTTGGGTACACGATCTTTACTTGTGTTTGCAATGCTTCCAAGACTGTCTCTGTTGATATAATGCGCAATGCTTGCATGGTCTTATGGCAGATATGGTGTAGTCGCAACAAATATGTTTGGGAAGCCAAGCTCATGCCTTGTTCGCAAGTTCTCGACAAGGCAGCCTCTTTCCTTCAGGCTTGGACAGCAGCACGCCGACTCTATGTTTCGACTTTTGTGGGATCCAATAGTATGGGCCGCTCTCATCAGTCGGATGGCACTCTCCTTGGTGGCTCACCTACAAGCGCTTCAATGCGATGAGTTTGTTTTGTTGATGCAACTATTTTTTGTTTTGTTGATGCAACTATTTTTCCCCATTTACACTGCAGTGGTTTTGGTGCTGTAATTAAAAAATGTGTGGGTACTGTTGAGTTTGCTCTCTCAGGTACGTTTTCTGGTGTGTTCGAACCTAAGACAACTGAAGCTTTCAATTGTCGTTCTCTTCTCGCTTGAGTTGACCAGCATCTGCCTGGACAGTGTTCTATTGCCGTTAACGCTCAGGCAGTTTCTACCGCTCTTCAATCATCTCAGGAAGACTTATCTAACTTTGGTAAAAATCATTGATGATTTTTTCGATATTCTTAGACGCAATACTGCTGTTTCAATATGTTGGCTTCGCCGACACTGTAATGTCGAAGCTCATGAGTTGGCTCGACATTCTCATTTGTATGCCTCTTTTATGGTTTGGGATCATTACCCTACCTTTGATTAATACCGGATCTCGTTTTTTTACCCAAAAAAAAAAACCTTTTAAGGCTATAGATCCATACAAGTTTTCCCTTCAACAAACGGGCCATTTCAGCTTTCCCAATGTCGGAAATCAACAAGGGGCAAATACAAAACATCTAGACCAGAAAAGTGAGGATAAAATTACAGCTGAGTTTTAGGAGCTACGAAAAATGACAAGCTATGTGTTGCTTTTCCTAGGAAGCAGCAGCTACCTCAGTCTTCTCCTTCTTCTCTTCCTTCAGTTTCTTCCAGTTCTCCTCACTATCAATTACTTCTCCAGTTTTTATAAGATAACGAACTCGCTTACCATCGTCCAAGACTTTATGACCCACTCTACTTGTAACATTCTGCTCTTTAGAGTACAGCATCACATTCGAACTGTGAATGGGTGCTTCAATCTGGAATAGCAAATGATCTTTGTGAATAAAAAGAGGCACGTAAAAGTTGATCAGTTACTTATCAAGAACGGATGAAATGGATCTAAGTATGATATCTGAAATAAGTGTAATATCTCCAGTTAAATTAAACTGTTCACCGAATAAGAAGTGAAGTAGCAGAAGAAATAACTTGCTATAGTAAAAAGCCTCCATATACGAAAACAAATATCAGGTGTAAATAACCTTGATAATCTGGCCAGGTTCACCCTCTTCCCGGCTCTTCACGTGCTTTGTTTTCAGGTTTATGTCTTTCAATACCACAGTGCTGTTGTGCTTTAATATCTTAGTAATCTCTCCAACCTTACCTTTATCATCACCTGATATAACTTTAACCGTATCTCCCACCTTAACGTGCATTTTATGTAGAATTGGAAGGCTGTTGGGTTTACATTTCTTCCGTTCCCACCGTTTTAGCTGTAAGATGAGAGGAAAGAATCAGATGAGAAGGTTAATCAGCAAATTTTAATAAGCAGAGCATAATTGCTTCCCACCAGCAAATAAACACTACGCAGAGATAATACCATGCTTAAAGTAGTCATAAGATCTCAAAATTGGTTCATTTAAAAGGCACTGACATGACAAGCACCAAAGATACTAACCCTCACAACAATAAGGCATGGCTTCTCTGGTGACTTAACCTGCATGTCAAACAAATACAACGATCGTTGTCAAATGGCTATAGCAACTAGTATCTCAAGTCTGAATACAATATTGAGAACATTTTGTGATACGAATTAGATCTCAATTTTTGAGGCAAAACAGCATTCACAAAAGAAAAACCCAACTATAAATCTCCAACACTAAATAGTTGAAAAAATTGTGGTGTCAAGGTACTATGAACCTAAACAAATATACTAGAGATTGCAATGGTTAAAAGAAGGTGACATTATTGTCAAACAAGTTTGAAAACTTAGAAATCAGAGTTTTGGTTTGCTATTCATTATACTGAAGGACCCTATCCATTAACCAGGGACAGGTGCTGAAAAACTGAACAGGAAAGTCTACTCAGTTGTGACTCCACTTGTATGGTTTCGCATTACAAAAGCTGAACTAATTGCAACCTCTTCTGGGTACTCTAAACCAAATAAAGCAATGAAAAACCAACCAATTCAAAAATCGAAGAAACCTTCCTACAGCGACCAAAGAGTTCACTACTTGCTATCTCTGATTACTCGCATTTCATCCCTTTCTGAAAGAATGGAGACTATGAAGCGTAGTATGACAACACAAAAATAATTAAACTCAGCCAAAAAAACAATTTTGAAATCATCTTCAAAATCCGAAAGCGACAGAACAAAATGTAACATCACAGAAAAAACCATTCACTCCAAAACTTAAGCAAGAACCTCCTCAACATAACAAAAACATATTAAAAGTAGTCCAAAAGCAATCGAATTAAGAGCGTAAAACACATAAGGAATAGGAAAGGTTGAAATTTTTAAATTAAAGCAAAAGAAATAGAAGACAATAACGTACAGGAAGAGAGGAGGGAGAGGGAAAAGAGAGACGTTGGCCAAAGAAAGAATTTGAGGAGAGAGAAAGAGATGCCATTGAGCTTTGAAGTGCAGCCATGGCTGCCATCTTCCTTCTTCTTCTTCTAGTTGCGAAACTTCGGCTTTTTGAGCTCAGATGATAAACTGACAGATAAAGAGCAGATGGATGACGAAATAGTGTTTCCAAGTGAAAAGAGGATATTGAGCAGCAAACGGGGGCGTTTTATTTATTTATTTATTTTTGGACAGTTTACGTTGGTAAAAGGACATAACGATGTTGGGCTATTCCCTGGGCTGACCTCAAAACTAAATAGACATATAATTGACATTTGCCTAATTGTCAAACTGTCCGACGAAAAACAATTTACCTTGTTAGATAAATGTTTTATTAGTCATTTTTTCATAGATTAAAATGTGTTAATTATTTGATCATACCAATCTGTTGATAATTATATTTAGTAATTAGTTAATTAGGTTGGCGAATTGAACTCAATTTGTTGATTTTGAAATTACTTTATGAGGAGAATTTTTTGAAAAATTAAAGAACTAAAAGACTATTATATCCAAAAGTTATTACAAATTGCTAGAACAGATAGAGATAAAGATAGATATTAAGTTTATTGTTAAAATTTAATATTTTTAATTTTAATTTTTAAAGTTGAATTAATATCAAATTTGAACTTTGAAAATAAACATAAAGATAATTGAAAAGATCCAGTAAATTGCAAAGACGAGGAATTGAGGATCGCTCAATAGGTAGGTATAGTCTCATTCATCAATGAGAAGTTATATTGAGAGGATTTTTTATGTTCTTAAGGTTTGATGGAAGATATTGGAGAAAATGTCTAAGTATTCATTGATGGATCAAAATAGAATAATTTGTGTAGCTTTTGCATTACATAACTATATTAGAAGAAGCACAATTGATGACTTGACGCTTAACATTATCGATCAAGATCCTGAATTTATACCTCTAGATGTATTTGAAGATGTTGAAGTTAACTCTAAACACAAAGGCGTTGAAAAACCGAGAACTCAGGAGATGACAACTATTCGTGATAATATTACTTCTAGTTTAATGACAGCTAGATATCGTTATTAAATTATTATGAACCTTTGCTTTAAATGAGGTTGTTGACTTCTTTTGCTCTATCAAAATTCTTACGAAAGTATTCATGTCATTATAAATCTTTTTTTAAGTCACACTTTTATAAGTTATTATACATATAAATAGCTAATACTAAACAGTTAATTTTATCAAACATCTTTAAATAAATAATTATTGTTATCTACTGAACAAATTAACTATATTAATCCTCTCTTAGCTAACCACCGATAGAATCAGTTAACGGCTAATTCAATACGTTAATTGCCAAATAGGGCAATATATTCCAAGTAAATGGGCACAAAAAAATTTAGTATTGCTTATTAAATAGTTAAATAAGATGAGTTTATAATGAAATTTAAGATTCACGGTCACCTTACTTAAAAAGCTCCAGCACTAGTAGTATCTGCTTGGTTATGTTTTATTTCCCATTTTCTTCTTAATATTTGCGTTCACTGGCACTTATAATATTTGCAAGCCGCAGAACTAATCTAAAGAGAAGATGGATGAACATTCCCTCCCATCTAAGTTGTCAATTTACAAATGACAAAAGATAAGGGAAAAAATAAAAGAAGAAAAGAAAGAAAGGCCTAATCATATTACACAACGTCACCACCAGAAAACGGGAACAGACCCTATAGTAATTAATAGTCCTAACCCTAGTGAGCAGAAATCGGAGGTTCCACAGTCTTGCTTCCAACTATCAAAACCTGCATTTGGGTATACAAAACAAGAACCAAAACTAAAATGAATGTAAAAATCTTCTCTTTTTTTTTAGAAAAAAATAATAATAAAGCCATCATCTAAACGACTAAACTTCACATGTGTCTGTGCTGTCTACAGATTCCTCCCTTCGGTGACGTTCAGAGGCTGGAGTCTTCATTTCTGCTTGATCCATATCAACAGAAACATCATCCGTTGCTGCAGAAAGAGACTTTCTGTGATGCCTTCTGTTATGCCTCAATTTGAGGATTCGGGAAATCACTTGTACAATGTCCCTCATAGATGGTCGTTTCCTTGGACCTCGGCTGATGCATTTATACGCAAGGGATGATAATTCATTCAGTTCTTGCACATGGAATTTACCCTCTAGACGTGCATCCACAATTTCCTCCCATCCAACTCTTCCTTCGATGTTGAGCGCTGCCTGTTTATTGCAACACAGTTCCAAATGTATACTAAAATATGATTCATTTAGCAAGCAGAGAAGAAAGAAAATTACATATTTACAATCTCTAAAGAATTTGCAGTGGAGACATATCACTATATCAGAATACGATAATATTTTTATGTTCAACATTTGTGGAAGTTCATTTGCAGAAATACTGGCTTAAGCTCTTAGACTAGATCTCAAAGTTTTAACTTCCATTAGGGAGAGAGAGAGAGAGAGACTTACAAGCTCAACATATTCCATGAGACCTTGTTGAGGATTTCTGCCAGCAATTAGTTCAAAGAGCAACACCCCATAGCTATAGACATCACTTTTCTTAGTGAATGTACGTGTCGATATATACTCAGGATCAAGATATCCAAAAGTCCCCCGTATGTTAACTGCATGTCCATCGACATTTTCTTCCCTTGAAAGTCCAAAATCAGCTACCTATATGGATGGAAAAACCATTACTAACAAATTAGCATGAGAACCTACTGTTATTTCGAGGAACAACGTCATCTTTAACATCATCTTCAATTGGAAAAAGAATTAATAATTCTAAAAGAGACACACCCTTGCTCTTAATGAATCATCCAACAGAATGTTGGATGATTTAATATCCCGATGAATCACAGGAGGAACTGCCTGCTCCAAGAAAAGGAAGAAGAAAAAACTCATGAGATTCACAGCATTAAAGACAATCACAGGCTATGGACCAAACAAGAATATAGGCATAAACAAGGACTAGTCAACAAAATTTGAAGGTTACCCCATCATGAAGATACTCCAAGCCCCTTGCTACATCTAAAGCAATATGAACCCTCAAATCCCAGTTCAGTGGCCCGTTGTTTTCACCTGTATTTACAAAAAAGAAATGAGACAACCACAGGATCTCTTAACAAGGTATCTCTTGTCATCAGAACACCGAAGGAAAAACTCATTCAAGTTTCTGATTGTTTTTAAAACCTCTGAAAGAGTTATTCTTGGTGCAACTCTAACACGAACAGGTTCTTCATTTATTGGAAGCTTAGGTTTGAAAGAGTTTATAAGTGAAGCATCTATAAAAAATCTGACCATCATTTTCTAAGGTGAAGTTTGTTAAAACCTCCAACTAGAGAACAATAGAATGCATCTCCATATAGCCACCAGGAGAGTAAACAACAAAAAGGCAATTTTCTGTAAATAGAATTGATGCCAGCTTACCGTACAAATGAGAAGCCAAACACCCTTTACTCATATAGACATAGATGAGCATATTTCGTCCTTTTTCTGCACAATATCCCACCAAATTCACAAGGTTCCTATGGTGCAATCTCCCCAGTAACGTAACCTGATAGAGAGTGGACCAGCTGTAAGATATAGAGTAATGAGAAATATCAATAATAGACGTCACAAAATCAATTATATGGAAATGGAACTGAAAACCACGTTTAGTTCAATGAAGATTGCATGATGGAAAAACATGAAAATGTTTTCTGAATGAGGGAGCCATCTCTTCAGAAGGCTAATTTGATATAGCATTTCACAAACAGAAACAAGAGAAAGTTTCTTGTTGTCCAGTCCCTTTACACAGTCTAATTTCTTATAAATTTTTATTTTATCAAACAAGTTAATACTACAACTAGTGAAACTCAGGAGTTGTGTCCCTTGGAGAATGTT
>JAOQMR010000005.1:21016137-21028348 GCA_027563865.1 Erythroxylum pelleterianum
TGGTCATTTGTGATTTGGTTGGATATTGCAATTATGAATATCACGGTGATGCTATTCTTATTGGTTTGATGATGGTCATTTGTGATTTGGTTGGATATTGCAATTATGAATATCACAGTGATGCTATTCTTATTGGTTTATGTGTGATGAATGGGTTGTTTGGTGAATTATGACTGATGAATGGGGTGTTTGGTTGTTCTATTATAATGAAAAAAGATTGGTTTATGTATGATTTGTAATCAAGTAATAAGTTTTTGGATGAATGAAAAATGAAAATTATGAAATGCACAAAAATTGAATATTGATTCTGAAAGTAGAAAGTTGAAGTTGAAAACAACTTAAATTTAAAACATACATAAACATAAACCGATAATATTAAGGTTATTAAATTAGTAAAATTGTAATAACTTAAATAGTTAATTCACAATTAACGTTGTAAGTTTGTAACTTGCAAGTTGTAAATAAAAAATTGTAATTTTTTTTAATATTTGGGTATTGACTTAAGGTAAATAATTAGTTAAGTATAAAATTATACGATTGAAAATTAATCATAATTCAGTTGTAGTTAATGACAGTATTTGCTTATTTGGGAATGAGTTTTTGGTAAATAATTAATTGAGTATAAAATATGTTGAACTGAAATATTTGATAATATTAATATATATGTATGGGCGGGATATCATAAGTATTTATAATAGATAATGTGTGAAAATAGTGATGCAATAAATGTATCCCAAAAAGAACTTTTTTGTTTTCAAATTGTGAATATGTTGTTATTGTAGGTTCCAATCATTTATACTTAAACTTATTAATAAAAATTAAAAATTGTAAAATTAACTTATATATTTAAGAACGAAATACAGAATGGTGTATATAATATTATAATTTGTTAGAAATGAAAAGAAGATTCAAAGCTTGAAATGAGAGAAAAAAAACATTTCCAAAGAATCTATATCCTTCAGCTTGATCCTCATGTTATGAATAAATCTTTCAACTTGGTCATCATGTTATGAATATATGTGTATGAACAAATGTATACGATATGTCATTCATTATTTGGAAATTATGTAAATCATATCATATCCTTCAACTTGATCCTCATTTTTGAAACTTCGAATTGAAATTGTTGGAAATGGAAATTGTTTATGTATGATTTGTGGAAGTCAGAAATGGAAATTGTTGAAAATTTTTAGAAATGAAAATTGGTTTATGAATGTATTTTGATTATTGGAAATGGAATTGGAAATTGTTAGAAATGAAAATGGACTTATTAATGTTTTGTGATTGTTAGAAATAGAAATGAAATTATAAACATTTTGTGATTGTTGGAATTGGAAATCGAATTATGAATGTTTTGTGATTGCTGGAAATACAAATTGTTATAAATAGAAATGAAATTATGATTGTTTTGTGATTGTTGGAATTGGAAATTGTTGAAAATGGAAATGGAAATATGAATGTTGAAAAATTGTTGGAATTAGAAATGAAATTATAAATGTTTTGTGATTGTTGGAAATAGAACTTGTTATAAATGGAAATGGAATTATGAATGTTTTGTGATTGTTGGAATTAGAAATTGTTGGAAATGGAAATGGAATTATGAATGTTGGAAGATTGTTGGAATTGGAAATGAAATTATAAATGTTTTGTGATTGTTGGAAATATAAATTGTTATGAGTATAAATGGCATTATGAATGTTTTATGATTGTTGGAATTGGAAATTGTTGAAAATTGTTGGAAATGGAAATGGAATTATGAATGTTGGAAGATTGTTAGAAATTGTTATAAATGGAAATGGAATTATAAATATTTTGTGATTGTTGGAATTAGAAATTGTTGGAAATGGAAATGGAATTATGAATGTTGGAAGATTGTTGGAATTGGAAATGGAATTATGAATGTTTTGTGATTGTTGGAAATAGAAATTGTTATGAATGGAAATGAAATTATGAACGTTTTGTGATTGTTGGAATTGAAAATTGTTGGATGTTGTTAGAAATGGAAATGAAATTATAAATGTTAGAAGATTGTTGTGAAGTAAATCACGCGTTAGTATAGACTTTATATTCGATATACAAAATGACAAGAAGGGGTGGGGGGGGGGGTTGAATTATGTATTCTTTTTTGTGAATATAATCCCCTTTTCAAATTCTTTGAAAACTTTGCTTTTTCAAAACTACTGAGTAAGATTATCACGATGTATTGCAATTAACTTCTAAGTACTTGTATAAAGCAATAGAAATAAAAGTCAAGAGTTAAGAGAATAGAAGTTGACACAACAATTTTATCCTGGTTCATCCCAAACTGTAGGTTAGGTCCAGTCCTCAGAATCCTTTCTGAGATTTCACTATACTTCTAAAAAATACAAGTATTTTTTTCATCGAGCCTCTTCAAGTCTCTTACAGCAAGTATTGTTTTTTCTCATTTAGCCTCTTTATGCTCTTAGCTTTTCTTCTTTCTTACAGAAAGATGTTTGCGAGCTTTGTTACAGAGAATAATAGCTCTAGAGTTTAGCATAATGAATACAGTGTTTCTCAAAGCCACTAGCTTTCTTAAAATCTCTAACTCTTTCAAAATCACTAACTTCTTCACTCTTCGACTCCAACTCGTATGTATAGCCTTCGTCTTCAACTGCTTCTTGATAACAACTTCTTCTTCTTGAATCTTGATCTTTGAAGAAACCGTTATTCAGTTGAGTTTTGTAACTAACTCAAACTGATTAACCATCCGACGTGGTATTGGGTCTTCGTCTTAGTTTTACTTCAGCTTCGTCTTACTTTCTATCGTCTCATTTTCGCTTCCGCTTCGTCTTAGTTTCCACTTCGTCTTAGTTTGCACTTCGTCTTAGTTTTCACTTCGTCTTACTTTTGTTTCTCTGCTTCGTCTTACTTTTGTCTCTGTTTCGTCTTACTTTTTAATATTATAATTATTTGATTTTCATCAAAATTATTAATTGTGAAGTCATTTTGACTTAACAATCTCCCCCTTTTTGATGATAACAAATAATCATAGTTTTTAGAAAGATAGTATTATTTATAAGACGATATACAATTGAAAAAAAAATTGTAAACTTTATCTTCTATACATTTCTCTTCTTCTTCTCTTCTCTTCTCTTCTTCTTTTCTTCTTCTCTTGTTCTTCTCTTCTCCTTCTCCCCCTATCTTTCTCATTTTCTCCTTTCTCTCCCTATTTTTTATTGATCAAAAAATCATGACCGAAGATGTTTTATAATTTCAAAAAACATTTCCATCATTTCAGTGTGGAGTGACTTGAGGTCTTGTTGTATATATTCTACTTCCTTATGTAAGTCACCCACTAAAGCACGCAGATCATCAACCTTGTCATTAATTTCTCCAATTTCTTCAACTAAGGGATCATCATACTTCTACTGTACCACTTCAAAACCAATAGTAGTATTATATGCGTCTGAAGGTATAACATATGGTCTAATGATTATAAGTTTCTTTCTGAGAGATCAAGGTCATCAGGTCTGGGTAGTCTTGGAACTTGTTTTCCAAGTAGGTGTAGTACATCTCCAATTGAGGACATAGAACTCAAGTTTCTAATTTGCATGATTAGATGCACAAGAGGCTCTATATTGTAACTGATATCTCCAACTCTAATGGTTCTGTACTGCCCCTCTGTGATTCTGCCAACTACCTGAGACGTTTCATGAGTGGTTCGACGACCAAAATTACTTCGTTATGCCTTTAAGATGTGGTGGGAAACATAGGTTCCTTTGTGATAGGCTGCATAACAAGCCTCATCTATGTTTCTCACTTCAGCTTCAATATGATCTTCTATCAGATCACTTGTCATCCCTTTAGGATACATTTTCTTCTTCCCCTTTTCCTCATTTCGAACAATGTAAGGTCTTAGCTAAATGTCAGGTATAATCTTTATCACAGTTCTTTTTCTAATTGGGAAAATAGTGTACTTTTGCTTGGTCATCTGTGTTGGGTATGGTTTGGATCTCTCATCACACAGAACACTATACCACCTTATCTCTCCATCATTCAACAAATGCATTGTACCACTATTACCAAGATTGGTTCAAATTGTACCTTGACTAACCTTTTCAGGGGTTCTATAGTAATTATAAAGCTGCTTCTCCTAACAGGTTCAATTTCTTCAATAATCTTTATTTTCAAATCCTATTTTCTCATTGGTTGAGAGGGATTAACCTGTGTTGGACTATGTTCAACTGATCTTTTCTTATGTTGAATAGCAGTTAGAGTGCTCTTTTTTTGACTGATTTTCTGCTTCTTATGTTCTTCAATGAGACTAGGAGTCTATTGTTGAAGTTGAGGTTGTGACTTTTTCTTCTCAAATTCTAACTTCCTCCTAATCTCAATCTCTTTAGCCAATCTTGCTGAATCTTCCTTCAAAATTGAGCTAAAGACCTGGTTGCCTGCAGTGCTTTCTTCTCAGAGTCTCCACCATGAGTCAACTCTTTTCCTTTCTTTTCCTTTTATTGACGTAAGGTCTGTACTCTAGGTGACCTTTTTGCTTTCTTGGGTTTCTCCGAAAGGAGTGTTTCCCCCTTTCTCTTCAAGGTCACTTGGATCTCTGTCTGTCGCACCTGGCTTTCTTCTTTTTGAGAAATCGTCTTACTTTTTCTTGTATCATCTGAATATTTCTTCAATCCTTCTATGGGCATTCTTCCAGTGGATTGAGATTTTGATTTTCTTGTGGGAGTTCCTTTTTCATTCAAGCTTCACTTAACAGCGCACTCCCCCTCAATCCTTGCTATCGTCTTAGAATATTTTTCTTCTCTTTCGAGATTTTTCAAGCCCATTCTAGTAATAGTTGAAGCATTGATGACGCTTTTGATATTCAACTTCATCTTGTTTCCTCTCTCTAGGAGAATTCCAGAATCTCTAAAGATTCTTGTCAGCATCATAACATACGGTAGGGAAGTTGAGTCTTTCTTCGACTTTACCATATAATGGAGGATAAAATATGGAACATCTATAGGATGGCGATTGAGTAGATGAAATAGGCATTGCTCATCTAACATCGTCACTAGATTCCTTGATCTTGTTCTTGGTAGAACACAATGAAAAAGTAGTGAGTGTAAAACCCTATCCTTCGGCACAAGACTTGACGCCTTCTTCTCCTTTGGGTTTTTACTGCCATATAGTTGTCGGTTAATCTGAATCTCCTCCATGCTAGCTTGAGTCATCCATTTAGCCTTATGAGCAAGCTTTACTCCAATACTTGGAAACTCAATAGCCTTCTCGATCGATTTTAGTGTTATTGTCACCGAAAATCTATCCACTACTGATACTAGAGTATCTTCTACTACCTCCACATTCTTCCAGAAGTCATATACTTCATTCATGTAAACTATTTCATAAACCTGGAAGAAGTTCCTCCATTCGGATGCCACAATCTCCGGTTCGATATCCATTTGGTCCTGCTTCAAGGACTCGAAATCAACAAGTCTTCCACTAGTCATTAATTGCTCCATTTGTTTATGTAGCTAACAACGAACTGCACACACAGATGCACTTCTCAAAGAGGTGAAGTTGGTTTATGAGGTTGAGAGTGTGAGCAAAGAGAGTTTGATATCCAAACAGAGTAATGAAAATTTTTGTTGAGAGTTCTTCAAAAGTCGATGTCAAGGTATGTCAAAAGTGTTCTAGAGTAGGTGGTATTCTCAAGGCTTTGAGAAGCTTTCCCTCCAAAACTTTCTTATGACAGAAGTTACCGGCTGTAACTTATTGTTACTGTTACCGTTAACTCTTACGACTTTTAATCTTCTGAAATAAGAAGACCATTTGGGTTATGACGTGTCAGACGGTTGATCACTCAGCATAACCATGTTCAGGTTTCATCTGATTTCTTTGAATCTTTCTTCACTCAATGGATTAGTGAAGATGTCTGCCCATTGATAGTTCGTCTCAACAAACTGTAGACTTACGATCTTTCTCTGAACGTAGTCTCGTAGAAAATGATGTCTAACTTCAATATGCTTAACCCTTGAGTGTCGTATTGGGTTCTTCGATAGATTGATAGAACTTGTGTTGTCACAAAAGATTTGGATCTGATCTTCATGTATTGAATAATCTTCTAGCTGGTACTTAATCCACAACGTGTGTGAGCAGCAACTTGCGGCTGACATATACTTAGCTTCTGTAGTTGATAAAGCAATCGAGCTTTGCCTCTTATTTGACCAGGAAACTAGGTTGTGGACAAAGAAATGACATCCTCCACTTGTACTCTTTCTATCAATCCTATCTCCAGCATAATCAGTATAACAGTAGCCAATTAACCTGAAATCTTTACCTTTCTCATACATTAAGCAAAGATCAGTAGTACCTGATAGATATCTCAAAATTATTTTACCATCAATATGATGAGACTCTCTAGGATCAGCCTAAAATCTTGCGCACAAGCAGACATTAAACAAATTGTATTTTAAACCATCAACTAGCAGAACATTATCAATAGTAGCAAAGGAATTTTTATCAATTTTACCGATTCCAATTATTTTGCTCTGCTAGTTATCTCCAAAAGTTACCAATCCTCCCTTCTTATATTAAAGATCTAGGAACATAGATCTTCTTCCCGTCATATGTCGCGAGCATCCGCTGTCCAAATACCATTAGTGTTGGCTGCTTCTTCCAAGGAAGGATATATGTAGGAGATATTATGTATTTCTTAGGTACCCAAATTTTCTTGGGTCCTGTGGGTTAGTTTTAAAATGATTTATAGAATGATGATGATGCAACTGATGAAATTTCTTCTTATAAGGAGCAAAATTATTTTTATGCTGATTATTGCTTTTAGCAAACCCTAACCCAGTCTTATCATTAGGGTGTCTGTATCTCCCTAGCATGTCATTCATTTTTCTAGTACTCTCCATAAATGTTGATATATTAGCTGAAAGATTATTGATCCTTTGTTTCAGCTGATTGATCTCCTCAGATCTATCTACAGCAACCTTTTTCTTCATTTTGTCTACTTGTTTCTTTAGGCAGATGTTTTCCTTTTCTAATACTTATGTGTTTTTCAAGTTTTCTACGTACTTTTTCTTTAACAACTTATACTGTTTAAGTATTGCATGAGAATCTTCTAGTAATTCTGAATATGCATCTTGTAATTCACTAAATTTTGAGGTTACCTCTTCGTCACTTTCTTTTTCAGCTACTAGGAAAATATTAGCTTGTACTGATGCCTCTGAGTCAAAATCTAATTCCGACGAATCCAAATATTCCCAGGTTGCCATCATGCTCTTCTTGTTTTCTCTATTCTTCTTTGGTTTTCTTTTCATCAATGGACATTCTGGTGATGCTGTTGCCTGCAACCAAATATAAAAGATTTCATTCCTGTTTAAACAAATTAATGTAGTAGCGGTAAGTGGATATCGTTCCTACGAGGAATTTCATGATTATGAAATTACGAATTCAAACGACACAAATAACGAAAATAATGAAAAAGGGGGGGGGGTGTTTTGTTATTCACGGCAATGACAAGAAAATCAGAGGAAATTTTGCAAACTGAAATAATAATTAAGTTTAAAAATTCAATAGGAAAAATATCTTGGTTTCGGTCACCGATGTTACCATGGTATTATGGATCCTTGACGTAAAATTGCAATTATTAATGAACATTCATTGGGAAAAATTTCTCTTAAGTATATTGACTAGAAACATGTATCCTAGCAATCTTATTAAATAATAACCTAGATACGTTCATAGATTAAATTGAATAATAGCATTAAGAATTTAGAATCAATGCCAAGTGATAAATATGTATGACATTAAATCAATCAAGTGGATATTTTCTTAGAATTTTCTGACTTTAACGTAGAGAAATTAATCCTAATTGCTACTTATGGTTATCGAAATTGAACGTCAGATTTCGTTAACCTAGCGATTGAAGTAATTAATCCCTAGTTGCACACCTAGAAACTAACAAATTCAATTAAAAAGACAGATATGAAATTATCCAATATTCATCAACAACATGAAAAATATCCAAAAGATCTCACCATAATAACAAGTAACATGGATCCCTCAACCAAGATAAGAGAACTAGCTACTCATACTTGAATGGAAATCAAAAGAAATAATAAAAGAAACAGTCTCCATAACAGGTCTTTAATGAAAACCACAAAAATCCTCAATAACAATCTGCAGAAAACGTGAAGAAAAGAAACAGAAAAGTGCAGTCCCTAAACCTACGATAGCCTCTAAATCCCAAAACCTATGATGATACTACTTGTAAACCAGAAAAACCAACAACATAAGAAGATGCGGTGGCCATCCTCTAACAACCTACGGATATACTACTCAAATAATGCAGAAAACAAGAAAGTAGAGGGTGCGGCAGCCAAAAAGGGAAAAGTACATAATCTGATTTCTAACCCTAACACCCATATGTATATGCGGCAACACCATAAGCCTCCTATTTGATGTGAATCTCTCCATTATCTTGTCTTGATTTTGTCCAGATTAGGTAGTCTTCTAATTTCGGTGGGAGACTTCTTGGAAAGAGGGCAAGAGGATCTTGGACGATTGTATTTTAATTGGAAACGAATTCTGAAAAATCTGCAGATTTCAGATTCCATCCTTAGGCATGCCCACGCCTAATCTCTGAATTTCGTTCAATCTGGAAATTTTGGATTTCTTTCCATCTTTTCCCTCTTTTTGATCTTTTTTCGTCTTTATGGTGTTGAAGACCATCTGTGAACATTTATAAAATAATTCCATCAATTTTTGGATACCAATTTCACACATCAATCAAAATTAAGTTAAAAATATATGCATTTTAATTGACTTAACACATTCAGACTTGTAGTGTCCATGTTTATTGCATTCATAGCAGATGACTGATGATTTCTCATTCTTGCCTTCATCTTTGCTATTCTTCTTGAAAGAAAACTCTTTGTTTCCTTTTACCTTCTTCTTCTACATGCGTCTGATCTTCCTTGAGATAATGGATAATTCATCATCTTCTTCACTCAAATCTTGATTTGATTCACTGAAGTTATCATTCTTGACTTCCTCAATCTTCAACGCTTTCGACGATGAACTCCTCTTTCCTCAGAATCTTGTGGTTCTTTTGTCCAACCTTCAATGTTATAGATTTAACCCATCTGGGTTTATCTTCTGCATCAAGTTCTACTTCATGTATCTTCAAGGATCCAAGCAATTCATCAAGCTTTAACACGCTCAAGTCCTTGACTTCTTGTACCGCGGTGAATTTTGGTCTCTATCTTTTTGGTAGACTTTTGAGAATCTTTCGAATGTGATCTTCATTATCATAAGTTCTGCCGAGAGCTTTTAGTTCATTGACGATAGTTTGAAATTGTCCAAACATCTAATCGATAGACTCTTCTTCCTTCATTTTGAACAGCTCATACTGTATACAAAATGCTGATCCTGGATTCCTTTACTTGACTGGTGTCTTCGTGTGCGATGGATAGAGTATCCCACATCTCCTTCGCAGTGTTGCATCCCTGAACTTTATCGTACTCGCTTCTGTTTAGGGCACAACTTAGAAGGAACTTGGCCTTTGAATTCAGCTGGAAACTCATTTTTTGATATGCTGTCCATCTAATTCGTGGAATATCATTTCCTTCATCATCTATTGGTGTATATGGTCCATTCCCTATAATCTCCCAAAGATCAATAAGAATAGATTCAATGAAGAGTCGCATCCTGTCTTTCCAATAATGGTAATCTTCATCATTGAATGCAGGTGGTCTAATGACGGAGGTGCCTTCAACTATATATACGTGTGATTCTGCTATGGATCTTTATCCACACTTTGTGACGGTGGTTCTTGGACACCGAGCTCTAATACCAATTGAAGTAAATCATGCGTTAGTATAGACTTTCTATTCGATATACAAAATGCACAAGAAGGGGGGTTGAATTGTGTATTCTTTTTCGTGAATATAATCCCCTTTTCAAATTCTTTGAAAACTTTGCTTTTTCAAAACTACTGAGTAAGATTATCACGATGTATTGCAATTAACTTCTAAGTACTTGTATAAAGCAATAGAAATAAAAGTCAAGAGTTAAGAGAATAGAAGTTGACACAACAATTTTATCCTGGTTCATCCCAAACTGTAGGTTAGGTCCAGTCCTCAGAATCCTTTCTGAGATTTCACTATACTTCTAAAAAATACAAGTATTTTTTTCATCGAGCCTCTTCAAGTCTCTTACAGCAAGTATTGTTTTTTTTTCTCATTTAGCCTCTTTATGCTCTTAGCTTTTCTTCTTTCTTACAGAAAGATGTTTGTGAGCTTTGTTACAGAGAATAATAGCTCTATAGTTTAGCATAATAAATACAGTATTTCTCAAAGTCACTAGCTTTCTTAAAATCTCTAACTCTTTCAAAATCACTAACTTCTTCACTCTTCGACTCCGACTCATATTTATAGCCTTCGTTTTCAACTGCTTCTTGATAATTGCTTCTTCTTGTTGAATCTTGAACTTTGAAAAAACTGTTATTAAGTTGAGTTCTGTAACTAATTCAAACTGATTAACCATCCAACGTGATATCGGGTCTTCATCTTAGTTTTGCTTCAGCTTCGTCTTATTTTCTATTGTCTCATTTTCGCTTCCGCTTCATCTTAGTTTCCACTTCGTCTTAGTTTTGTCTCAGCTTCCACTTTGTCTTAGTTTCCACTTCGTCTTAGTTTTCACTTCATCTTACTTTTGTTTCTCTGCTTCATCTTACTTTTGTTTCTCCGCTTTGTCTTACTTTTGTCTTCGCTTTGTAATACTTTTATCTCCGCTTTGTCTTACTTTTGTCTCCGCTTCATCTTACTTTTTAATATTATGATTATTTAATTTTCATCAAAATTATTAATCGTGAAGTCATTTTGACTTAACATGTTGGAATTTAAAGTTGTTATAAATGGAAATGGAATTATGAATGTTTTGTGATTGTTGGAATTGGAAATTGTTGGAAATGAAAATAGAATTATGAATGTTTTGTGATTGTTGGAAATTGTTGAAAATAGAAATTGTTAATATATGTTTTGTGTTATTATATATGTTGAATGTATTGAATTTTTAGCTTTTGACTTATAGTGAATTGTGTTCCATGAAATTGAATTGTGCACTGAAATTATATGTTATTTATTTTTATTGGTATAGATAAATAGAAGAAAGTTCAAGTACTCCTGATCAACCGACTTCAGGAAGATTCAATGATCCAACTTAGGCTCTTGTTGCATTGGTTCCTGGTATGAGGAACCATACCATTTTCTTGTTTTGTAATAAGCACTTGAAAGGTGGAGGAATCACCCGATCAAAAAAAATTAGCTGGGGTTAAAGGAGATGTGGAACTCTGTAAAAAAGTAAGTCATGATGTGAAGTGACAAATGAAAACATTGCTTGGTGAATATCAATATGCGAGAGATAGAAGGAAAAGGTTGAATTTTGAAATTAGTATTGGAAGTTCGTTTTCTAGTTTCCATGGTGATTTTGAAAATGTTGAAGGTGGAAGTGATAGTGGTAGTGGTGTAGTAGAACTGGTAGTGTTTCAACTCAGGCTCAAGAACAGGTACCTGAATATGATGTGAGGAAGAGAAGAAGGCAAGTCACTAGTTTCTTTGCACCACGAATAACTCCTGGAGCCCAATCTTCATTTCATAGTGCAATGCAATCAAGAGATGCGGTTTACAATGTCGATATGGCAGTAGCTAGATGGTGGTATGATATAGGTTCATCATTCAATACTTCTCAATCTTATTATTGTCAACCTATAATGGATGCAATAACCTCTTATGGTCAAGGATACAAAGGTCCTTTGATTGATGACTTAAGAGGTAAACTTTTGAGTTGCGTTGTTTATGAAATTAGAAGTTATTTGGCTGAAAGAAGAGTCAATTGGGGTACTTATGGATGTTCAATTATGTGTGATAGTTAGACAAATAAGAGACAGGAGCCTATTATAAATTTTTTTGTTTATTCTTCAAATGGCTCTATGTTTTTGAAATCTATTGATGCATTTGGCCTTATTAGAAACACTGAGACTTTGTTTGCAATATTTGATGAAGTTGTGAATAAAGTAGGGTCGGAAAACATTGTCCAGTTTATTACTGACAATGATTCCGCGTATAAAACAGCAGAAAAAAGGCTGCAGAATACGTATAATTAATTTTATTGGACTCCTTGTGTTGCACATTGCATTGACCTAATGTTGGAGAATATAGGGGATCCTAGGTATTTTCCTGTTATTGAT
>JAOQMR010000005.1:21028448-21038793 GCA_027563865.1 Erythroxylum pelleterianum
ATCAACCTTCTTACCAGCTTCATCCTTAGACAAAAGGTTTGAAGGATGCATAGGAGTTGACATAGGTTTCACTTTTTCCATTCCATACTCAACTAACAGTTCTTTGATATATTTCTATTGATGAATAAAAATCTTTTCTTCGGTTTGCTTAACTTGTAACCCAAGAAAGAATTTTAATTCACCCAACATGCTCATCTCAAATTCATTCTTCATCAAATTCTCAAAACTAGTACATAGTTGTTTAGATGTTGCACTAAAGATAATATCATCAACATATATTTTTACTACGATAAAATCATTCTTAATGCATTTTCTGAATAATGTCTTATCTACCTGTCCTCTACTAAAATCATTCTCAATTAAAAAAGAAATTATACAATCATACCAAGCTCGAGAAGCTTGTTTGAATCAATACAAAGCTTTATAAAGTCTATAGACATAATCTGGTTTCTTAGAGTCTTCGAAACCAGGAGGTTGCTTTACATAAAACTCTTCATCTACAAAACCATTCAAAAATGCACTTTTCACATCAATTTGAAATAGCTTTATATCATGACAGACAATATAAGCAAGCAAGGTCCTAATAGCTTCTAATCTGGCTACAGGAGCATAAGTTTCATTATAGCCTATTCCTTCCTATTGATTATAGCCTTGAGCTCCTAATCTAGCTTTGTTATGACTTACTCTACCTGCCTCGTCTAGTTTATTCTTAAAAACCCATTTGGTTCCTATGATATACTTTTTAGGGGGTTTGGGAACTAGTGACCAAACTTTATTGCTAGTAAATTGCTTCAGCTGTTGGGTCCGTATTTTACGTACCGGGGCGAACCCAAGCCCATCTAACGAGGCGAGTGAGGCCCGGCATACCTCAAGTTTTCACGCAACCATAACCTTAATCATTATTGTCCTCTTTGGTCACGGACACAATTCGAACCCATGACCTCAAGGTTTTGTTGCACTTTCATGCACGCCTCTCAGGCTCTATTTCAGATATAACGGCTACATTTGCTTCTCTTCTGAATTTCGACCTTGTTCTCACACCTTCTGAAGTTTCTCCTATAATCAGTTCTTCTGGGTGAGAATACTTATATCTCCAATCCCTTTTCAGACCAAAATATTTAGGAATATCTTGTACTTCATCTAAAGGAGTATCTGATGGTGAAACATCTTCACTATCAATCAAGCGTACTAATAGGGTTTCATTATTAGTATCATTCCTTCTATTCAGTTGAGAACTATCATCAAATTTGACATGAATAGATTCTTCAACAGTTTTAAAAGTAAGATTATAAACCCTATAAGTTTTAGAAGATAATGAACATCCTAGAAAAATTCTTGAATAAGCCTTAGAATCGAATTTATCCAAAACTTCTTTTGTATTCAATATAGTACACTTACAACCAATTGGATGGAAGTAAGAAATATTAGGCTTCCTTCCTTTCCATAACTCAAATGGATTTTCTTTAACAAAGGTTGCATAAGTATTCTATTTTGAATATAACAAGCTGTGTTCACAGCTTTTGCCCAGAAATACTTAGGAAGATTCATTTCACACAGTATAGTCCTTGCCATTTCCTGAATCATCCCGTTCTTTCTTTCTACAATTCCATTTTGTTGTGGAGTTCTAGGAGCAGAGAAATTATGGAAAATTCCATTCTCTTCACAAAATATTCCGAATTTTTCATTCTCAAAATCACCACCATGATCACTTCTAATTCCGACAATAGAAATTCCTTTTTCATTATGTAACTTTTTGGAAAGCACTTTAAAACATTTAAAAGATTCATCCTTATGTGACAAAAATAATATCCAACAAAATCTAGTGAAGTCATCAACAACTACGAAACCATACTTCTTTCCACCAAGAATTAATGTCTTAGTTGGACCAAATAAATCTATATGTAACAACTTTAAAGTTCTAAACAAAGTTACAATATTTTCAGAAGAAAACGATGTTTTAACCTGTTTTCCTTTATGATAGCTTTCACAAAAGAAATCCTTGTTAAAACTTATTTTTGGTAAACCTCTTACCAAATCACGTTTAATCGACTTAGACATACGTTTAAAACTAACATGACCTAGCTTTTTATGCCAAATCAGTTTTTCTTCATCTGTTGATATAAAACAAGAAATATTTTGACTTTGCAAATCTTCTAAATTAATCTTATAGAGATTGTTTCGTCTTTTGGCAAAGAAGAATATGGAACTGTCCTTATTTTTGACTACCCAAGAATTTTGATTGAAAGGTACTTTAAAACCAGAGTCATATAATTGACTGACACTAATCAAATTATGTTTTAAACCATCAACTAGCATAACATTATCAATAGATGCAAAAGAATCTTTACCGATTTTACCGATTCCGATTATTTTGCCCTGCTGGTTATCCCCAAAAGTTACCGATCCTCCCTTTTTATTTTGAAGATCGAAGAACATAGAAGTTCTTCCCGTCATATGTCGCGAGCATCCACTGTCCAAATACCATTGGTGCTGGTTGCTTTTTCCAAGGAAGGAGATCTACAGTAGATATTATGTTTTTCTTAGGTACCAAGATTTTCTTGGGTCCTTTGGGGTTAGTCTTATAATAATTTATTGAATGATAATGAGATGACTAGTGATACTTCTTTCTATATGGAACAAAATTCTTTTTATGATAAGTATTGCTTTTAGTAAACCTTAGACCACTTTTATCATTAGGGTGTTTGTATCTTCCTAGCATGTCATTCATTTTCTTTGTACTTTCGGTAAAAGTTGATAATTCTGCTGAAAGAGTATTAATTCTTTGTTTCAGCTGACTAATTTCCTCGGACCTATTTATAGTTACTCTTTTCTTCATATCGTCTACTTGTTTCTTCAGGCAGACGTTGTCTCTGTCTAACACTTATGTGTTCTTCAAGTTTTCTACAAACTTTTTCTTTAATGATCTATACTGCTTTAGTATAGCATGTGAATCTCCTAATAACTCTAAATATGCATCTTGTAATTCATTAAAGTTAGAAGTTACCTCCTTGTCACTTTCTTTTTTGGCTACCAAGCATATATTTACTTGAACTGATGCTTCTGAACCAGTATCAGATTCGGACGAATCCAAATCGTCCCATGTTGCCAATATGGTCTTCTTATTTTCTTTATTTTTCTTTGGTTTTCTCCTCAGCAACGGACATTCAGACTTGAGTGTCTAGTTTTTTGCACTCGTGGCAAATGACAAATGTTTTCTCATTTTTACCTTCATCTTTGCTATTCTTCTTAAAAGAAAAATCTTTATTTCCTTTTTCTTTCTTCTTCCACATCCATCTGATCCTTCGCAAGATAAAAGATAATTCATCATCATCTTCGCTTGAATCTTGTACAGATTCACTGGTATCGTCATTATTGATTTCTTCAATCTTTAACGCTTTTGATGATGAGCTTCTCTTTTGTTGAGTCTTGTGATTCTTTTGTCCAGCCTTTAATACTATAGATTTGTCCTGTTTGGGTTTATCTTCTGCATCAAACTCCACTCCTTTTATCTTCAATGAACCAAGCAATTCATCAAGCTTTAATATACTCAAGTCCTTGGCTTTTTATACTGCAGTGACTTTAGGTTTTTTTGGTAGACTTCTGAGAATCTTCCTAACATGATCTTGATTATCGTAGATTCTCCCAAGAGCTTTAAGTCCATTAACGATAGTTTGAAATCGTCCAAACATCTGATCAATAGACTCATCTTCCTTCATTTTAAATAGCTCATACTAGTGTACAAGAATGCTTATTTTGGACTCTTTCACATGGTTGGTGCCTTCATGTGCAATGGATAGAGTATCCCACATCTCCTTCGCAGTGTCGCATCCATAAACTTTATCGTATTCACTTCTGCTTAAGGCACAACTCAGAAAGAACTTGGCCTTTGAGTTTTGTTGGAATCTAGCTTTTTGATCAGCTGACCATCTGGTACGTGGAATAACATTTCCTTCATCATCCATTGGTATATATGGTCCATTCTCGAACATTGTCCCAAAGATCTACGTGTTTGGATTCAATGAAGAGCCTCATCTTGTCCTTCTAATAATGATAATCCTCACCATTGAACTGAGGAGGTCTTGTGACGGAGGCGCCTTTAGCTATAAAAACATGTAATTCTGCCATGGATCTTTGTCCTCACTTTGTAACGGTGGTTCTTGAAAATCGAGCTCTGATACCAACTGAAGAAAATCACTTGTTAGTATAGTCTTTATGTACAATGTACAAAATGCACAAGAAGGGGGGTTGAATTGTGTATTCTTTTCATGAATACAATCCCCTTTGATATTTCTTTGAAAACTAACTTATTCAAAGATATTAAGTGAATATCAAAATGTTATAAGAAAATATCTTCGAGATTAAATCATAATTAGCTTCTATATACTTGTATAATAACAATAGAAATTAAAGTAGCGAGTTAGAAGTTGACACAACGATTTTATCCTGGTTCAGCCCAAACCTTAGGCTACGTCTAGTCCTCAGAATTCCTTATGAGATTTCACTATTCTTCACCAAATGTACAAGTATTCTTTCTCTACAGAGGATCATCATGTCTCTTACATCAAGTATTATTTTCTCTCTCTTAGCCTCTTCAGGTTTTCAGCTTTTCCTCTCTCTTACTAGAAAAATGTTGCGAGCTTTGTTACAGTAAAAATAGCTCTAGTGTTTTGCATAAAGAACACAATAGTTCAAAACTAAGATCTCAAAAACTTGTTCACTAACTCGTTCAGTCTTCTACTCCAACTTGTATTTATAGCCTTCGTTTTCAACTGCTTCTTGATACGTGCTTCTTGTTTCTTGTTTCTTATAGAAACCTTTATTCAATTGAGTTTTGTAACTAACTCAAACTGATTAACCGTCCGATGTACTATCGTGCCTTCGTCTTCGTATCGTCTGTGTTTTCCTTCTACATTTTCTTCCTTCTGTGTTTTCTGCCTTCTGTTTTTTTCTTCCTTTTGTGTTTTCTTCCTTTTGTGTTTTCTTCCTTCAGTGTTTTCTTCCTTTTGTGTTTTTCTTCCTTCTATGGTTTTCTTCCTTCTGTGTTTTCTTCCTTCTGTGTTGTCTTCCTTCTGTGTTTTTCTTCCTTCTGTGTTATCTTCCTTTTGTGTTTTCTTCCTTCTGTGTTTTCTATCTTCTAACTTTTCGCGCTTCTTCTTATCAAAATAGTTCATCTATTTCTAATACTATTATTATTTTATTGTCACCAAAATTATTAGACGTGAAGTCATTTTGACTTAGCACTAATCAATTAACCCTAATTGATTACAAAATTTTATATTTTGCAACCTCTCGATTCACAAAATCTACCAAACATTTTTAACTGGTTTTTAAGTGATCTATCAAATAATTAGGTTTTCATATAAGATCTCTCTTTATATGATTACCAATTTAATATTTGGGAGACTTATTAGGTCAATAACTCTTGTTACCCAACCTAATTGGATTACTTTCGATTCACTCTATTGATTTATTATCGAAGTATTAGCATACCCAAACATCACAACACTAGAAAATTGAATTGAAATTAACAACAATCAAGTCACAAACCAACTCAAGAACATATACAAATATGATAATTAGAGCATCCTAAACTTGAATGCCATATTAGCGTCCGAGTGACACATCAAGTTTAACGAAATAGACAAGGTAAAGAAATAATGAACTTGATTTGAACTTAAACTTGAAATCTGAAATTTCTGGATTGCTCTTCTTGCTCTCACTTTAGAAGATGGAGGCTGATTTTTTTGTGTTTTCTTGTGCTTTTATAGTTCTTGAGGCTTATAGGGTTCTTTCTATGCTTTATCCACTTAATTTGGTTCCGAAAATAGCCCCAAAACATCAAAATTTCAAATACTAGAAAAGTTGAAATTCGCTAGAATTGTTGTCTATGTCCTTTTCCATGATCATGGCATGACATGCCATGGTCATGGCCAGCTTTCATACTTCATTTCTTCTCTTTTCTTAATTTCCTATTTCCATACACTCAAACACACATCAAACACATTTTGAAACATAAAATTAAGGTCCAAATCGTGCTTAAAACCATAAAAACACTTAAAATATAAACAAACACTAACAATAACATAATTCTAAGCATATATAAATGATACTCATCTAAGAAATACTTAAAAGCTCACTTAAACATCTATCAAAACACAGTATAATTTACAGCTATCAATTATCCATAGGTCCTCTGGATGAAATGGATGATGCCTCACCTAGCAACTTTGTAATTCACAAGAAAGCAACAGTAGTAGAGGCTCTGATTAATAAAAAGATTATCCAACAAGCTCCTATTCCCAGCTCAACGAAATATAAGATTATTCATGCCACTATTAGCTCAGCTAATGACAGGATTATTTGGAAACACACACCTAATGTCATTTTCATCAATAAGTCATTCAAAACAGTTATCTTTTACAATTTGGTTACTATACCTTGTAAAAAAGTGGTGTGGTTTAGTAGTCTTCATCCACGAGCTTCCACCACTCTGTGGCTTACCATAAAGAATATGCTGCTACTATAGATAAAGTTGTTAAGTTTCTGAACATAAATAACTGGTGTGTATTTTTCAAATGGTTTAGGGAATGCATAAATCATTTATTCTTTCTATGTAATTTTATTACTGAATTATGGAAAAATCTAATTCACTGATGTGCCAAATGATTTTGACAACATTAAGAACCAGTGCTCAACAATTAGACATCTAAACAGAATTATCAAGTGGTGATTCGACATCTCCTTGTCTTATATGATTATAGCCACTTGGGATGAGAGAAACAATCACATTTTCAAGAAAAATGCCCCTCTAACGAACAATTCTATAATCATCTTATGTGGTTCATCATATTTCAAATTAGCATTCACACGCATAGCTTTCAAGAAATATAGTATCTTTTGTCAAGTTGGAATGTTTAGAACTAATTCTTTTTAGCATTGTGAGTTGCAATCCTCTCTAATTGTTAATGTGCATTTTACTCTTATAATTTAAGTTGTAATTCTAATATACCTTTTATGGCTTAATTAAATTCATCTTTTCCTAAAAAGGGGGGGTTTAAATGTAGAATGATGTAATTAATATTTGTTATAAATTTTAGTTATTTATATATACGATTTATTTTGATTGAAATTTATAATAAGTTCTGTTATGTTATTTAATCTTAACTCCAAATTTATTGTTATGATTGACTAGCCTTAAAGAATTTGTTGTTACAGAGTAAATTCAAAAGTAATTTTTATATGTCTATGTTGATGTAATTCATCTTATATGGCTTGAAAGGAATGACAGCATTTTCAAGGATTCTTAGAAGCTTAATTTTATTATTGGGGTGATCAAAGCTAAATTACCTATAAGAATCAAGAACTATTAATGAAGATAGAAGAGTAATTTCTATATATAAAGTGGACAAGAGAAGCTCTTGCTTCTATCTAAACTTGGATAAGTTGTGCATGGTAGAAGGTGTTGGATGACTATAAATCCCCTAGCACTTGTTTCTTTATTTCAACTGCATACCTAGTTCCTTCTTGATATGATAAGAAAATACTTAAGATACTCACTACGACTATATACGGTTTTAGGCATAATTTGGAAGTGAACGAGCTAAATTGAGTTGAAAGCACTATATTTGAGCCATCTTTTAAAGATTCACAATCCTTTGTCTTCATAGAGCTAGAAGAAGAAGACTAAAAGCAAAAGAAGACAAGCAAATGCCAAAAAAGATGAGACATATGTTGAAATTACAAAGAAGAAGAACATTAGAGCAAGAAGAAGATAAGAAAACACAAAGGAACAAGGAGTGGAGGACTCACAGCCAAGACATCAACTTGTCACAGCCGTAAGCATTAACTCACAATTATGACAAGGTGTCTCACAATTGTGTTTATTGGATGAATGTCGTGACTTGATTACATTCTTGCATAATTCGGTAACAAATTAAGAGGGTGAACTGGATGAAAAATGATTAAATCGAGAGTTAGGCGATTTAATAAAAACCATGACAAATCAGATTAGTATTTGTGTGGAGAGAGACCCCGTGTAATATTTTGATAGTTTATTAGAGTGCTTCAGATCTAATTAGGGTTTCGGATAACTTGTGAATTGAGAAATTACAAATTTCATAATCCAATTAGGGTTAATGGTTATAATTCGAGAGAGAGCAATCAGCCCTAGGATCGTTTAGATACAACACCTATTAATACATAATCAGCTAGGTTGACATTAATGATAGGTAAAATCCTCTTTCTTATAACTTGGTAAATTCTTTGGTTGAATTCCATTGTGCGTGCATGTTGCTCAATTGTTAATTCCTTCGTATTTAACTTTTGATTTAATTGGTTGAATTCAATTGTCGTAGTTCCTTTCCGTTGCATTGTTTTTTTTAGTTTCAAATCCTTTTAGCCTTAGATTTTTAGGTTTACAATAGTCCCCCTCCTTGTGGGATCGAGACCTCTTATACTACAATTGCTATCTGTATGCTTGCACTATTTGAGGGCTTATGAACTTTAAAGCTCGAACGATATGATCAAGTTTTTGGCATCGTTGCCGAAGAGGGTGAAGAATAGTTTAGTTCTCTTAGTCTAAGGCATTTTAGTTAGTTTTAAGTTTTTCTATTCTTCGCATTTTTTTTATGTGTGTCCATGCTCTTGCATGAACACAAGAGTTACAAGAAGTTCCAGTAGCATACCTGAAACTGTAGAGATTGACATCACTCATTCAAAACGTTCAATTAGAAGAGCTCGACGTGAAGAAGAAGAAGAACTAGTAAAAGCAACAATGGATGAGGAGTTTCAGCAAGAGTTGGATCAAGGCGCAAACTAAAGGCATCAACTGAGAACATTTATAGACTTCATGACACTAGGCTTCAATGCAGCAACCAAGGTGTAGCTAGGCCACTTGTGCAAGTAGCTACCTTTGAAATCAAACCAGCCCTTCTAAATTTAGTTCAAAAAATGTGTAATTTTATGAATTAAAAAATAAAGACCCAAACATATATATTGTCAATTTCCTTGAAATGTACGATAACTTCTGATATCATCAGATGTTGGAGGATGCTGTAAGAATGAGACTCTTTCCTTTTACCTTATGGGATAGAGAAAAAGCTTGTTACCAATACCTTAACCCAATTAATGTCACCACTTGCGACCAATTAGTTCGTGCCTTCTTAGACAAGTACTTTCCCTTACCAAGACTACGAAGATTATCAAAGAGATCACAAACTTTGAGTAGGGTGATGTGGAATTGATTTATAAAGCATGGGAACGATAAAAAGACTTACAAAGAAAATGTCCACATCATAACCTACCTAAAGAATTTCTTTTGCAAACATTGTATAATGGAGTAACTCCACATGCAAGAGGCACAATTGATGTGGCTTCAGAAGGATCACTTATGAGGAAGACAGTACTTGAAGCAAAAGAGCTGTTAGAAGAAAAGGAGAGTAATAGTTGTTTATCGATGAACGAGCAAAGTAGACAACCTGCAAATCTCTGTGAGTAAAAAGGAGTTGTAGCTTTCGATCAAATGGCAAAAATGAAGGCTAAAATTGATAATTTAACTTTACAACTAAACAACATGAAGGCTTCATCCTCAAATACAATAAAATCTATTTAACTAAAATGTGAGCTTTGTAGGAAGATAGATCATGATACAGTTGATTACTTCTTGATGAAGGATAATGGATCAGAGCAAGTAAACTACATGGGTACCCAATACGATTGAGGAGGGGAAAATAATATAGATGAGGAGGGGGGAAACAATCCCTACTCCAAAACATACAACATTGGGTGGAAAAATCACCCAAACATCTTTTGGTCAAACAACGTTAGAGGATAGTTCAGATCTCAAGGACCACCAGGTTTCCAGTAAGACAAACCTAGTTTGATGCAATCCAAATTGGACAAAATCTTAGACAAGCTTGGAACCCTAGACGATGCACAAAGATTATGTAAGGCAAACTCAAACAAGAAACAAAGAATCATGCCTCTTTTATCCACAATCTAGAGGTCTAAGTAAGCCAATTGTGAAATGCTTTCTCCACACAAAATATGAGAATTCTTCCTAGCACTTCGAGAACAAAAATTAAGGTAGCAACTAAAGGCTATTAAACTTTGAACTGGGAAGGAACTTAAACCACCTACAAAGAAAATAGAGGAGCTATTTCCTCCTGTTGGGAAAGACAAAGAAAAGGAGAAAGAAGTGAATATGAGTGAATACCCTCCTCATGTCACCCCTCCACCATATCTGTTGGGCCCCAAACCTGTTTTATTTATTTTGGGCATGTTTTAAATTTTTGGATTTAAATTTTGTTAAGGTTAGTATTAATTCAAATTTGGCTAAGGAATTTAA
>JAOQMR010000005.1:21059192-21090060 GCA_027563865.1 Erythroxylum pelleterianum
ACATAACAAGGAATCAGTTGTGAGAAAGGTTGCGATTGATGTTATGCTCCCTCATCGCGATCACAGAGTTTACCAACTACAATTCGTTAAATATTAACATAGTCGAGCCATCTATCCGATAGTTTAAGGTAGTATCCATATTATATTACGGTAGGATTTGGTGCAAAAACAATGGCACACTAACTAAAAATTAAAGTCAGTATAACTTTAGGGCAGTTTAGTTCTACTTCTGTTTTTTTTATTGTAGTTTTCAGTTTTTATTTTTAGTTTATGTTTAGTTGTTAATGTTAATGTAGTTGTATTTTTATCACTAATAATAATTACATTTGAGCTAAAACTTAAAAATAAATTATTTTTAATTAAATAAATTTATTTAATGTCTTATAATATTTATTAACAAATTATTAATAAAATTATGTTATTTTAATAAAAGAAATAATTTAAAAATTAAAATTTTATTTATAAATTAATATTTATTTGAAATATATTTTAATTATTAAATCAAATTTTATTTGAATATTTATATATTTTAAATTTAATTATATATACTTTAATTATAAAATCAAATTATTCATAATTTTTATTAATAATTAAATAATATATATTTAAATCAAATTATTAAAAAAACAAAACAGGAAGCAAAAACTACTTTTTATGGTTTTTATAATTTTTGAAAACTGGAAGAAACTAAAACCAAAAATAGAAACTAAAAACTCAAACAAACAAACTTTTTTTAGAAATTTGAAAACAAAAACAGAAAACAAAAAAGGAAACAAACACTCCCTTAGCATTTCAAATATTGTTCTTCTCGCCATAAAATAAAGAATTTTACTTGTGATTCTCTAACATAGATACAACACAAAGTAGTGTAGCGGATACACTTACTCTGATCTCTAGTTTCAGGATGTTTTACTACCAATAAATACAAAATTTGGGAGTTTAAAATGATTAGCAATCCAAATGCTAATCTTTTATAATTGAGCCTTCTTCAATTTTAAAAGGAGCTAAAGAAGACAAATTGAAAAAACTTGTAATAGGGACAAAATGATGATAACTTTCCTCTCATCTTAATATGATATATTAGAAGTATGTCAATAAGAATTTAATATAGTGGAAACAAAATTTCAATAAATTTAAGAGAAATGATTTTTTTTAGTGAGAGAACTTACAACCTGTCCTTAGAAGAAACTAGCAATGTTCTAGCTTTTCTTCCTCCTCTTCTTCTTAAGGCTCTATTTATACCACACCCTCCCCTTCAACGTTACCATATGCTTTCTCTTCCTCTTATCCCAATTCTCACAATTAGGAAATGCCACTCCTCCCTCCATCGCCATCAAACTTTCTTTCTCAGCTTGCTACATTAGTCCTAGAAAACATAAGGGCTTTCTTTTGGTCCTTACACCTCTCAACCACCCCAAATTAGCCTCTGAACCAAATGCAGTCTTTGTAAAAGTTGTCCTAGCACTAAAATGGCAAAAGATGCAACCAACAAAATATTTGGGAATGAGAAAATTATGGAAATTTCCTTCCTACCCTTATAGAAGGACGGAATGTAGTAGCCCCAAACATAGAGGTATTGAAAGAGGGAGCTAAGGTATGAAACTTAACTAGTTGGCTTCATCATGGATAAAAGTTGCTTTCTAAACAATCTGAACCTAGGCAATTAGATCACGGAAAATAAGAGGAATGCAAGAAATACTACTTTCAGAAGTCAATCATGTGTTGTTCAAATTTCAAAATGAAAATAAGGCTAGGAAGGTAATAAAGGTAGGTCCCTGGCCTATTTATAATATCCCATTGTTTTTTTAAATATGGAGACCAAGGTTGAAATTAGACAAAATTACGCAAGAGAATATATCATTGTGGGTGAACTTCCATAACATTCCACTCAATATTAGTCCATCAAGGGATTTATCTCCTTGGAAAGTTCCATTATGCATTGATAAGATAATAACTGTGAGAAGGAGAATCGATTTCACTAGAATTTACATCAGTGTAAAGCTAAGAAAGCAACTCCCAGAGTCGGTCCCTATACTAAGGTTAAGAGAATAGGGAGCTCTATTAAAAGACCTGGTATAAATTTCCTACGTATGGAGACCAACTCTCAAGCAAAAAGGAAAGATGTGGATCCTTACAAGAAAAATCTTCTTGAGAGGGGACTATGAAGAACTAATGAATGTGGAGGGTATGAAACAAGATGATACCACTAGTAATAAAACCACTGAGAAGAATGTTAAAGGAAAATATGTGAAAGCAGCAATGGAAACTCCCATCTCTCAAAAGATAAACAACCTGTAAGAGACAATGGAAGAACCAAGGAAGGAGATGGATGGAAAAGCCAATAAGTTGCATGAAGAAAGATTGAATGGGGAAGAGATCAATAAGTTAGAAAGTCAAGAAAATGTCGGTGAGAAAAACATATTTAAAGAACTTTTAAGTAGGAAGAAAACAAAAACATGGAGGAAAAACAAAACATAGGGGCCTTAATTCCCCTATATTTCAACAATGTCTTTAATTGTATGGAATGTTATAGGTATGAATAGTCCCAAAAAGCTAGAAGTGATTAAGGATTTTGTTTTGGGGAAAGAGCCTTTTTTGGTAGGATTGCTAGAAATTAAAATAAAGAAAAAGAATATAAAGAAATTGTAGATTTTAGGCAACCATTAGTCTTTTGTATCTAACCATAATTACCACCACTATGGAAGAGTTATAATAGCTTTTGACATAAGAAGGATTAAGGTACAACTACGAGATTCTAATGATTAGATGTTGCACCTAAAGGTGGAAGTATTGAATGGGAACTAATCCTTTGAAGGAACCATAGTGTATGAAACTAATCTTAACTATCTTAGGAAATCATTGTGGCCAAAAATAGAAATAATTCAATATAGGGTACCTAGCTCATCTTAGGAAACTTTAACAATGTTGTTTTTAGGAGTAAGGTGGAGGGTAATGTTGGACCATATTTTTATACAAGTGATTAAAGGAAAACATTCAAAATATTAGAGTTATGGATTATAAGATTGAAGGTAGGTCTTATATCTAGAGTAATAACAAAGAATGAGTATACATGTTGTTGAAATAGTTAGATCATGCTCTTATTAATAAGCAATGGATGGAAAATTTCTTATAAAGTAAAGCAACATTTAATGCACCTACAATTTTAGATTATACACCTATTATAATACGTGATATGGAGAACATTTAGCGAAAAAGAGGTCCTTTTCGTTTCAATATCCATCTCATAAATAGGAAGGGTCTAATGAGGCAATACAAAGATGTGTTCAGATGGAGATAAAAGAGGCTAAGCAATTCCAATGTGCCAAAAATTTGGAAATGATTAAAGAAGAAATGAAAAAGTTAAATAAGAGGAGACTAATGCACACCAAATTCATGGTAAAACAACCCAAATCTAGACTAATTGGAATAAAATATGAACTTTATAAATATGCAGCATACACCAAACCATTGGAGGACAAAAGTAAGGCACTTAATGAATACTCCAAAGCTATATTTATCCATCATTCCATACTAAAATAGAGGGCAAGGTTGAAATGGCATAAAGATGGGTACATGAATACTAATTTCTTTCACAATATTGTTAAGTCTAAAAGCATCTCTATCATAATCATAAGCTTCAGGAAAACCAACGGGAAAACATTTTTAAGTCGGAAGAAATTAAGGAGGAAGCTTTCCAATACTACAAGGAGTTCATTGGTACCAAGGAATCAATTGGTTCATCTCCCATTACTTTTAAAGCATTAATAAGATCTGATCTACTAGTAGGGATTAAAGAGGGTATCTATAGGCTAGTGTCCCCTTAAGAAATCAAACAAACAGTTTTTGTGTTGATCAATGGGAAGCTTACAAGACCTTTCAAGGGCGTAAAAGGGCTAAGATAAGGGGATCCCCTTTTCCCTTACATATTCATCATATGTATGGAAACATTTTCCTGGTTGGTGAAACTCAATATCTCCTCCAATCTAAGCTTTAGATATCATAGTAAGTGCAGCAAGCTCAAATTTGTGGACTTATCATTTGCTAATGACCTTTTAATCTTCTATAAGGCTAATAATCATCTAGTTTATATGATTGCCAGTGTATTAAGAATATTTAAAGAGCTATCTATTTTGAATGTAAATTACAAGAAAAGCCACCTCATTCTTTCAAAGAGTGCTAAAGAGGAAGCATAATGGCTCTTTAGAATGATTGGATTTACGATAAAAAATCTCTCATTTACAAATATGGGACTACTTGTTGCTACCAAAAAACTTAGGTTTATGGAATCTTATCCTTTAATACAAAAAGTAAAAAGAAGACCTAATCACTAGTGCAACAAAGACCTTTCTTATAGGGGTAGATTGGAGCTAATAAAATCTATACTTAACTAGGCAGTACATATGCAACTCTTTAAGGGAGTTTTTAAAACACTAGAGAGGAGTATAAAAGGATTCCTAGAACGAAGAGGGGAAAAGAACATCTGGGCCAAGGTCAAATAGAAAGATATATATTTACCCTTTGAGGAATAAGGACTGGGAATATGCCCTATAGGACTTAACATCCAAATACTAATGGCCAAAAGAGCTTAGGAACTACTAAGAGAAAAGAATTCCCTATGGTCTAAATGGATGCATTGCTATAAATTGAAAGGGAAAAGTTTATGGGAGTTGAAGGAAGTTTTAGGCTATGCAAATTTCATAATGAACAGAATTAGATTAAAGGAATCCATAGTTGAAGCAATAGTTTGTAGAAATGGCAATGGAATAAATTTTCCTTAGACTTTCAAAATTGGCTTAAAGGAGGTCCTCTATCTCTATCAAGTCACTATGAGGAGTGCTTAAATTACTACTAATAGATTGCCAAGGTTCAAGTCTGGATATTAGACAACCGATGGCCCAATGACCTAAATGGCATCTTAAACTTTCTTTCTGATTATAACCCTCAGGCGAATGTGGTAGACAACTACATCTGGAAAGCACACCTATTGTAATTGTTCACTAATAGCTCATGTAGGGATTGCTAAAGAGGAAAAGGGAAAGTGACGGCACTAGCTTGCTTAGGAAAAGCTCGTGCCATCTAGGGTGTCCTTTCTATTATGGTTTACCATTAGAAAGGTCTTCCAACTAAGGACATATTGAAATTCCTAAGCCGACCAAACACAAGTACTATTTGTAAAATAATAAGTAAAACCTAAGAAAACTTATTCTTTGATTGTGTGAATATTCTAAGTGGATACATTAGCTATTTTAGCTTTAATCAAATACTCAATTGGATTCAAAGGGATAGGAAGATTAATGAATTATAGAAGACAAGGATCATCATCTATATGTACTCATCAAATGAAAAGAGCAAGATACAACATGCAACTAAAAATTAAGCAATCATAAGCAGATAAGAAAAGGAAGGAAAAACTTATTAGAAATAGAATCAGTGGAATGCTCAACATTCTAGCATCGGGACTACAATGGTTCTCTTAGAAAGGAGAAAGATGTAAACAATCGCTCCATATTAGAATGAAAGAGAAACATACATTAATAAAAAAAGAAACAAGATAAGTAAGCAACAAACCTTGATCCTTGTTTGTAGAGTTTGAATTTGTAGCTGTTATAAACTGGGCTGTAGACAGAGACATGCATGAACCCAAGTTAGTTTCCCTAATTTGGCAAAATATGAAGGTATGCAATGTAATTTAGGCTAAATGTGGAGAATAATGGCATGTAATATGGTGTTGTACGTGGTCATTTTTAGGTTTGTACTTTTGACTATATTTCGATCAATATCCATTTTACTTTTTCAAGAAAAATTCAATAAATTCATATTATAGTATGTAAGAAAATATTTTTTAGGATAAAATGTTGTTGTGGTTAAAAATAATAATAATTCTATTTGCTAAAATATACAGTCTACTAAAAATATTAATTAAAAGGTGAAAATAAATTATATTTTCAATTTAATTATTGGTCATTATTTAGAGAAATTAAATAATAAAAAACTAAAAATAAATATGATAATCAAACTTGTCATAGGGTTATATCATATAATTGTTGGCCTTTTTACATACTTAATTTTTGTTTATGCATCTTCATATTTAGTACATACCTTAAATAGTCAGTCCATTTGTTTCACAAAAAGCACAACCCATTAAGAGAATGTTTTTTCAAATTTAAATCATATTTTAGATAGTATTAGTGAATTTCTAAGTATCTCTGCTAAAATTTTATGAAATTTTCTATTGATATGGAAAGAAAAATATTCCAAATATTGATTCAAAATCTGTATTTTATCACTGAAATAACAATATATTTAATACTCTTAATATTTTTATTTCTCAATTAGCTCTTTCTACTTAAAATTTTCTTATTTTGGTCCTTTAACAAAAGAATTTTTTTCCAATCAAACACTTTTCATTAATGAAATCAACGGAAATATAAACATGATATACTGTGTGAGCCACATAGATAAACATACCACATCGACATATATCTCATAATGTCTTGTGGATATGTTACGTCACCATGATATTGACATGTCATGTTATTCACATAGTTTAAGATTTATTATTTTAAGTTAATATATCATGTGTACTAAAATTCACTTATGTCCTTTAATAAGGCTTCTTACTTTTGTTCCAGAGACTTAATTGATGAATTATTTATAATAGCATGACTTAAATGAAAAAAAAGATAATTTTGATTTAATTACTTACTCGTAATATTTTTCACGAGCCTTTGCATTAATGCAACTTTTAAACATAAATTAACTTAATAATGTGCACTTTGGATTTTTCATTATTACGAGGAAGGGTAAAAAAAACCACATCTATAAAATGAGGGCTCCTTCCTTTTCTTTTAATCCACACCATAAAGTAAATAAAAACATTCATGGAACAAGCCAAAAAAAAAACATAGATTAAAAACAAGAAAAAAATAGTAGCTTAAAACAAAACCAATAGAAATTATAAATACCTTTAAGATAAAAGGCACTACTAAAGGTGTAAACAATAGGCTAGGTCACCATGAAATAAAAAGACTATTTTTACTTTCATAAAATAACATATTTGACAAAGTAATGCATAGAAAATCTAAAAAGAGTCAATTATGAAACATTATCATAAATTTAAACAAAAACATTTCTTAATACGCATCTAGATTTAGAATGTTAGTATAATTTTTATTTTATATTAAATTTAAAGAAAAAGGTGAAGTTTTCATTTCAAAAAACTTATGATTAATAATTTATAAAACCAAAATCACGATTACTATTTGTTCCAACATCAATAAAAACTTCCTTTGCATGTTATAACTATGGATAAAAATAAATTAATAGAAAAGAACTAAATCCATTAAGAGTTATCAATTAAGAAAAACATTCATAGAGAAAGAAGTTATTTACAATTTTTTATTTTCTAATACAATTAAAGAACATTTTTATTGAACAAAGTCAGGTTCTACCTTATGATTTTGATGATACCAAAAATGTGCAACTAATAATTTTTTTATTGGGTGATATTAGTTAGATAATTTGTTAAAACTTTGAGCATAGAGGTCATAGATCAAGTTCATAGAAAGGTAATTGATCAAAGGATCAAAATAAGCAAAGTGATGTACTAAATATAAGTAAAAAGAGTATTTTAAGTGTAGAACCAAGAAGAAGGAGGAATCAAGAACATCAAGATGTAACAAATCATTTTAATCTCTTTTATAACCTTATTAATAACTTCAACAAATTAGAGGCTCAATCTCTTTATGAACATTTATATGTATATCATAAAGCATAAATCTTTTCATAATCAAGATGAAATTCATTTTTAACTTTTAGAGAAAATCTCATGATTTTCATATAAACTTTGAAAACTTTTGAAATCGTTATAAATTAAGTTTTCATCAAAATAGGGTGTTTGATGCTTTTGAAAAATCTTTGTGTTTTAGAAATTGATGTTTTATAGTGATTTTGAAAGTTAATTAATGTAGGGATTTGACTAACTTAAGGGGTATAATTAGGTTAACCTAACCTAAGATAACAAAATATAGAATGGGCAGAGTGCCATAGGCTAGATCATCATCCAGCTAATATACCAACTAGTAAACCGCCAGTTAGTAAGAGGGTTAAAGTCAACCAGTCAATAGGTTTGTTTCTAAAACTTATAAAATGGATGTTAAGAATTCAAATATTCGATATCCCAATTACATAAGCATTTATTAGCTAATTTTAAGAGATTAACTAATTGAATGTGTATGGAAACTAGTCATTTTAAAAATTAATTTGTTTATATAATGACTATTTAATGTGGTTTTAAATATAAATAGAATACAATTGAGTTATGAAAAGAATATTTGGCATAATAGAGTTATTAAGTGCCTTGAGAGGCTAAAAAGGGTGCTGGAGAGTGTGTGTGTATTGCATAACATATATTGAACCTTAGTATATTGATGTGAGCAAGATACATATGTTTCATGATTTATATGGTTATGTAATTATGAGAGTTTCTTTTGGATCTTTAACAAGAGTTGTAAATGGTTCTCTTCACCTATGATAAAGTATGATGATTATAAGAGTTCCTCTTCACTTTTGATAAATAAGATATTATACAAAGAGTCCCTTTTCACTTATTGAAGGACGAAGACATTGAATTGTTTAGTAGATATTGGGGAGTGGATGTAGGTCAAAGGTTATTTTCAAACCACTATAAATTAGTTTTGTCTCTTTTCCTACTCTCTCTTTTTTTTATTGTTATTTTTTGTGATTGGCTTATAAGAATTTGCCATGACCATTCATTGTAATATGCAATTCAATCATTAGTTTTTAAATGTATACATATATATATATATGTACACCATTACTTGTGTGTCATAAGAGGATCAATAATTGTTATCAAAGTAAGTTTTGCTCATCATGTATAGATTTTTAATAAAATTTAAATAAATATTATTATGAAATCAAAAGAGAGCTTAATACAAAAGAACCAAGCAAGTAAATTAACTAATATATAAAGAACAGTACCAAATACTATTAGCTAATAATGCTCTATAATACTTAATATGCTTTTAAAGAAGTGGTTTCCTAACATGAAAGTTTGCATCATTAGAGTTGGATCACCATTATGCATGGTACTAATCCACCAAGTGAAATCAATATGATTCTTCTAAGTATATTAGTCTATAACTAGTAGAAATTTTTACATAAAACCTAATAATTCAATAACTTGATTAAGCTCCATTATTAAGGCTTCCATTAACATTTTGAGAGTTAAAACTACTTTTCTTATATCTTGAACACAACCCACTTGTTAGCTAAGCTAGTGATGCTTTCAATATGAATGATATTCAAGAAGATTAGTTTCTTTGTTTTAACCTTAATTACTCCGAGTGTTCGAGCAGTAGAGCTACTGTTACTCCTAAAGATCCTTATTTTAAGTGCTACCCTCATTATCATGTCATTAGTTAGATTCCTTCTTCTATTTTGATTTAACTAAGTGATAATACTATCTTGGTCCTTGCATTAATAATCCCATCTATATGAGTTTTGAATCTTAACTAGTAGGGAGGATGAGAATGTTTAATGGAAAAAGAGATGGGCAATAGATCTAGAGTCATTTTTACAAAGAGGGCAGAAGTTGATTAGGTTTATTGAGCTATGGATGCTATCTAAATTAGGGATCTCACCTTTAATGGAAAGCTAAAGGATGAACCCATCTTATGTGAAGCCTGCTTAAACCATACCAATCGATGCCAATAAACTTTAGGAAAGTATTGGTTTCAAGAACAACTTTCAAGATTTATTTGAGAAATTCCATATATGGTTGATGAATGCATTTAATGGAATTAGAATAAGTAGAGTCAGCTAAGAAGCTTGGAAGCTCAGAAGATCATTAAGAGTTGAGGGACCAATCTGTTATATGCTGCCATAAAGAACTTCTTTAATTATTGTATTTATAAAAATGAATTTCTTTAGGAATGGATATGCATTCTTATCATATAAGGGCATAAAGCTACTCTAATTATCATACCATAAGCTTGTGCTTTCTCCATTGAAAATAATAGTTTTCAGTTGGAGTATGACTTGGCTTTTAAGTCAAAGGATATATACCATTTAACCCACAAAGCTTCTTTGTCTTTGAGGAGTCTCCATATTCTTTTGACAATGAAGACTTTATTAGTGAGTTTAATAGGCCAAATACCTAAGCTCCCTTCATCTTTAATTATGAAAATTTCACTCCACTTCACTTTTACTACTATTTTATTTGTTGCCTCAGTAGATTATAAGAATGATCTTAATATTTTATCTATAGATTTGGTGATTCCTTTTTGGAAATATAAATGAAAGGTCTAGTAGATATACATGGAATTTAATATTGAATTGATAATTTGAACCACTCTAATATATGAGAGACTCATATTACACCAATTACTTATTCTATTTTGTATTATTTTAATCAATAACATGAAATATCTATAATTTATCCTCTTATGAGTTAGACTCACTAAATAGGTAAAAGATAAATCCTTGTTTTAAAGACCGGTTAAATAAGATATCTAAGTTGCTAAACGAGCAACTCCTACTAAGAGTATAAAGTAACTCTTATCCTTATTCATTAAAATTCCTGACAGCTCTTTGAAATTTTTGAGGTCATCAAAGTAGTGATTGAATCAAGGTAACCAACTGATAAGAGGAGTACGTCATCTACAAAAGATAGAGAGTGAATCTTCAAGAGTTTGCATTTGTTATAATTCCTGAATCTTCCTTCTAATTTGATACTTTTTTTAATCAATCTGTTAAGGACATCTATGGTAAGGGTAAACAAGTAGGAGGAAATAGGATCCCTTTGCCTCAATCCTTTTACTCCCTGAATGATCCTAGTTAGTTCACCATTCATCAAGATACTATAAGAAATAAAGCTATTGTATTAGTTAATTCATATAAAGAATTAGTTTGGATATCCAAAGGTCTCTAGATTGTGAACAATGAATTCTTAATTAATATTATTAAAGGTCTTGTGGAAATCCACTCACAAATTTTGAAAGCATTCTTCTTATTATAATTCTTAAAAAAACTTAAAGCGTTCAATATCTTATTAGCAATTTGCCTCCCCTTTATGGAATCACCTTAAGATGGTTGATTGATTAAATTAAGAATCAATTTGAGTCTATATGCTAAAATCTTGGAAATGATCTTGTAAATATTATTACAACAAAAATTAGCTTATAATCTCTAAGGGAAGAGAAACTAAGTGATTTTGGAACAATAATAATGAAAGTCTTATTAATCCCTTTTAGAAGCTTACCTTTTTTTGGAGAATTCAAGTATTGCATTAGTAATACGGCTTATTATAAATCTCCAAGAATTTTGAAAAAGGAAAGCATTTAGGCCATCTGGCCTTGGTGCTTTATTAGGATTGAGTTTAAAAAGAGCTATTTCAACATCAACTTTAGTAAAAGGTATAAGCAAACTTTCAGCTTCTAACTATGAAAAACTACCAAAGATAATTAACCTTAACAAATGAGGGGACGAAGATAATTTAGAAGCTATACATAGGCTATTGGAAAACTAGACATGAGTTGCTACTAATTGGTCCAGTTGTGTTCAAGCTATAGAACCAAAAGAGTCTTGAAGAGAAGAGATCATGTTGACATTTTCCTTGAGATAATTGACTTACGGAAATAGGAAATGTTTCTATATCCTTTAAAGAGCCACAAAAATTGTGATCTTTTCTTGAGTATTGAGAAGTTTATGTGTAGAGCTATAGTGTAATTAAGGAGAGCAGTCATCTCTGCTTCTAGCTTATTTAGGTTATAAAGGTCCTAGTATAGGTATTATTGGGACTAAATGAAGGATATTTGGCAAAAATTATTGCTTGTAAGCTATTCCTGTACTTTTAGTTATTTAACATGTAACATCCTAAAAATCTTGATTTCATGAATAATAGTTTTTTGGTCATGAATAATATATCCCGAGATGTATAGTGACACCCGGGATTCAAACTGCATTTTATTTTATTTGCCATCGGATAATTTTGTTTAAGGACAACCCGATGATCAAATTAGAACTCCAAATGAGTTCATTTTAAGGGTTTGATCAATAGTTGACCAATGGTCAAAGTTTGACCCAAGAAAGGGTAAAAGTCAAACCTGAAACTATTAACAAAAATAAATGATATTAATTAAGGTCTTTAAGTGAGGTTGATATTTTTCTTAGAGGTAATTTTATTGAGAAAAAGAAAGAAAGGATTAAAAAAAGATTAATTTTTGAAAAAAAGAATTGGAAAACTTTTAATGAGGGACCACATGACATTTTTGTCAACTTCCCATTCTCTTCTTCTCCAAAACATTGCGGAGAATACCTTCCTCCTTTCTTCTCCATTTTTCTTTCATTTCTTACATTTTCAAGTCAATTTTCTTTAGTTTTGACCCCTAAATCACCTATTAAACACTAAATCATTAGCCTAGGGTCTCTAATCTCACCATATCAACAAAAAATTGGGAAAAGATGAATAAGAGGTATATGGGTGTTCTTGATGAATAGTACTAAAAAATTTATAAGGTGAGTTAATGGAGTTTTAATTTCTTTTAGTACATGATTTTGATGTAGTTGCATGCATTGATGAATAAAATGCATGAAATTGAATTTGTTATGGAATATTATAAAGATAAAGAAGAGGCATTGAAGGAGATAGAAAGAGAAAGAGAAAGAATAAGGAATTGATGATGAAATTGAAGCTTATGGAAGTTTAATTTGGGGATTTGGACATCAATTTGTTATGTGTTCTTGCAATTCTACTTTTTCCTAAAAATTGTGTATTAGGAAATTTAGGGTTCCTCAGTAAAATTGGAGGTTTATGAAATTATTGTTAAAAATATTTAATTAGATGTTAAATGAAGTAGTATTTATGATTAATTGAGATTTTGGATTTATAATTTGTATTTTCCTCAATTGGCGTACATTATGTTTGAATTGAGAAACTTGATATACATGTTATTTTTGACTAATTAGTGACATGAATATGTCTTGAATGTAATATGAATTAAATTAAAACCAATAACGGAAAAAAATAGCATTAAAGAATGAAATTTACTTTAGCCGAATAGCTTGAATTGGTTATTATGAGCTTTTATTATGAAATTTCGATGGAATTTAATTAGATTTGCATTTAGTAAAATAGATAGGAATTGGAGGAATGTGATAAGGTTGGCATGCCAATTAGGGAGTTAGCAGTACTGCGTCATGATATGTCATGATATATGTTACTGGACTATATGGCTCCGAGATTGTAGTGTAAGATATTTGATTTAGGTTATGAACTGCATGACTCCAAGAGCTCAGTTACAATATGAATGTATATAAAAATTTGATCATATGGTTCCGAGAACCCGATCTTGCATTTTTAAAAATCCTTCTTATCCAGCTCCTTGATGCAATTCCGATGGATTTTACTTTGGAGCAATTACAAAAAGTAGATAAATGCATGATTAATGATTAAAGAACTTCAAATGAGAGTAGTAATTGAATGTACAATTTATTGATCATTGTATAATTAAATATTAATTATTAAAATAATATATATTTGTATTTCATAACTTGATTTTAAATGCCTATTTATGATTAGAAAGAAATGAAGATATTTATATATGAAAAATATTATAAATTATGTATGTTATGGTTGAATGAATTGAATTGAATGTGAAATGGAATTGCTTGAACAACACTAAGCTTATAGCTTAGCATGTGAATTTTCTATCCGCGCGTAGGTTTTGAAGAGAATTAGAAGAAAGCTATGGTGGATCTACTACAAGAAAAGAGTCACATAGAGGATCTCGAGAGAATTGGAGGTGGATGTGCTACAAATTTTTATTTTGTTTTTGGTTATGACATGTACACACAAAGAAGTGAAGGATCTTACAGGATTTTATTGTGAATTATATATGAATAAATGAAAGTTATGTATGAAATCTAGTTTAGATGTGTTGAAATGTATTAAAGGATGGGTAAATTATTTTGTCAAGGAGTTTGACATGGAGATAGATAGTTGATTAACATGCATGAGAAGTATATTGAAGTTTCTTGCAGGAGGTTTTAAGTAAATATAGAAGAAACTCTGTCAAAATTTTATAAAGTGAATAGTAATTGCTAGATTAAAGAGGTTTTAAATAGAAAATGTTGTAGTTTGAAGTATTACGTATTTAAGAATATGATAACCCTCAATGTGCCGATTTCATTATCGGGTATGAGGTGTTACATAACATCTTTAATTCCTTTTTAACAATTGATAATTTCCTATACCAAATAAACGAGTTAAAGCTTGATAAATTATAGCTTAATCCCTTCCTTAAGACTAGCTCAAAACCATTATCTTTAACTAAATAATTATTGAATCTATAAAGGAAAGCGCCTTATCTTTGGAGGTTCTGTAGTAGAGTAGGCACATGATCCAAAAAATAAGGAATTATTAAAGTAAGTTAAACTTTCATACAAGGTCATAATTTCCTTCTAAAAAACTAGCATCTGTATTGTCTATTAAACCAAGTATAAAATTGACCTTCAATCTTTAGATCTATGACTTGTAAAAGACTTTTGCAGTCATTTAGATCAATTGTAAAGTTCCTAATATAAACATTTCCTTCAACTTCTGAATTGCACATGATGCCACTAAAGTCCCTATAAATCATATAAGGGGTGTTGGAACTAGGTTTAAATTTTGAGAGCTTGTCCTGTGAAAAAGCTCTCTATAACATCATATTATGGGAATATATAAAGTTACCTCAAATTTTATTCTTTTATCCAAAAAATGTACTGATAAGTTAATCATATAATTAATAGAAGAAGAGGTATGATATCCACTTTATTGGGATACGAAAATTATAATTACTCTAACATTGCAGTGAGAGCTATGCTTGGTGATTATTTTCTGATCCTTTTGAATGAAAATCATCTGCATACAATTGTTCTACTTCAATTTTGATTCAAGCAATCTAACTAAAATAATTTTAGTTTCATATAAATAATATTTGAGCATTTGATATTTCTTAGGGCAATTCAATCCCCGAACATTCCTAGTACGAATGTTCACAAAGAGGAGGTAGGAGAGTTGGAGCTAAGATCCTTATTCATCCTTTTGGAAATTTTCCTTTATACCACTTTAGAAGCTTTTTCTGGATCCACGAAAGTAACATCATTTTAAGTTAAGGGAGTTTGCTCTTCTAGTGTTTAAGATTCCTAAGGAGGTTATAAATCAAATGTCTTAGTAGAGGAATTTTCCATAACTTTCTCAACTTGAGTTTGAATAGGTGTCAAGACTAGAGATTTTTGATGGTTTTTGGAAAGTTCAAGTGCCATTAAGAGAAGAACTAGGGATAAGTATTTCAACATTTTCAAAGAATTAAAGTTGAGCATTAGATACACTAGGGTGTAAGTTAGCTTTAGTGGAAGGAACATTTATCTCAGTAGAAATATGAAAGTACATAAGGTCATTGTCATCTCCTTTAGCAAAAAATTTACCTATAGGGCCCTTTTTTTTTACCTTCTTGAAGTTGATCAAGCCTTGATTAATATAACACTCTAAAATTATCTTGAACTATACTATCATCTTCTATGAGTCTTACAATTGGGATCTCCTCTAGCCCTCTAGCAGTGATAGTTGAATAACAACTATAATACATATTATAACATAGTTGATTCTTTCCAAATTGGTAGTGGCTTTATCCATGGGTATTAGCTTTCCAATATAGCTAGTCAAATAACTTAGGCATTCAGTCGTCAAATACTATGGAAATTAATCCATATTAGAATATGCTTTTGATGGGAGGTTTCAATTAAGAAACATGGTTTCCATAGCTGGAGAACGAGTGGTTTCCCATTTACTTGCCATAAACTACTACGCAATACAAGATAAGCACCTACTTTTTAGATACTTTAAAGAAGAAGATATTAGCTCATGACTAGGACCACCTTTATAGTTTCTTTTTCTAATTAAAGATTGCCCAAGAATTCATACTAAGGAAAGCAGAGCACTTATCCAAAAAGAAACCAACAAAAGTGGAATTCCATCTTGGCACTATTTCTTTGAGGACCTTAATTGGCGGAGCTATTGAAGGATTACCTTCTAAGTGCAAGTGTGAGAAGAGACACTAATTCAAGTTAGGGAAAAAGTCCCCCAAATCTTACTTCCAAGTGGTCTTAGTAGATAAAAGAGAGTGTGGATGAGAAGCTAAGAGGTTAATTATATTGCTTCATTTTTAATGGAAATGATTACTTGCTTTGAAAGATTAGAATGAAATTTTTGCTTATCGCCAAAGATTTTTAATTGTGTAATACTATAGATAAAAGTGATTGGGATTCTAATAATAAGAGGTTGAATGTACTAAATAAGAAGATAATGCATATTATTCTTGGTTTATTTGATATAAATATGATAAATAGTGTCTTAATATAGTTAAAATACTTGTGATATTTGGCTTATAATTGAAGTTACATATGATGAAATTAATGAATTAAGAAATGTAGAAAAAAGGTGATAAGAAAGAGAAAGAGGATCACAAAATAAGGAAGGCACCAAAAATGATGAGCTTGATCTTCTCCAATTGAGGGCTCCCAATGAACCTATCACCCCTCAACATCATAGTTTGTAATCCTCTATAAGATTCTCAAGTTTTTTAGGCAATTAACTAGGTGATCTAACAATAACATTAGCATGTAAAGCAAATTGGGATTTAAGCATCTCGCTGTGGGTGGCTATAGAGTATCCTTTAGAGCTAAGTTTCCTAATCATATATTTGAACTCCTCATTTTGCTTAACTTTCTTGATCAAGAAGTTCTCTAGCATAGACTCTAGGATAGGTTTATGAGGAAGGGGGTTATCAAATATGGGTTAGAAATTAGGTAGTTGCATATTATTATGAGGTGTAGGGTTAAACTTATTTTCATAAGAGATGTATAGATGGTTCATTTAATTGGGATTATAGGTATTAGAGAACGAGACATTCTTCTGGTTAGGGTTGTTAATGAATTTAACCAGTTTAATATTAAATTTATGGAAAAAATGGTTCTCTAATTGATAATCTATAACTAAATGCCATGCAGATCCACATATATGATAAACTACATTAATATCACTGATAAAGTTAACATTTATATGGTTAGAATTTTGAGATAATGTACACATTTTAGTAACTAGACAATTCAGGGCATCTAGGTCATACTTATTTGGAACCTTGTAAAGAGTGACTCTCTTGTTGGACCATTTTAGTGGTTTTAAGCCATGCCCCCAGTTAGAGTATACAGTTCATCTACCATCTTGTTCATTAAAGCTCCAAAAACAACTACTTCTATAAAGATCTTGGTGTTGTAGATCATCCCATTATAGAAGGTTTAAAATATTAACCATTTCTCTAATCTATGATGTAGACATAAACTCCATAACTTTTTATACATCTCCTGAGTCTCAACTTAGTTGATGCTTCTAATATGGTGAAAAGTGCTCATTCTTTATTTGAATTATTTTTTGAAATTGTCAAGTAGATTGGACTAAAGAATGTTGTGCATTTTATTACAAATAATGTAGCTAATGATGTATTAGTTGAGTACTTATTGCAATCAAAGTATGAGCATATTTATCGATCTCTATGTGCTATTCATTGCATAAATGTCATTTAAAAAGATATTGTTTGCATGGACCATATTTCTAATCTTGCTTTAGGTTCCTCTAAGATCACAATTTTTGTATATAATTATATTACAATTTTGTTTTGGTTGAGAAGGCCAGAGATTGGGTTGAGATTGTGCATTTCTACTGCTACTAAGTTTGCAACCATATTTATCACTTTGAAAAGTGTTTATAATTATAAACAGTTACTTTGATTGTACTCTTCCTGAAAGCTCTTATTCTTTAAGTTAAGTAGGGATGTTAATAATGGAACTACTGATCTATAATAGATGACATGAGTATTAGTCAAAATCTTATTGCTATTCCTTTTTAATAATTCCCTTGATGGGTTTAATTTATGATATTCTTTTACTTTTAATTTTTTTTCTTGTTATAAGTTATCAAAGAGTACAAAAGGAAAAAAAAGTTTGTGCTATTATTCTAGATAATATATTGAACTAAAGAATGTTGTGCATTTTATTAAAAATAATGTAGCTAATTATGTATCAATTGAATACTTGTTACGATCAAAGTATGAGCATATTTATCAGTCTCTATGTGCTATTCATTGCATAAATGTCATTTAAAAAGATACTGTTTGCATAGACCATATTTCTAATCTTGCTTTAGGTTCTTCTAAGACCACAATTTTTGTATATAATTATATTACAATTTTGTTTTGGTTAAGAAGGCCAGAGATTGAGCTGAGATTGTGCATTTCTACTACTACTAAGTTTGTAACTATATTTATCACTTTGAAAAGTGTTTATAATCATAAACAATTGCTTTGATTTTACACTTCTTGAAAGCTCTTATTCTTTAAGTTGAGTAGGGATGTTAATAGTGGAACTACTGTTCTATAATAGATGACCTGAGTATTACATGAGTATTAGTCAAAATATTGTTGCTATTTCTTTTTAATAATTCCCTTGATGGGTTTAATTTATGATATTCTTTTACTTTCAATATTTTAAGTTTATAAGTTATCAAAGAGTATAAAAGGAAAAAAAATGTTTGCGCTTTTATTTTAGATAATAAATTTTGGGATGCCTACTTAATCATTATGAAGATTTTGGCTCCAATTATAAGGTTGTTAAGAATTGTTGAGTCGGATAAAAAGTCATCTTTAAGGTATATATATGATGGTATGTACCAAGTTTGCAAAACAATTATGAGTCTTTTTAAAGGGAAGGAGAAATTGTATAAGATCGATAAAATAAGCTACTAAGTAATGGCTTATACAAATATTCTTAACTGACAATGAGATAAGCATCTTACTTAAATGATCTACTTAGTAGCTTATTTTATGGATCCTTATTGCTTATATAGTGGAGATGTATATATAAATGATATTATGGGCTGTTTTTTATAATGTTATCAAATGCTGATGTGTTTTCTTTAATGAAAAACAAATAAAGGCAATAAATAAAATTAAATTATATTGTGAAGGTCTAGGTAGTTTGAAAAAGAATGTAAGCTAGTAAGAGAACACATGAACAGGTTCCATATGAATAGACGAGGGAGCAGATTCCCTTGTTAAAAATAATTGTTGTCTTTCTCTCTTAAAATAGTCACAGCTTGGAAATTAGACAACTAGTACTGTTAAAGTGGAAGATACTCATAACGTGTATATAACCTTTATCATCTGTTATGGAGATTTTGTTTGCTAATCTTGATCTGTCTTCAGTATACTCAAGTTCGGTTCTCAATTAAACTTGTAGGTTTTAATTGGTTTGTATTTACCGCACTTTGAATGGTTCAGTATCTTTCTTTTTTTAAGTTTGATAAACACGTGATCATATGACTATAGAAGGTGATAGGAAGGAGCGTAGGATAAAGCGCGTGGCTGTTGACAGGGTGCGTGAAAACGAATCCCCGGTTAAAGTCATAGGTTCGGAAAGATCAAAGAATGTTCTCGCACGAATTAGCACTCTAATATCAGAAACACGGTCGGTGAGAAACGCCTCGCCGTTTAAGTTCCGTTGCATTCCGTTTACTTCGGTCCTAAAATAAGAAGTTCGTTTCTAGCTCTCACTTTGTCTGCCGTTATCTTTCGTACAATTCCGCCGTCAAAACCTCGCTCGCTCTTCTCACCACCTATTTATGCTTTAGTTTCTTCTACTTTCGAGTTGTGCTGCCCATAGTAAGCAACGAAAAACAAAAAAGAGTTCCAGTAAGCCCTCCGAAAGGGTAGACTAATCTTCAATCCTTTCATTTCTTACCCTCAAAAGTTTCTGGTTTGTATATTACTGCTCCTCTCGTGCTTTTCCCTCTTCATTTTTCTTGCTCTCCACGGTTTATATGCTACGGTTTCTTTTACATGTCCTAGAATTTGTTGGTCTTTTTGTGATTCTTTTTTCTTGGCAAGTTACGAGGTGTCTTTGTGCTTCTATGACTTCACTTACTCTGACTTGGTATATTTGAATTCTTCTGTTTTTTCTTTTGTTCTCATAGGCTTTTGCAGGAAGTTGGCATGAAGGAAACATTGTGAAAAATTGTTGCGATTAATGAAGTTTGCTGCTTTTGTTGTGGTCAATTCATGACGTGATTTCATGTTATATGAACAGGGCTAGATTTGGATCTTTGTATTGTTTTTTCTGTTGCATGACCCATGTATCTCTTGTTTTGTTTAGTTGAGGTGAGCAATGAATAGGTAGAAGTTCATAGTCCAATACGTTGCTTATGGTTTGCTGTACCTCTGCTTGATCTACACCTAGCCGACCTATGGGAAAGATTTCCTCTTTTTTGGTTCCCTATTATTGTTTTCGGAGTTCGAGGGGAAGAGCTCCAACTATTGGGATCTATATGATGTCTATATGCATGTGTTAGACATAAGTATTCGCTTATCTTTTCGATTCAACTTGTTTCGTTGTTTGGTATTTCACGAAATAGGCATAGGTTGAATCTTTTGGTATGGGTTGGGGGGTGGAGTGTATTATAAAACGATATTACTTCTTGCTTTGTGTGGCCTGACGAACAAGTCTAAACTGTTTCAATCAATAGACTTGTGCGTGTTTATCTTGGCTTTATCATCATTAAGTTGTAATTCTCAAGTTAGTGGTTAAATTATGAAGGCTGGCCAGACGTCCTTGCTTTAACATTGTTACAAAGAGGGTGTAAATATGTGCTTTATAACATGACGACTACAATTGAATTTCCTAGAATTCAGTCAAGAACTTAGAACCTCTGTCGCTTGCCTTTTCTATTTCTGATTCTATAAACAATTTTTATGTTTAAATTCTGCTACAATAACGTGGCTGAGATGTTTTCATTGCTTTGTTTTTGTAGGCTGATAATTTCTTTACAAGCACGGCCTATCTTTTCTGCAAAAGGTAGGTGTAACTATCTTATTCTGTCTCACTTGTGGAACAGCTGATGCCAAATTTGTAGTATGGAGTTGCAAGGCGTTTTGAGAGATGGTGCCACTGGTGCTGTTCTATCCTACTCAGCACCCTATCAAGCTATTCCTTTGCTACCTAGCAGGCTTTACGGGTCACTGAAGTTAGAAATAGGAAACTCACCGAGCTCACCCTTTTCAACACAATTTGATGGTGATACCGCTACTAAATTAAGTGATAGCCAGGCGAAGCACAGCTCTGCAGATGTTATCACCGGAGCCGGTCCTTCCTGTAACTCTTCCATCCAGTCCAGAGGTTATTTTCATAGGTTGAGCCCTTCATCTTCGCAAGATGCAAGTTCTAGTCAGAACATGAAACATGCTTTGCTGCAACTAGAGACTACTCTAATGGGGACTGATGATGATGAAGATGTTACTATGCACAATAATTCTATCGATAAAAGTAGTAGGCCACAATCTTCAGGTCAGAGAACTAAGTCCTGGTGTCAAGAGCACCACCAGAGTTCTCAAGGAATTCAGCCTAAACCGTCATTTGTATCTAGGAACAGGCAGATGGGAGAAGGTGCTCCTGATGAGAAACGTCAAAAAGGGGTGGAAAAAACTTCTTTGCAAAACATGCCTCCAGGAAATCTAAAGCAATTGCTGATTGCTTGTGCGAAGGCTCTTGCTGAAAACAACATCAATGATTTCAGTAGGTTGACTGAAATGGCTAGAGGCAAAGTGTCCATCAGTGGAGAAGCAATTCAGCGCCTCGGTGCTTACTTAATTGAAGGGCTGATAGCAAGGAAGGAGTCATCGGGCACTAACATATACCGTGCTCTTAGATGTAGAGAACCAGAAAGCAAGGATCTTTTTTCCTACATGCAGATCTTGTATGAAATATGCCCGTACTTGAAGTTTGGCTACATGGCAGCTAATGGAGCCATTGCTGAGGCTTGCAGAAATGAGGAACGCATCCATATTGTTGACTTTCAAATTGCTCAGGGGATTCAGTGGATGACTCTTCTTCAGGCTCTTGCAGCTAGACCAGGTGGGTCTCCACATGTGCGTATTACTGGTATTGATGATCCTGTTAGTAAGTATGCGCGCGGTGATGGACTAGGTAAAGTTGGCAGAAGATTGACAGCAATATCTGAAAAATTTAATATCTCTATAGAGTTCAATGGTCTGCCTGTTTTTGCTCCAGATGTGACTCGGGAAATGCTTGACATCAGGCCTGGTGAGGCTCTAGTCGTTAACTTTCCCTTACATCTCCACCACACTGCTGATGAAAGTGTTGATGTGAATAATCCAAGGGATGGTCTGCTTCGAATGGTGAAGTCACTAAATCCCAAGGTGACCACTTTGGTTGAGCAAGAATCAAACACAAACACAACCCCTTTCCTCACAAGGTTTGTAGAAACTCTAGAGTTCTACCTGGCAATGTTTGAGTCCATCGATGAGATTCTGCCAAGGGATCAGAAAGAGCGAATTGGCGTGGAGCAGCAGTGCCTAGCCAGGGACATGGTAAACATTATTGCTTGCGAGGGGAAGGAGAGGGTGGAGCGGCCTGAGCTCCTGGGAAAGTGGAAATCTAGGTTCACAATGGCTGGATTTCGTCCATACCCTTTGAGTTCTTACGTCTCCTCTGTAATAAGGAGCCTGCTCAGATGCTACTCGGAGCATTACACACTCATGGAGAAGGATGGAGCAATGTTGTTGGGTTGGAAGGACAGAAATTTAGTATCTGCTTCAGCTTGGAGTTGATACTGGAAAGATGCACACCATGATATAGGTGGGAATATTGCATGGTTACGCAATAGAAGAGTGTTAGAGAATATGAGGCAAGTAATTAATGTTGTATGTCATAGTCATGTGATTCAAATATAGAAAATCAACTATTTTCTTACCTTGGAGCACCCTAATAGTTATATACAGCAAACTTGTTTTGCCACAAACGTTAATGTCTCAAACTTCAACATCCTGCTTTCTAACTATTGCCTCTGCGGAAGATGAAGGCGTGACTTATTTACATATTTGAAATTAGTAAATATTGAGTGAAATCTTGGAACTTGATAGAAAATTGAGAAAGAATCAACACATAAACCTTGAAGGGAAAAGTAGAGGTCAATGCTTTGAGGTGCATTCGATTTTTGAAAATTTCTTAATACCTGTACCCAAGTTGAGGTGTATAATAGGCAACTTCACTCGTTCAGGCCTTTATAACTTAGAAATTTTAAAAGAGAATCATTTGCCGATTGCAAGTATTGCAACTTTTAAATCATAAATCAAGCAGGATGTTGGGCTATGTAAAAGAAACTATTCTTTCCAGCAAATTCTTGCAAATGGAAATAACTTACCTTTAATTTGTCTGTATAATTGATATAGTAGAAGTTTGTCAAATAATCATACGCACTTTTCCACAAGCACCCTTTCCATAGACAGGGAACATAACGGGGAGATCAATGAATTTGGAGCTGTTTCGGATACAAGTCCAAGGATGGTCCGTTGCATGATCCAAAAAAAAAATGAGAACGAAGGTGATGAGCATAACACGGTCCAAATATTAGTAGGTAGCGGTGAATCCATATATCTGGTCACAACATATTCTCTTATGCATATATCTTTTTTTTTTTTTTGGTAAATAAAAGAGCTAACAACTAGCTAGATCTAATAACATGATTAAAGTGTCGAGTGCGACTAACACCCATGCGATCATTATTGAGAGTTTGCATTACAACATCCGGGGCTGTTGAAATTAATACATATATAGAATTTCCTTTATAAAATAGCGTTGAAATACATCATAATCACCCTAAAGATTGGTTAAGCTCTCACTAATGTACTTAATCTATGTATCCATAATCTCCATGCTCCTTATACTTGGTCTTAATTTATGATTCTAAAACTTGATTTTATTATACGTATTAAGACCACATATATTAAATTAGAGCATTGAAGTGATAAAGGTAATTAGATTCAACATTTGTTTAGCTTTTTTTTCGATAATTACCTTACCATATTTTATCCCTTGGGAGTAACTAAGTTTGAACCTTACCCTTTTTCATTGATTACAACATCATTAATAGCTTTTACCTTATTTTTCTTAAAGCCTTTTTATTATTTTAAACCTTGAAAGTATTTACATTTACTTGATTGCTTAAAGATCTAATACTTCTTTAATTGTGGTACATGATGAATGCTCGAAATTGAAAAAAAAAGTGTTTGAGTTATGGTACCAATGGATTCATGTTATGAAGGACCTATATAGTGTGAAAGACTAAGTTTCTTTTAATCTTGTCTATTGTAAGTTTCCAATTTTTGAGTCTAGTTTGTATACAAGTGGTTAAGATACAATAATATTGCAAGCCTATGGTTAAGAGTTCAATTATGTATTGATTTGAGTGTTATTATACTTTTCACCCTAAACACTTGAGTTCAATGATTGAAACTTTAGTAAGGGTGTTAAGAATTGTGCTTTTGATTTCAAAAATATTATCGATGTGATTATTATTGATATTGACATATGAAGGTTAGTTCTAGGATGACTTGATTATAATCTTATGTTAATTTGATTAATATGACATGTTGGTATAGAGTATGGATGGACAGATTAAGGTTAATAAGGGATAGATGTTTGTAGGATTGATAATTTAAATTATGATTTGCTTGAAGACAAGCAAAAGCTTAAGTGTGGGGATGCTTGATAAATGCTTACTTGATTATAATTATATACCTATATTTAATGTGATTTGCTTGATATTTACCAGTTTTATAGTATTTTTAGTACTTAATTTTCTTCAAGTGTATTTATAGGTAATAATTGCCATCTTGGACCAAAAGGAGAAGAATTTGAATGAAATTGTGGCATGGAAAAAGATTTAAAGAAACTTGAAGATATACGACCATGTACGGTGGCTATATAAGTCTTTGTAAATGTCTGAAGATTGAAGAATATTGTTTCTACTCATATGGAGTTACATGCCCATGTATATTGATATACATGACTATGCATGTTTCCCGTATAAGTCTTTGTGCTTATGTTAAATAAAAAATGTAGTTGTTTTTGGAGAAACACAGTCACTCGCATGCCTATGTATGTTGACTGTGTATAACCCAGAAACCTTAGTTTTTACTATAAAATGACCCAAATGGAGGCAAAACAAAGAGAACCAAGTTTTTGAGAGATTTTCAGTCATAAAGACATAAAGAGGCTACAGTTCTGATTTAGGTGAGTTCTTATTAAGGGACAAGGATAAACGAAGATAACTTCAAGAGATCCGATAGATAATAACATCTGATCCAAACATGCAAGAAAACAATAGAAAAAAAGGTCATTACTAATGCTTATAGTCTTAGTTCTTAGTTTATATGTTTAGTTAATTTTTAATTAAAATCCACAATCTAATTTATACATTAGATAATAGAGAAAGGGTAATTACTAATGCTTAGAATCTTCATAGGATCAACTTGTACTTGCCTATGCTAGTTATAGCTAAGTTGTACACTTGTAATATTTTTAATATTGATAAAACATATCAATCAATAATAGTTGTAACAATTATATTAATCCTTGGCTAAGCTAAAAATGATTAGTTATAAAAGTGAAAATATTTTTAATAGAGGATCAAATGTTTGTAGTAATACTCAAAGACAATTTGAAGAAATTATCGACCTCTTCCTTAAGATCATTTTTTATGAAATTAACACTCCATCTTGTCTTCTTAAAGAACATATCCTATTGTATTTTTTCCTATTAAAAAAAGAGTTAAGAAAAAAATATTATTCCTATCCCCATCCTTAGTCCATTGTATCCTAGATTTTTGATGGAGGAGGGAATTGTAGTTCCTTAGTGCTATAACATATTCCCTCATAGTTGATTTTTCTTCCTTAACTATCTTAGAATACCCAAGGTTCAAATAAAGAGGATACTAGATATATTGAAGTTTAAATTTGGTCTCTAATACTAGCTTTCCAGTATCAGGACCCTTACTAGCATTCAGTTTTTTAGTTTCTACTAAAGCCTTATGACCTTTCACCTGATGAGATATGCCAACTTAAATTGCCTTATCGATGTCCTTAATCTTAGCTAAGAAATTGTTGAATATAAAAGGGATTTTTATTCATACAATTCTAAAACATACCTTGGATCAAAATAAGGGAATGGTCATATACTAGCGAGTTTCCAAACAAAACTTTGCTCTCTGGGATCCTCACAAGCCAATTTTAGTAAATTGTAAATTTTTTGAGATTATTTTAAAAATGAAATAGATAGAACTACGTATACTGTTCTAATAAAAGAAGCAACCTTCAAACTTTTGTCACATACCTTAAAGTCTTCCACACATTCTCCAAAATCATCTTAAATTTTCCTCAAATTGACATTATCTTTAGCCTCAGATAGATATGGGGTTATTAAAATCCCCTAATAAGATCCAAGAATCCAAAATATTTGGTTTGATGGTTATGAGTTTATTCCAAAATTCTTTTCTTTAAAATGACGGGTTAGATTTGGTTACATACACAAAGGTGGCAAAAACCTTAGTGCTCTCCTATAAAACTATGCTTAATAGTGTATCTACTAGTAATTCATCTCAATAATGTTCACTCGGATTGTCCTTAAGTCATAAGCCAAGACTATCATACCATAGTGATAATGGTGGTAATTAGACATTACAATCCAATGATTATAATTATTTGTGATGGTGGTGGTAGTTAGACATTACAATCCAATGATTATAATTATTTATTATAATCGTTGGATTGTAATGTCTAAATACCACCACTATAATGGTATGATATTCTTAGCTTATAACTTAAGGAGAATCTGAGTGAACATTATTGGGATGACCTATTAGTAGATACACTGTTAAGCTTGGTTTTTGTAGGAGAGCACTATGGTGTTTGCCACCTTTATGTATGCATACAAATCTTACCTATCTTTTTATAGAAAAGAATTATGGAATAAACTAATAACCATCAATAATTAAAAATTTTCCGTTTATTAAAACTTAAAAATTCTTCTCTTATTATCACTTAAAAGTTCTTCCTACTTAAAAATTCATCCTTTCTTTCATTTGGAGAAAATTTAGGAGAACTAATATCATGATTGTTCTTTAATACTAAAACTACGCCTACTTAATTCACCATACTAGCTTTCTAAATAACCAATCTGAGGCCCCTAACCTTAGAAACTTTCAAACCACTCTTCTTTACTATATATTCTTCTTCCTTTAGTGAAATATTAGTAGAAGCTAATTCTTTATCCTTTTTGTCAAAATCCTGCTATGGTTGTGCTTTACATTGCTACTCACTTCTTTATCTTCTTATTATAGTTCATTTACCTCATTATTCTGAGGTTGGATCACTATTTGATGTTTTTCCAATCTTATTAATTTAGCATTTTCAACTCTAAGGAATATTATCACAATGGCTTTCCACCTTTTTCCTTGATTTTTTATGGTTGGTTTCAATTGTCAAGAAACCATAATAAAATCTTTATATAACTAGTCTTATAAAATGTATCATCTTAGGTAGCCCCATGTGGAAATTAACACTCACACAAACCCTACATAACTAGTCTTCTTTTTTTAGAAGTAATTTCATCTAAGCATATGAATTTTCCAATAAAGTTAGCTAGCATGCTTAACCCTTTGGTTGACCAATATTCTAGTGGAACACTAAGGAGATTGACCTAAATAGGAACATTTTCATACCTGATCTTATCTAGATTAATGCTAGGTCTCCAAATCTTAAGGAATATTAGGAGGTTTGCAAAGTGTCAAGGCCTTCCTCCATCAGTCTCTTTGTTGGACCCCGAACTTTTCTATTAAATGATAAATTGTTGGAGATTTTTCATGTGTAAAGAAAAGGAGAATTCTTGAATTTGAATTGAAATCGAAAAGATGGTTTAGATACAAGATGGGTTATATATGAAAGGTTGGTAGTTAAAAGTTGGAAAATGTACTTGAAACATGTTCATTGAAGTGTTTTAGCCATAACTTTTGCTCTAGTTATCCAGATGAGATGATTCGTGATTTGGATTAAACTAGAGAGATAAGGCTACAAATTGTCCAATGAAATCGAGTTTTAATTCAGTCTCTATGAGTATCAATTTTTAGATGGAAGTTGAGCACAGAATATTGTTTCAGTATAAGAACAATCCGAAATGGGTGGTGTATAACTTTCAGATTTCTGAACCAAATTGAACAATTTTGGTGTTATTAGAAAATTGAGACAATAAGGAACATTTTTATAGAAGGAAGTGCTATCAAATTCCTTAAATTATATGATTAGAAAAAGGTTTTAATTTTTGGAAGGAGTTAAGCATGATTTAAATAATTTTGAGGTTTTGCTAGAATAATTATTTTATTTGGAGTTAATTACTATGTTGATGTTGGTAGGATTCTAAAATATGTTTTAGTTGAATTAAGTATCAAGAGTATGTATGTATGAGGGCTTTTTGGGAAGATCACTTAAGCCATTTAAGTTGCAAGGCATGTAAGGAAGGGTATAAGGGTCTTTGCACACTCATTAATGGCAAATTGAAATAAAAGGTGTGGTCTTGTGTTGAAGAAGGGGAAAAAACGTGGATTGGAAGAACGTTACTTCCCTTTGTGCCTGGTTTAGCCTGATTCTGTTGAGGTTGAACGTTGTTGTTTGGATCCATGGTTTTGCGTGACTCTGGCTACTGGACACCTACAAAACAAATAAAGGCACGCTAGGGGTTGATTCCCAGGAAGCCCCTTCGACGCTCAAGTCAGTCTTTCTGTTTAGGTTTCGGTTGTAACAAGTAGAGAAAGTTAGGGTTGTGGTGTCGTACCTATATCATGGCGAAATAGTACCTTATATATGGAATACATGCTAGGTTTAGGTCTCTACGTAGATCTTTACGTTTGCATGGGAGACTAACACCTGCCAATTGGCTGTGGACGTGTGGATCTGTGCCTGGGCCTTGGCCTGGCGCAGCCGACCCAACCATAAGCCCCCTACTCCTCGAGTCTGATCCAAGGGAAGAGTCGAAGGAGTATAGAGGGATCGTATAGCATGTCTTTATGGCAGCTCGTACTGAATGATTGTTGTGATGTAGTCTCTCGATCGGGCGTAATGACATAGCGGACCCATCGTGGGTAGTGATAGGGCCGATCTTTCGGCTATGATGATACGTCAGGTCGGTCGGAGACTAATGTGCTATATGCAATTGCTCCTGCTATGGCAGAAGACCGATCGGGCATCCACGCCTAGTTCGCGACCGCTCGGGCGACGATAGGACGATCGATCGACTCGCGTTAAGGATGGGCGATTCGTATCTTCTGAGCGTGGACGATTCGTATCTTCTGGGAGCTAACGGTTCGTATCTTCTGGGCGCCGTTCAGAATTTTGAACGATGCGTCCTTTTAACTCCCGCCTAGTTGTCATACACTGTCATATGTCGTCATTTGTCTCCTTTCAACTGTCACGCCGCTTCGGGCCTTTAATGACCCTAGTTTTACCGCAGCTTAGATTTTTCCACGTGTTCTACCTTGGCTCAGATTTCACCACCCGTCTTACGTCGATTGGTACTCCCGTTCAATTGATGATATAAATTCTGGAATCAACAGTCTCCATTCGTTTTCATTTCTGCGCATCTTATTTCCTCAGTTTCTACTCTCCAACTTTTCTCTGCTCCTCGTTTTCTTTACAATCATCGGGACTCCATCTCCTCTGACGTCTAGACTCCAAATTTTGACTACTAAGCTAGATATGTCCTTTCTCTGATCCTTATCCTACGACTCTCTTTTTCGTAACCACATCGTCAAGCAGTTCCACAAGCGTGATCAACCCTAGGGGTGAGACCGTCAAAAGTGCCTTGCAAATAGTTAGGCCGCTTGAGATAATGGCAGAAGCGATGAAAGTGCCGGAGGTAATACCAAACGGGGGAGTTATGTCGAGAGGGAATGAGGGGTGGTTCCGGATGAGGAGCCGGACTTTAACTCGGGTGAAGAGGAAGAGCGATCTCCCGAGGGTGTCTCTCTGGTTCTTCCTGCAAACTCCAGTCCCGCCTTGGTCGCTCCGACAGCCTCCCTGTTAGACCTTGATTTCTTTCAAATTTGTTTAATTGCTTACTTGATTGTTTATGTGTATTTTTAATTGGTTATTTGTGTTTGTTTAATGGCTCAAATATTTTATTTTAGAAATTGGACCATTAAGAGGAATTTGGGGGCAAGGTTAAATTAGAAATTAGTTAGAATTAAAGTAAGGAGTTAGGGGTAAGTTAGAAGGTAACTAAACTAGTTGGAAGAAGTTAGAAACCAACCAAGGGTATAGTTGGCAAGGGACTTTAAGTGAAGGGCATTTTGGGAAGGGAAGGAGTAAACAAGAGGCAAAATTAGAGAGGAAGTGAGGAAGAAAAGAAGAAGAAAAAAATCGTGGGAGAAGAGAAAGAAGAGAAGAAAAATAAAAAAGGGAAGGATTTTCGTGGAACCAAAGTAGAAAGCAAGGTTTTAAGGTATGTTTTCATCTCCTTCATGCTTTGGTGGAGAATGGATGGTAGTTTTGTGAAGGAAGAGAAACTTAGAGAGAGAAAGCTTAGTGAAGAAGATGATGAATAGTGATTTTATAGGGCTTTGGATGTTTTCTTTTAAAGGTTGAGTTTTCTAACCTATTTGAAGTATGAAAAGGTTAGATTAAGGTTTGATTAGGGTTTTGATGTTTGTGGATTTTTGGGTGGGTTTTTCCATTAAAAGGAAATTAATGGAATTTTGTTGTGTTTTAGGCACTCAAGAGCCTAACCAAGAGCAAGGAGGAGGAAGCTATTGAAATTTGTGGATTTTCGACTATAAAGTGGGTAAAATATTTCTAGTTATTGTGTGAAATGAGCAAATGCATGATGTGTGGATTATGTGTTAAATGATTTGTAT
>JAOQMR010000005.1:21120535-21131490 GCA_027563865.1 Erythroxylum pelleterianum
CGCGCCCTAGTCATTGGCCCAATTGGTATGGAAAGCTCTCTTCCTTGGCCTTGATCACGCAAGCTCCTCTTCAAGTCTGAACCTCTATGCACGCCTTCACCATGCACGCCACCACCTTCATGCACATCGTCATCCATGCCTTTGCCCATATCACGACCCCCAAATGAAGTGATTCTTGAAGGAACAGATTTTATAACTTCTTGTACTATCTCACCATAAAAATTTGTATATTTGTAGTTATTTTGAGAAAGTTGCATTAGACTAAGAAAGGGGTCAGTTGGGAAAGCATGCTTGGGGTATGATCACATTTTAGCTCATTAAGTTTATCTTGAGGGATAAAACTCCGATTGAGATGTTTCTTGTTTCAAAAAAAATTAAAGACCTAGAGTTACGATTTCTTTGATGAGGTCAAGTTGAGATTTTGGTGTTTGACTGATATGGGCACACCACCTTTGGGAAATGTTGATTATGACCCTACAGGGTAATAAGCTCAAGGTTTAGGACTCTGGATGTTGGGCTCCGGAAACGGGTTTCAACAGAGAATTATTAATGAAATGAAACCATGTAGTGTTATCTTTGTGGGTCGGTCCAATATATGTTCTCTAACATATATCTATGTTTCATATTTGATAACTCATATCCATGATCAGTAAAACGTGATCATCAATCAGAACACATACTAGCCTTAATTCATTACTGTTCCACTAATAATGATCGACTAGGGATAGTTTAGAATAGTGTTATAATACTTATGGTTTTACTATCAAGTCACATACTTGATGACATAAGCCTAATACCATTCATGGAATGTAAATCACATTACATAAACGACATACATGCATATATAAAAGGAATACCTCATAATATATTATTAATAAGTCATAATGTTAATACATGAATCACATATATCCTTTGTCCTAGGGCACACTACTAACATTGGACACTAAGGTGAAGGTCCTCAAGAATAAGACAGTTCAACTAGTTAAAGTTCTGTGGAAAAACCATTCTACGAAAGAGGCTACATGGGAGCCTTTGGAGGCAATGAAGGAGAAATATCCACACCTCTTCAATGACTTATGTAAGAATTTTGAGGACGAAATTCTTTTATGGAGGGGGGATTGTTGGAACCCAAATTTTTTATTTTATTTTATTTATTTTCTTAAAATTTAGTCATTAAGTTAGCAAGCATAAGTAGAAATTAAAATTTAGAATAGAAATGTTAGAATTAAAGTAGTAGGAGTGAATCAAGGCAATTTTGGCATGTCACTTAAGTTTAAAAGCCATAAGGCATTAAAGGAAGGGCAAAGTGGACTTTTTACACTCATTAAGGGTTGGAAGAAGTGTAGTCTTGCTTTTAAATGAAGAAGAGAATCGTGAATGGAAGAGAGAAAGAAGTGAGTGTGTCTTGGAGAAGAAAGAAAGAAGAGAGGAAGGAGAGAAAAGAAGGAAGTTTGAGCTAGGTTTCATCTTTTCTTAGTTTTTAAGAGAGATATTGAGATTGTTCAAGAAGAGAAAAAGAAAGAGGAAGAGAAGAGCTTTCATTTGAGCCAATAACCTCTTTATTTGGAGAAGAATCAAGGTAAGTTCATTTTTAATCCTTTGGATTTTTGAAAGGGTTTTAGTTCATGAAGTTTAGGAAATGCATGGGTTTAAGTATTTTAGAATCAATTTTAGTGCATATGCTTTGTGGGATTCTGAATTTGTATTCCTATTGAATGGAAATTTTGCCAATGTTAAAAGGAATCAAGAAGGGCAAGAGGAGCAAGGGGAGAGGCACCTTTGAGTAAGTTTATAAGCAAGGAATTTAAGGTGGGTTACATAATTATAATTAAGTTAATGAGCCCCCTAAATGATTTTCCAAATTAATAGACTTAAATGATTTTAAATCGCTTTATAAATGTTACATGTATTGCTCCTTAAATGCTTTAAGAATTTCTACATGTTTGGTATATGAATCTTGTTGATGATTTATGAAATGAAGGTGAAAATGGTATTTGAAATATATTATGCTTAAATCATGTTTCTGAAATGTGCCTTTTTAGGCAATATGTTTGCAAGTCTTAAAATTCATGTTTGTGTGGGTTAGTGGTGGTCCATTATGTTATGTCACGCACACGTTAACCATGTTAAAGGCTTCTCTTGCCTGCCTGCTAGTGGCATGAAGCTCCATCACGGACTCCCTCATGTTTATGAACTATGCAAAACCATTATGTGGGTTTGTGATAGTCCATTTTGTTATTATTGGAGATTCGCAAGAACTCCCACATGGGCCTACCCAAACCATTTTGGTTGCTTATGTGTTTATGAATTGTTTGACAAGTTGAGAATTTGAGAAATATGTGTTTTATGGATGTACTGCAAGTTTACTATGACAATGAACATTTTCAATGGTTTTGCTTGTTACTATGTTATAAACTTGTTACCCACGAGCTTTTAAGCTCACCCTTATTCTTCCTCATCTTCAAGTGATGAGCAAGAGATCGAGTGATCGAGAGTCGAGGCATCACTCCAAATTTTCATCTTTTTGTATTTTAAGTTAGTGTATGAAAAATGTAAGGCTTTAGCCGCATTTCAAGTTTTATTTGCTCATATGTATTTTGAAATTTTTGGATTATGAGACCAATGATGTATTGTGGCTTGAAATGCCCATTAAAGCTTTGTAAAATGCCTTGCTTTTGATGTTAATGAAATATGTTGGTGTTTGCACTTGACTTTCAATGTTTTCACATTTCATTCTCAAGCATTTCATAGGAAGTTTTTTTTGTATAGGTTTGTATTTATCTTTAGGTTGAGTGGCTAAGGGTTTTTGTTTTGTATGTGCAAAATTGTTAATGTTGGAAGCTGAGTTCGGGTGTCTGAAACCGAAGGGTATTTTCATGTGATTTTGGCAACTTCATCACAACGAAGCCAGCCTTTCGTCGCGGCGTATTTGTCCCGAGAGGTACTTGGGTTTGATCTAGGGTCTTCACCGTGGCGAAGCTGGCCTTTCATCGTGGTGCATTTGTCCTGAAGGGTTTGTTCGCTCAACCTTGAGACTTCGATGCGGCAAAGATAAATGTTGACCGCGACGAACTTATCCCGAAAGGTCCTTGGAAACACTTCCATAGTTTTGCCGCGGTGAACTAATACTTTGCCATAGTGAACGCACCATTGCTGGCTGCGAAGTTTTCATTTCAAATTGAATATTTTCAACTTTCCTCTTACATGACCTTCACCTGACTGCCTCAGGTGGTCGCCTCAAGATAAGTGATGGGACCTGGGCTGAGCATATGCTCATGTTATATGATTCGAGAGTTAGACTCTAAAAATGGGGCCTAACATAAGTCATGCCTTGATTCGTAGCGTTAAGCCCTGGTCTCATGAAATCCATAAGGTTTCGAGGTTGGTTTCTTGATTTCCTCCTTGATTGAATTCATCTACCATTGGTTCCTCTCCACGTCTTGCTTTTTGAATTGCTCACTCTAGACAAGTGATGTCAAGTTTTAATGTTTTGACGATATGAATTGAACGAGTAACTCTTGTGTTCATGCAACTGCACAAATGCAAGAAAGGCAAAAAATTCCTTAAACTAAGAGAATTTAATTAATCTTAACTAATTCTCTGCCAAGGACGTTAAAAATTTATTGAAAAAGTTTTAATCTTACAAAACCCTTAATATTCTCCAAACACATGGGTCACAAGCATAGTATATGAGGTGTTGATCCCACGAGTAATTAGTGAGCGAGTCAAATCCTAATTTGTCTAAGGCCTAAAAGTGTAATTAAAATGAAAATAAAAGTGAGCAGGAAATTAAGCAATTGAATATGAATTGATTGAAAATGAAATTGTAAAATTAACACAAAGAAATCAAATTGAGCACAATCAATTAACAATTGAAAATTTACACAAGGAAGATTAACCAATTATGGGAGAAGGGGATTTGTCCTATTATCTAATGCTAACTTAATCATTTTTGAGTTAATTCAGTATTGATCCTAGAGTTTCAAATGGTGGATTACTCTTTCCTGAGTTGTAATCATTTAACCCTAAATCATGAACCTTAATTGAATTGAATTAAGGGATCTGCAGTCTCTCAGTTAGTAAAAAATCCACACATCTAATTAGATCTTAAGCACTCTAATAGACAAATAGGTTCTTACATGAGATCTCTCGTCGTATAAATTACCAATTTGATTGTTTGTGTGATCTATTGATTGTTTAACTTTCCTTAACCAATCTAATCATTTTGCTATTGGTTCACTCTCTCAATTTATTACCGAAGTATGCAAATACAACAAGCAATCGTCAATACCTAACTCATTAACATCAAAAGCAATCAAATTAACATTTGATTCAAGAACAAATCCCTAAAAGAGTTTAAAACATCCTTAAACCCAACTTCATCATCATCAAATCTATATCATACATCAAAATGAAAGAAATAACAAGATGGAAAGAAAATATAACTTGGAGTAGACTGGGAATGGCAGGAGCAACAACAACCCCCTCTTCCTCTCTCGTCTTCTCTTTTCTTCTCCTTTTTTCTTAAGCTTCTTTCCAAATGTAACAAAATGGAGGCTCCCTTTAGGGTTTCTTTCTTTTCCTTTTTATATCCTTCTTCCATTTTGAGTAAAAACTAGGTTTTAGCTAGGCCCAAATGTTAGAAATGACCCTCAAAAAGTTGAGTTTGGAAGCAATCCCTCTATCTGTTATTGCGCCTACCATGATCATGGCCGATGAATCATGATTGTAGCACTTAAAATTTAGCTTTTGTTACAATCGTAGCCTAGTCCTGTTTGGCTTTTGTCAAAATCATGGCTAATGAGTCACAATCGTGGCCTTTGCTGGGTTGCTTCTGTCACAATCGTGACTAGCACGTCATGATCGTGGTCTTTACTCGTCATCTGAGCTTTCTTAAAATGTTCTTTTGTCTTCTTTACCTAATCTCAAATACTAACAAGCTCATCTATAAACACCTCAAACACATAAAATTAATGCCTGATGATATGCTATAAACCACATAATACTAAAAAACACAAATACATAATCACACAAACACAATTCTAAACCTAAACATGCACAAATCATTTACTTAACAACTAAAATCATACTAAATTACCCACTAAAACATAATTCAACCTATAACTATGATTGAACCCAAGTTTCTTATATAAATTGGTGACATTTTCATGATTTTATTACACTTCTTAGCTCTTAGTTTTAGATTTTATGCTTAATTTGACTCTTGAGTGCTTGCCTTTACTTTATGTAGTTTGAGAGTAAAATTGTCACAAATAATTAGTAATTGCACTAAATTAATTTTCTAAGAACAATTGATACTGCAAACTACCATTTTTTTATTGTAGGTGACTCAAGAAGTAAAGGTAAGGAGTGAAGGCTGAAAATGATAAGTCAACAAGTCAATCGGACAACAGGAAAGTTCGTCGCGGTGAAGTATGAAGAATTCACGCAGAAACTCTTCGGGTTAATTTCGTCGTGGCGTGAATGAATAATGTCGTCACGGTGAACCAGCATATTATTGAAGATACCTTTCGAGAAAAGTTCGCCGCGACGAACGCATTATGTCGTTGTGGTGAACCTTTAAATACCTGAACCATTTTCAGAAGTTTACCCACTGTGCACCTCGATCCATCATCCCGATTTGTAAAAAAACTACCTATTTTAGGTTAAGTTGGAAGGAGAGCCGACAATAGATATCCATCATTCATTCTCTCTACCATTTGAACAACTCTTCTACCCTCATGTCCTCTCATCCATACCACTGTTTTTCTCTTTCCACCGTTGACTGCGACCATGGATACTCATTGTGTTGTTGTGATTTGTTGATGTAGAATTTTGAGCTTAAATATATGGAATCTCATATATGTTTATTTATGATCTTGTTGAATCTCTTTTATCTTACATAGTTGTGTTTGATATTGAGTTGAATTAAGATCCCAAGTAACTTGTTGAATTGATTTACTCACTACACACACTAAGGGCATTTAACAAGGTCTTAAGGAATGGAATTCATTGATTAAGACCTTGGACTTAAAGAGTTCTTTAAGGTTTACCATTTGAAACTTAGTGATTTTTACTCTCACCAAAATTTATTTCAAACTATGATAGCCAAAGCTCATTTTCAAGAGGATTCTATCACATTTGATCATTGTCTTTATCTTTCCAATTTCTATCTCAAAATCCAAAAAAAAATACTTTTTACACATTTTTCTTACAATTCATTTAATTTTGTTAAGATTTTCAAAAATCAAAACCCCCTCCTTACTAATTTAGCTTGCATTTCATGAAATATAGGCTAGCTTAGGTCCATTCCATTAGGTTCCAATTAAGTGAAACAACCCGAGGTTGCAATCTATATTGCAATCCTTGGATTATATTTTTGATTTGACCTCTAAGGGTAAAACTAAGGTCTGAATCAAACTATCAGACACTTAACACATAACTTCATAAGCATATATATTTTAGCAATTTTAACAATTTTGTTCAAAATCAAGCTAATTCTTATTAAAATTTCAGCCATCCCATTCACACAGTCAAGCATATGCATACCAAATGAGGAAAAAAAATTCATGCAAAAAAAGGCATATCACAAAAACATGGTAGTCATATATACAAGCAGCATATAATAAGTCACATATATAAGCCATATGCAATGCAAATGCAATTACATACAATTTCCCATCACTTGAATGACACATTGTCCTAAGTGTATGAAAGTGATATGCAATATGACAATTAAACACATAACACAAATAGAAAATACAAATAAAATAAATAAAAATAAAGGCAAGAGAATGTTTATGGACATTGTGACAACAAAGGTGTTAGCGACAACACGTGTACTACTTGATATTAAAAAAAATTGAGGAGTCTTGGTCTGATAATGATGTTGAAACTCCATCTTAGCTAACTGTGCCTTAATCTCTCGCTTTTGCAACAAGCAAAGAAAAAGCTTAAAAATTTTAATTAAGCAAAATATATAAACACAAAAAAAATAAATGTATATATAAACCAGTGCTAGGTTTAAAGTTACTAGCAAAGCTTCTTCATCATGCTCATATTATTTGAGGGTTGGGGAGGGAAAGCATAGCCCAATCTAGGGGAAAATTTCCACTGAAATAAGGCTTAGCCTGTTGGGTCCGGGATTCGGTATCGGGATTCGGTGGCCCAGCCACCCCCGCATAGCCCCGCGGCCCACACAATTGGTACTGTCCTCTTTGGTTTAGGAATCCCTCTCCAGGATTCGAACACAAGACCTCAAGGTTTTATAGCTTCCACATGCTCGCCTCTTACCATTGAGCCGAATCCCAGACCCAACATAGCCCGGTGTCCATTGATCTTGAATGTCTTAACTTTATGATTGGTCAACTCCAATACACCATGTGAGAAAACTTTAGTGACTTAAAACACGCCACTCCATCTTAATTTCTGCTTACTTGGGAATGATCGAAGCCAAGAGTTCAATAGTAAAACCATATCTCTAACCTTGAACTCCTTTTTCAGATGAGCATCATGTCATTTCTTGGTTCATTCCTTATAAAGTTTGGCATTCTCATATGCATGCAATCTCAACTCCAATTCATTCAGCTACAACAATTTTCTCTCACCGACTACTTTTAAGTCAAAGTTTAATGCTTTGACTGCCCAGCATGCCATATGCTCTAACTCCACTAATAAATGACAAGCCTGGCAATAAGCTAATCGGTAGGGTGTGGCGCTAATGATTGTCTTGAAGGCTATTTGGTAGGCCCAAATTGCATCATCTGGCTTGGTTGCCTATTTTTGTCCCCCTCAAATTGCCAATAATCTTCTCCAAATATTTTTCAACTCTCTATTCACCACTTCTACTAGGGGTGGTAAGCTATTACAATTTGTTGTTACACCCCATATCTTTTCCATAGAGTCTCAAATGGTTTGTTTCAGAAATGTGTACCTTTGTCACTAATTATGACCCTTGGCACTCTGAACCTATTAGATATTGGCTTAATAAATATTTGAACTGCTCGATCATCATTTGTTGGAGTTGCCATAACCTTGACTATTTTGATACATAGTCAGCACCTACCAAGAAATAAGTACTTCCGAACTAGAAGAGAAATGGACCTATAAAGTCTAGCCCCCAAACATATAAAATTTTAACTTTTACGATTGTTAAAAATGGCATCTCATCTCTTTTCAAAATGTTCTCGACTCTCTAGCATCTATCACAGCTTTTTCACAAATTCTTGTGCATCCTTGAATAATGTTGGAAAAAAGAATCTACACTCTAATATTCTTATGGTTGTCTTGCTAGCTCTATAATGTCTTGTATACAAAGAACTATGATAGTGAGTTAAAACATCACAAAATTCATTATATAGAACTCATCGCCTAATTAATTCAATAGCATACTTTTTATACAAAATTGGTTCCTCATATATTACGCACAATTATGTAAAAATCTCTTTCTCTTCTAGTAAGATAAATAAGCAAAAGGATACCATATGTGATGTAGTTCGTGATGTCCGCAAACCATGGAATACTTGATTCATTTATTGATACTAAAGACTCATCAAGGAATTGTTCATTGATTTCTACTTGTGGGTGCAACTCCCCTCCTTCTAACTTTAATAGGTGATCATCTATCATGCTTTCTGCTTCTTTTTTATCCTTGATCTTAATATAAAATTCTTATAGGAGTAAGATCCACAAGATTAATAAGGGCTTCGCATCCTTCTTAACAAAAAGATACCTCAGTGATACATGATTTGTAAACACAACAACCTTCAAACCCAATAAGTAAGAATGAAACATGTCACATGTAAAAACTACAATTGACAATTCCTTTTTTTTATGGTTGTATATAGTTAAATTAAGGTCCTATTAAAGTCTTGCTGGCATAGTAGATGGCATACAGCTATTTTTCCTTACACTGCCTCAATACACGTCTAATTGTGTAGTCACTGACATCACTCTTCAATTCAAATGGTAAAATCCAGCCTGTTGGCTATATAAAATAAGTGTTGATGTTAATGCACCCCTTAACCTTAAATGCACTGGTAGTGGTTGATCACGGTTTTCTGATATGTGTAGTTTTAATATTTTAACATCGATATTCCACAAGCATACGGGTCATTTGCATAGTATCTAAGTTTTCGATCTCACGAGGAGGGTTAATATAATCCTAAACTCTAAGGCGGAAATAAATTGTAGAAATTCAACTGTAACTAAGCTAAAACAATAACACAATTTAATCAATCAATTCAGTCAACTAATTCAACTCAAGAATAAATCACGAAATATTAACAAATTAGCAAATTGCAATGCACACATCAAGAATCAATCTAAGGAACTACCATTTGAGAGAAAGGGAAATTTTTTACCAATCTTCAACACTAACCTAATTAATTATGAAATGTCAAATTATTGGTCCTTGACTATACTAGGGTTGGTTACTCTCTCTCGAGTTATAACTAAAAGCCCTAAATTATAAACCTAAATCAGATTATGGAAAATTGCAATTTCTTAATTCACAATTTATCCAAACCCTAATTAGATCTGAAGTTTTCCACTATTACCTATGTGAGATCTTTATGTGAGATCTCATTGTTATTAAATTACCTAACTCTCGTTAGCCCAATTTAATTATTTTTTATCGGTTCACCGTCTTAGTCTATTACCGATTTATGAAAATGCATAAATCAATCACAATGAATTCAATTCACATAAACAATCAGATTTTTATTAAATCAAAGATAAAAATAACCTAAAGGTGAGTTTAGACATTCCTCAACATTCATAAATCCTATCTCAACAGCTATTCCAATTCTATATATAGACAAAAATGGGAATACATTGGAAAATAGATCTGAATGGATGATGGAGGTAGCAACGACAGGAAACCTTCTGTTCTAAGATGTACTTCATTTAGGCTTCTTCTACTCATCTCTCTTCCTTCGTCTCTTTCTTAATTTCTTGATGAACTCTGTCTAGGGTTTCATGATGGTGGCTGACGCAAAAAAAAACTTCTTTTTGTTTTATTTATGTTCTTTTGTGTTTAGAGTTAAACTAGGGTTTTTTCAGGGTTTGAAAGGTCCGAAAAATCCCTCGAAACGAAAAGTTTGGGAGTGGCTGTAAGTCTGCTCGACGTGGTGGCCTACTTCTAAGCCTTCTGCCATGACCGTTTGTTTCAGCTCGACTGTCTCCGAAACTTCTCTATTCTTCGATGTTGACCCTGAAACATTAACATACACGTCAAGGTACCTAAAAAACATAATATTTAAGCTCAAAGACTTGTACTAACCCATAAAACACTTAAAACACAAATAATTAACAAACTAACACAATTATAACCTAAACACATACTAAATGATTGAATTAACAGTTAAACACATATCAAACTATGCCTTAAAATATGATGCAATTTACACTTATCAACATTCGCAAACTTAAACATTTTCTTGTCCTCAAGCAAACAAAAACAATTAAGAAAATACAAAATACGCATATGCAATAATGAGACAATGGCTTCAACTTAGCGAAATAAATTCAACTCTAAACACAATCCTTCAAGTCGTTCTAACTTATTAACAAGCGAAATCTATGTCTAAACACCTTGGACTAAATATACAAACTAATCAAAATTTTAATTTTAAGTCTATTCACCTCTATCACTTGCACATACACATTGATAATCATTCAGTCAAAACAAAAGTGTAGCAGTTCCTCAATAGGTTTTCATGAAAAAAAATCAAGCTACTAACAAGTTTGGTAGGTTTTTATTTGAAAACATTATTTTTGTTGATTTTTCTTTAAGGACATGAATCTAGTCTTGTTGGGACCCGATCTCGAGACCGGACCCCAACCGGAGAAAAACAGAAAACGGAGCGAAACAAGGAAACTTCGAAGCGAATCCGAAACGGATAACCGACATCCGCGAAAGAAAAACTTTCAGACATAAGTCTAGGGAATAACAA
>JAOQMR010000005.1:21140127-21160926 GCA_027563865.1 Erythroxylum pelleterianum
ACTTCCTATAATACCCCTCATGAAATTTTTCCATTTAATCCAATTTCTCATACTTAGGCCACAAATTAAATCCCTTAGTCATACTTTAATTTAATTCTAACCTTAGCATAACTTAACTCTAATTCACTAATCTAACAAGTCCACAAAAATTAAAACTCATGCCTCAAAAATATTTAAACCGGGTTTGGGATTCAACAGTTCAAGCAAGAGTCAGAGCCCGGTCATGTACATTTGTTGGCTTTTTCTTACACAAAAGCCTTCTTTGCCACAAGTTCAAGCATATTCAGAGACCAATTAGGGTAGCCTTAACAAAATTCTCCTTGCTAAGGATGACTCTTTTTTGTTCAGGTTTTTAGATAATGAAGTTTTTGGCTTCTAGACCATAGCACATGGGTGACCAGACAATAAATGGAGGCTTAGAAGGAGCTTGACAAATCCATAAAAGAAATTATGCCTTTGTGGGTTAACTTCCATTATGTTCCCTTAGCCTACTTGACTTTGGAGAGCCTTAGTTTTCTTGATAGCTTGGCTAGTAAACCACTATGCTTCGATAATCCTATTGCCAAATTCGATAGGATATGTTACGCAAGGATTATGTTGAAGTTAAGATAGATGAAGAACTACCTGAGAGCTTTTAAAGAAATTGAATGATCTCAATGAGTTGTATAAATCTTAGGTTCAACTCTCTTACTCCTAAACAAACAAAAAAAAATTGGAGAGTCGTTGTAAAGATTTTTACTATAAGAAGCTATTATGAATTTATGGGTATTTAAGATCCTAATTTGAAGGAAGTTAATTTAGAAATGACTATGATAAGTAAAGGCTAGCCAAGGTTGAAAATGTCAATATAAGTATAATGGATAATAATGTGATTATTTCTAATAATGATGACCAATAGGAGATTGATGTAGATACAAATGCGAACTTGGGGAAGGAGGAATGCTCTGATCCCAACTTGGATTGATGGTGGAATAAGATTTGTCACAGGAGAAACTGCTTAGATTAGAAGAAAATTTGATGGAAACTCCTACCTTATCCAGAAGAATGTCAAGTAAGAAAACAAGAAAGCCTAAAAAAGGTTACTAGTAACTCTACTTCCCCTAAGTATAAAAATTCTGAAATTAACTCAATCATATTAATCTTTAGACAACATCAAGGTTGGATCATAATAGTCGTTAGAGACATTCTTTGTTATCACAAAATGATGGTTTGCTTATCATCTCTAGTTTATTTTCTTTATTTAGTCTAATGTTTTACATTCTAGGTATGGAATGTCTTTCAGTAGATTTAGGTGTCTAAGCATGACACTAAAGGACTAGAAGGATGTTACAAGGGATTAGGAATAAGTTGGTATATTGGACCTAAATAATAAGGGTAACCAAGTAGAGTTACCCCACTAAAAGATTGCTACGAAGAACTAAATAATTTATAGCTGGAAAATATAATTCTGTTAGGAAAAATTAGGACTTGGATAGAGCTAGGTCACAGTTAAAATGAAACTGAAAATATTGAAGATAAAATAGACACACATATTTTTCTTGAAAAATCCCTAAATTAGGGTAAAAGCTACTGGTAAGGATAAAAGACTTTTATTATAGGAAAAATAGAGAATTACAAACCAGATTCGCAAAATATACAAAATATTTTTCTCATAAAATATACCCAGAATTTCTTATCTAAGCTTGCAGTTCTCAACATCGCTCTTGTTCTTTCCAACAGAGTTCTATTCATCTGCTCTGCTACTCTATTTTGTTGATGAGTGCATGCTGTTGTGAACTGCCTTTTGATGCCTTCTTACTTGCAGAATTCATCAAATTATTTACTAGTATATTCGCCTATATTATCTGAGCGCAAACACTTGATCTTCTTACCAGATTCGAGTTCCACCCGCACTAACACATCTGCCTTATTCTTGATATGAAACACCCAACATCTCCTCGAATAATCATTAATGAATGATACAAAAAAATGTGCTTCTCCTAGGGACATAAGTGGTGCTTGCCATACATCAGAGTGAATTAATTCTAGATTTTGTTTGCTTCTGAATTTTGATGCGTTGAACTTCAATCGATGCTACTTACTCACAATGTAATGCTCACAGAAGGGTAGGGATATCTTTGTGAGACCTGGAAGTAGATTCTTTTCTACTGCAAGTATCTTCATTCCTTATTCTGACATATGTCCAAGCTTTTTATGCCGCATTGGACTAGTCACTGCAACGGATGCCTCTCCTTCTTACAAAGTTACTCCCTTCAGCATGTACAGATTTGCAACAATCTTCTCTACTTTCATAAATACCAACGCCCCTTTAATCAGTCATGATCTTGTTTTGAATCTCAAATCTAAATTCGAGATCATCTATTTGTCTTACATATAGCAAATTCTTTTTCAGGCACTTCATATGTCGCACTTTTTCAATAGTCTGAGTTGTCCCATCATATATTTTTAACTTGATGGTTCCAATACCAACGACCTTTAGAGTTGATCGTTATAGCTGTACATAGATCCCTTAGAGACAGATTCATACTAATGGAACCATTCTCTTCGAGAGGTCATATGAAAAGTTGCTGTTGAATCGAGAAGACGTATATCAACAAATCTTCTATTACCTCTAATAGTCGTTGCCACAGACTATTGCACCTCCATCATTTGAAGTATTTGTTGCATTTCTTTGAGGAATAGAATCTTTCTTATTCAGATTCCAATAATCCTTCTTCAGGTGCCTTTTCTTGCCACAATTGTAGCATTTGAAATTCTTTTTACTCCTAGATTTTGATCTATCATGACTATGACTCCCACTTAGGCCTCGTTCCACTGATCTTCCTCTCGTCATCGCCAAGGCCTCCGAATTTGCTAGCCTATCTTCCTTACTTTTGCACCAACTCTCTTCTTTCAGAATAGCAGCTGCAATATTGTCGAAGACTAGAGTGTTTATATTATTTGTTAAATTGATGAAGAGTTGATCATACGAATCTGGCAGACTTTAGAGTAGAAGTTTCGCATGTTCACTTAAATCTATTGTGTGCCCCAAGGATGCGAGTTGGAAAAATAGATTATTTAACGTATTTAAGTGCTCTATCACCAAATTGGATTCCACTATGTGTAAAGTGTATAGTTTCCTGTTCAGAAAAATTTTGTTGTGGAGTGATTTGATCCCACACAATTTTGTGAGATGATTCTAAATCTCTTTTGATGTCTTCTTCTCATTTATGCTTGACAACACCCCATCTGCTAGTGCCAAATGAAAATTTGCAATAACATTCACTTCCATCTCATTCCATTAATTATCATCTGTGAATATTGTCGGATTTTCACTGACGACTGCTAAATAGTTATCTTTTCTCAGGATAGCCTTCATTTTCAACTTTCACAATGAGAAATTACTCCCACTAAACTTTTCAATCTCAAATTTTGTTGTCATTACTTCTATCACGAATAGAATGTTGGCTCCCATTATTTCACATGAATAGTACCCGTATGTGTGAATAGTACCTTTATGTATGAGCAGTTCTATATATGTAAATAGTACCGTATGTGTATGTATAAATAGTATCATACATGTGAATAGTGCTATATACTTGAATTATAGTAACTGCATAGTTTAATACAAAAATAAATTCATGAACGGTTGTCATCTTTTGTGTTTATTTTTCACCAACTTTCACTATGCTCACCTGAACTCTGAACATATTACACCAGAAAATTCGTCATAATTTTCTCACTTCGCTCTGATACCACTTGTTAGGAACAATTAGGACTTCGATAGAGCTGAATTGTAGCTAAATGAAACTGAAAATATTGAAAATAAAATAGACACAAATTTTACGTGGAAATACCCTAAATTAGGGTAAAAACTATGAGTAAGGATAGGAGAATTTTGCTATAGGAAAAATAGAGAATTGCAAACTAGACTCACAAAATATACAAAATATTTTGTCTCATTTTTTTTACTTCTCTCTTTTCTACCTCACTCTCGTTTCTTTTCTCTGCTAATGGGGTGATTTGCTATTTTGTCTCATGTCTTTTCTCTTTTCTCCCTCACTCTCGTTTCTTTTCTCTGCTTTATAGGCAGGAGATGTGTGGGGTGGCTGGTCATTTGGCTAGCTATCCTTAACTTTTATTTCAGTCATCCTTGACTTTTATTAATTTGTTTCAACTTTGGTAGACATTGAAAATGGTGCCTACCATTTTTGGCAAATTCTTGATTGCTTAACCTTAGAGGATAGCTATCTTAGAGGAATGGACAAAATAAAGTGTGTTTAAACCTTGCTAAAGCATTTAAAGGTTACAGATACGAAATGTTCACAATGAGATTCATTGTGGCGGTTAAGGTATGATAGATTAGTTGATTGGTGAACTATCTACATACTCCCAAATTTGCATGCAATATCCATTAGTGAACAAAGTCCATTACACCATCTGTACATATGGTATCAAGATGTTGTAGATGGTGGAAGGTAAAATAACAATTAAGGGTTGCATAAGTGAATGGAAGAAGACCAAACTACTCTCCATTGTTGGAAACTAGCGAAGTAATTGGATATAAAATCACATATAACTTACATGCAAAGTTCAATAGCAAAAGGGAAGATACCTATACAAATGTTACATATAGGGCAGAGGTGCAACAATATTGATTCCAATACAAAAGTAGGATAGCCAAATATAAGGAATTCCATGTAAGCAAAACGCCTAACTATCTAGCTGGAAGTAGACTTGGGTGAAGATGACAGATGAGAGGCTATCTAAACTAAAGGGATTGATAGTGGGGAATTAAAACAAGTACTATTAGTTTGTTACAAATTGCTTATGAAGTAGACTGGTTTAATGGGAACTCAGATGATGCTTTAAAATGGGTCTTTTAACATGTCATTGGGACTTATTTTATATATTTAATGAATCTTTTTTTTTAATTTTCAAAAACACTTAAAGACCTTGTCTTTGCATTAAGTATATTTTTTGCTTAATGTGATGAAATTATTGATGTATGGAGCTATTTCTCTATACAACGCCAACGTTATAACAATACAATTATATGAATACATATAATCACTTAACTTAGACTAAATCATATCAACTTTTTAAAATAATTTGACTAGAAAAACCTTATAATTTTACTTAATTTTATAGGACATATATAAATAATATTGAATCAATTTTTCTAAAAAAATATATATTTCTTTGTAATGTTTAATTTTTATTGAACTTTTAAATTTTATTGAATTAAACAAGCCTATCTAAAACTAACACAAGCTTTAAACTTACATATTCGTATGGACTTTGTAATAAAGAATATAAAAAGTAAATTAATTAACAATAAAAAAACCATATTGATAGTTAAATAAGATTGACTACTTTTCAAAAAGAGAAACATTGAATGGTTTACTTTTCCTTAACTGTGTACACTAAAACTAAAATTTGAATTAAATGAATTTTATTGGCCTAAATGATATTAAGCAATTTAAAGGAAAGCTAATGTTTTAATAAAAATATTTAATTTAGAACTTAACCTAGTATGGTTGGTATAAATTGTTAACCTTAAATTAAGTAAAATTTGAGGAAAAATAAGACTAAGAATTTATTAGATTATGGATATAGAATAAATTAATTCTTTTGGGGGTACATATGATAAAAGTTAATCTTTTTCATAGGAATGACAGTCTTGGCATGACCCAACCCGACTATGAGCTTGTTGGGGCTATCCTGGTTCAGCCCAGCCTATGGCCCTAAAGGAAGGTCAAAAACTACGTCATTTTCTCAAAAAAAAAATTAAAAAAGTGAAGTCGGATCTGCTCATGACCCATTGGGTCATCGGTTGGCAGCCATCGGCCTGTTAGGCCATGAGCTGCCTAGCTCGTCAGTTCGGTCGGGCTGGTCCAAGTACGACTCGTGCCCGGCCCCGGTCCATTTTCATCCATATTTTTTCAATAGAAAATTATACTGTCACCATGTGAAGGTGTGACTTAATGATAAAAAGGAACGACGAATGAACACTATTGGGGTGAAAGCTCTAGAGGTCACGTTTGAACGATGATGTGGACTCAACACTCCTCCACTTGAAATCAATCTTCATGTATTTTCTTTAGTATGGCATATTCCTGTTGGGAAACCGGGTTAAGATCCGATCCCGATCGCATCGGAATTATCATAAATTTTTTTTGTGACTTTTTATTTCCCTAGAATCAAGATCTCTTTAATTCTATAAAATGATTATCACAAATCATAATAAAGCTAAAATGTAATTCGTACCTTATTTCACAGCTTAATCTTTGATCCATCTTAACCACCATAGTCGCACAAATGTCTGACTTCTAACGGTATCCACAAAATGAGTTGAAAGAACTATGTAACTCTTACAAAGAGGGTTAAGCAAGAAGTGCTAGCTTTATAGAACTTAAGCCTATTTATAATAAGCTTTGGACGTTTTAGTAATTTAATTGAAATTAAATTCTAATTTCAATTAAATTTTAATTAGAATTACAAATAATTTTAATTAAATACCAAATATGCCCATGTAAGATTTAATATCTCATATTGATCCATATTTATTAAATATCTCATGTATAATCATAAAGTTTCTCAAACTTTATAATCAAGTCTAACTTGATTAAATTAAATTTGCTCTCTTTAACCGATTCTATATGTGAGACTCATTAGGTTCTCAAATATGTTGGCAATGATTATAAAATCTAATTTTAATTCATAATTAAAATTAGATAAATTAAAACTCCTTTTAATTTATCTTTAATTCTCCAATTAAAAAATTTATAATCATAAATCAAGATTGACATTTAGCAACGCATCATGACCACCCAACTATTTAAGAATGTCAAAGTGGTTTTGACTAACCTTTCCATGCTTGATTTTTTCGTATAATTCAATCCTTTCATCATACAATGTTTTGATTAGACATAGAGCATGAAATTAATGTCTATTCTATTTTGAGTCTAATCATATTAGTTCTCCGCCATTAGCTATCGATTCAATTAGTGACATTTGTAAATTATTTACAAAGCATTATTTCACCTTGGCCAAGGGTTTCTTGAATTAATACTAATCAAGAACAACGAAACATTATCACTAATTACTTTAGGGTGATGAATCCTATCTTGATCACTCAACTATCTCCATATAATTTCTGCTACATCCAATGACTACTAATTAAACGACCTATGATTAAATAAATCATAAGTAGTATCAAAATTTAGCAATCCCTATACAGATAACTTTGATGACCTCATGCCAAAGTATCACTTACACAATCATCATGATGAGAATTCCATAGACATACAAGTAATGCTTCAAATGGATTTCTCATATCGGATCTGTCAAAAAGTAAACTTGTTCTCCAGTAAGCATCCACACGTTTGTTTAAATATTTTTATACTTTAGCCTATGAGATCGATTACTTCCTTCATAAGGAAAAAGAAAACATGTGCTAGTCTTTTTACATTCTATTAATGTCCAATCTTAATAGAACAATGACTAGGAATATTTAGGAATAATACATAAATGCAATATGAATTTCATATTTATAATCTTACTATAATTTCATTTGCAATGTACAACTATTCTACGGACATTATCATATACATTTAAACATGTACTAGATAAAGAATGTCTTTAAATAATTTTGTCGCTAAACTACAACCAAAGTGATTGGTTGTAAGGCATAGACAACAATTCCAACTCAGCTTGTCATCTATTCGCCATGCTTTTTCCAAAAGCCATATACTGCTCTAATGGGTAACGCTATAAAGCTATATATAGATATTGCATATATGTGTGTATGTGGATATTGAACTCTTTTAGACTGAGGTTTACTTGTTTGCAAACTATAGTGTATATGTATTCTGATTGTTCTAGTTGGAAATTAATTTATAACTAAAATAATCCTATATCAAAAAGAGACATAAAAATTACGTGAGTTATATATAAAAATATAACTCATAATTTATTATTTTAAAATTTTAAGTTGAAATATAACATCTTTGTTATATATAAACTAATTTGGATCCGTTAAGATTTGGGTCATCATTCAATTCATGCGTTTTTAAGTCTAGATTAAGATAATTGTACAAGTGCATATAAATCGGGATTTTTGTGAGATGATATTAAAGAGTGCTGTAGAAAAGGTACTGCATTTTACACCTTCAATGAAATTATGGACAGAGCTTTGAACCTTTTCGAAGGAACCCATAGCAACCGTAGTAACTAATTGTTATGTGTACATACATATTTGTGAGGTGGTATCTGGACCAACTTTTTTTACGATTGCGATAAAATTGGAAGAACTGAGGTTGGGCAAATAATAAGTTGAAATTCAATTGAAATCAAGACTGATAATAGTTTGAATTGGACTCCTCAGGAGCAGGAATTTTTGGCCATCTTTCAGACTCTTTTCTAGGAAGGAAAGGATCTCTAACAGTGGTAAGTATCATGAATGCTGTCTTTGGTTGCTTAACAGCATTAGCTCCAAACTACTGGATCTATCTTCTTCTCCGACTATTCACTGGCTTAAGCACTGGTGGAACTGGTCTCTGTGCCTTTGTTCTTGCCACAGAACCAATAGGTCCAACAAAACGTGGCGCTGCTGGCATGTCCACATTCTATTTTTTCTCAACGGGAATTGCCCTAGTTTCGGGTATAGCTTATTTTTGTGGTTCATGGCGTACACTTTATGTTGCCTCTTCTATACCTACCATCATATTCCTGGTCCTTGTTCTTCCTTTCCTGTCTGAATCTCCAAGATGGTACCTGATTCGTGGGAGAGTTAATGAAGCCATGAAAGTATTGGGCTCCATTGCGGAATCGAACGGAAAGCACCTTCCTGATGGAGTCATTGTGGCTCTTGATGAAGAAGTGAACAACAATTCAACAACAAAGGATCAAGCTTGCAAGGAAGAAGTTGATGGATCAAATAAAGTAGCGCTGAAAAGTTCTCTGATAGATACAATTCTGTGGCCAACCACCCGTGTTCGCTTGTTCTTAACTGTGTTCACCAACTTGTTCGTGTCTATTGTGTATTATGGCCTGAGCTTGAATGCTGTCAATCTTGACACCAACATTTACTCGACTGTTCTGCTCAACGCAGTAGCCGAAATGCCAGCATATTTAATAACAGCCCTTTTGCTTGACAAAACTGGAAGAAAACCATTAGCAATTGGAACACAAATTTTCAGTGGACTCTTTTGCTTGGCGGGGACTCTGATGAAGAATGTTGGAATATGGAAAGCTTTGAGGATGGTTTGTGGGGTTTTAGGGATTTTTGGGGCTGCCGGAACTTATAATTTGTTGTTTATATACACAGCGGAGTTGTTTCCTACTGTGGTTAGAAACGCAGCACTTGGTGTTACAACTCAAGCAGCACAATTTGGAGCGATAATGGCACCATTTATAGTGGCTATGGGCGGTGGACTCCCCTTTGCAGTGTTCGGAGTATTCGGGGTTGCAGGAGGACTACTTGCTTTCTATCTACCCGAGACCTTAAATCGACCATTGTATGACACATTGACCGGCATGGAAGTCGGAGAAGTTGGCTGGGTTGGTGCTTGAAGCTGATTGCATTCACATGTTTACTTTTTGATACCGGAGAGAGCAGCTTTCCCATCTTTGCTTCGTTACAAGCAGCTGCTAACAGCCTCTTTCCATTCAATAAGTTTTTTTATTTTATGTTTTGTTTTTAAATTTACTAAAAATTTACTTTTATCTAAGTTTTTCTTTCTGTTTTTTGTTTTAATTTCTACATTTTTCTATAACTTATAAAAATCATGAAATTTGATTTGATTTTCTATTTTGTGTTTCTTATAATATGATTTATCATTAATTAAATACATTATTTAGTTTATTTTAATTTTAAAATTTATTTTTAAAATTAAAATATTTTGATCAATAGTTATTTAATCTATATATTTAAGCTTAAAATATATAAATTTCAAGTTAAATGGGTTTAATAGTTGAATTATTTATTGACAAATAAATGTTAGGTTATAAATAAATTTTTATTTATATAATTGTTTATTTTAATAAAATATAACATTATATTATTATTTATTAGATTAGGATAAAAATATTTAATAATTAACTCAAAATTAATTTTTAAAATTTTTTATTTATTGTAAATAATAAAATATATCTATATGGCATTAACAATAAAATTTGTATTAAAAAACTAAAATAAGGAAAATAAAAATTACAAATGAAAAAATTATAAAAGTAAAATTGGACAATTTCTAAATTTGTTTATTGCAAGTTGTTGACTTCTAAAGTAAGATGATAAATTATAATAATATGAATGATAAGATGTTGTAGTGCTTGTGTAATTCACAAAGAGTTTACAACTCTTATATACACCAATAAAGATGGATGTGATAAGGGAGGATATTAAAAGAAAAGATACAGATGAGAACTATCTACAACTACAGATAAGAACTATCCAATTAACAAAAGTTAACATAAAATAAAGTGGTTGGAATTATAAATTATCAGCCCCCCTTAAACTCAGGAGGACATGTAATCATGAGTTTGTCTCGAAGATGTTCAAATTTGGTAGAAATAAGAACTTTTGTCAGAACATCAACAACCTGCTTAATAGATGAGATATGGTGGATGTAGAGAGATTTACAGGCTACCAGATCTTGAACAAAATGAATTTCGATCTCAATATGCTTTGTTCGAGTATGAGAGACTGGATTAGAAGCAAGAAAAATACCACCAAGGTTATCACATCAAATAGTAGGTTTGATGTGAGAGAGGCCACTTTCCATAAGAAAAGAAGTGATCCAACAAAGTTCTGCAGCTATAAGAGCAATACTGTGATATTTTTCTTAGTACTGGATCGAGCAACTGTTGATTGTTTCTTAGCACTTTAAGAGATGAGATTAGATTTGAGAAATACACAGTAGCTGGATGTATAACGATGATCATCTGGACAATAAGCCTAATCAACATTAGAATAAGCATGCAAAGTAAGAGAACATGATTTAGTAAAGTGAATGCCATGAGAAGAAGTAGATTAAAGATAACGATGAATCCATTTAACCTTAGTCTGGTGGGCATCGGTAGAACAGTGTAAGAATTGAGATACTTTGTTGATAGCAAATTGGATGTTAGGATGACTGATGCAAAGATATTGTAGGGCACTAACAGTGTTACAATACTTAGTAGAATTAGAACAGGGATGACCATGATTTTTTGATAAAGGAAGGGTTAGGGTAATGAGTGAGGATACAGGTTTAGAGCTATGGAGACCAGTTCGAAGAAGGAGATCTTTGATGTATGTATGTTGAGTGAGTAAAAGACTAGTAGACATAGGGAGAGCCTTAATGCCAAGGAAGTGATGAAGGGAACTTAAATCTTTGATGCTGAAGGTAGTGTTGAGATCAGTAATAAGAATGGAAATGAATGATGGTGATGAACCTGTAACCAAGATATCATCCATATAAACCAAGAAAAAAATTTGTATGACCAGAGGTGGTATGAATTAACAAGAAAGTCTCAGATTTGGATGAGATAAAGCCAATATCAAGAATTTTCTTGCTTAACTTATAAAACCATACTCGAGGAGCTTACTTCAAGCCCTACAACACTTTACAGAGATGGCAGACATGATGAGGATAGTGGGGATTTGTGAACCCAGGAGGTTCAGACATAAAAACTAGTTCTTGGAGATAACTACGAAGAAAAGCATTGTTGACATCAATTTAAGTTGGGACAATTATGAGATATAGCAATAGTGACAATAATACGAATAGTGGTGAGTTTGACAACAAGATAATAGGTGTTAACATAGTCAATGCTAGAAGTTTGATGATAACCTCTAGCTACTAGTTGAACTGTCTGATGCTAAAAAGCTCATTTACTACTGACAATATTGGCATTTGGTGGAGGAGGAAAAAGAGTCCAAATATGATTACGATGGAGGGTAGTGAACTCATCAAGCATGGTTTGATGCTATTGTCGAAATTTATTGGCTTGAGTAAAAGACGTGGGATCAAAAGTGGTATCAAATGTGGAATAGGTGATATAATCAAGAAAGGATTAAGGAACACATATGTGATCCTGTATGTGGGTGACAATAGGATGAGAGGACGATAGGGTAGGAGTAGGTAGAGGTGGAGAAGGAGGTTGAGAGAGTGTGTGGTTAAAACGTGAAGGTAAGGAGATAACAGAAGAGGAATAAGAAGCAGAACGATGAGATGAGAGGTGGAATAGTAAAAATCATTTTCAAGGAAACACACATGATGTTAGATATAAAGTTTAGGTGTGAGTTTATCAGCTCGAGTGGAACCTAGAAATAAAAAACATATGTAATTGAAGACTCGAAGGTGAGAGAGGGTAGGTTTAGTATGAAAAAGTATTTCATAAGGAGATTGATGGTAAAGAATAGGTGTAGGTAAAAGGTTGATTAGATAAATAGCAGTGGAGAAGGCTTCAAACAAAAGAGATTTAGTTACAGAGGCATGCAACAGAAGGGTAAGTCTAGTTTTAATGATATGGGGAATTTTACATTCAATAAGGGTTTTTTATTAAGGAGTATAAGAACAATAGATACGATAAACGATACCATGGGTAGTAAGATATAGAGTGATAGTTGTAGATTGCATCATGTTTTAGTGGGTAGTTTGGTATGTGTCTAGTTGTCAATTTGATTATTTAGTATGTGTTTAGGTTAGAATTGTGTTTGTTTGTTAAATATTTATTTGTTACGTGTTTTATGGGTTAGGGCATGCTTTTGAGCTTCAATGTTGCATATTTGAGGTGCCTTGATGAGTTTGCTACTATTTTAGGGCAATAATGAAGAATAGAGGAGTTTCGGAGGGAACTTGGACCATAACACAGGCCCACGATCATGGCAGGCAGGCCACAATCGTGATAGAAGTACTAGGATTGGCCCAAGATCGTGGCCTGCATGTCACGATCATGACAAAGAGTTTACTCAAGGGCCGTGATCTTGTCATATAGGCCACGATCGTGGCTAGCATCAGGACAAATGTGGGGACACTTCTAGACTCAAGTTTTCGAGGGACTTTTCGATAGGTTACCGCAAATAGAAAAACCCCTAGGCCTTCCTTACATATATATAGATACATAAATTTTGATAGCCACCATTCATGTTTTTCATCGATTGTTCATGAAAAGTCACTAGCCGAGGTGCAAAAGGTAGGAATCAGGATTGATAATCAAGAGCTTCCATCGTTCCAGATTTGCAAATACAAAAAGGGAAGAAAGCTAACATTGTATTTGTTTTATTTTTGTTTTGTTTTCAGTATGTTTTGTATTCTAGAGAATATGGATATGGTTAAACTTGTTTCTATTATGAGTGGCTAAATTTATTGTAGAGATTACTTTTAAACTACTTGTTGAACTCCTACTTTGTTGTTTTGAATGAATGAATGCTTTTGATAAATATTGTGCTTAAACCTTACAATATATTGAGAAATTGAATTGGGTAAATTGTTTATCTTGTACAATGAGAGTTGGCACCCTATAAACCTGTATTTATCAAGTTAATTGATTAGTTAGAGAGAAATCTTGACTAATTTGTTGATTACACATAGGATAGCTTTATAACTAGTTAAATTGGTGGGTTGATTTTGTAGATTTAGAAATTGCATAGTCAGTTCCATTTAATTTGGCTATGGACATTTGATTGAACCTTAAGAGAGGGTGAATGATAAGGACATCTTAGGTGAGGCATAATTCAATCAATAAGGTAAGAAGGAAATAAGATAAGGAAAAAGTGATCTTTAATCTTTAATCTTGAAATCAAAGTTTTTTCACTTTTGTTACATTATTTGTTCACTACTAGTTTGTTTGATTTAGTTTATTTTTCAGTTTTTATTATTTGAATTATAGTCTTAAACAAAGCACAACATGAATTAAGTAGTGCATAAGCACAATCTCTGTGGGACAATATCCACTTTTTACTACAAGTAATGAGCATTCAATATAGAGCGAATACGCCATTAATGAGTTTGAAGGGGAAAGAAATGTCATGAGTAAGTAGCAAACAAGGCAATCATATTTATAGCACTTATGAAATTCTGGAGATAGAGATTTCGATCTAGAGGCTACTGCCAGTGGGAGATAGTGCCAACAACATACTCAAGGAGATCAGAGGTAATTAAAATAAATTGAATCTAATTTTTCCAAACAAGATAATTTGTTAAATCCAATGGTGTTGTGAGAAAACTTATAATGTGATTGAATGGTTATGTTGGTAAATTTTTTTCATTGATTTTGTTGTTGAATTTGTTGTGAATGCCTGCTACATTAACTTTGTCTAAGTGGTGGTTATGTTTAGGATTTTGAATGTTGATGGTGTGAAAATCTTTTGGGATAATTCTACCAAAGTGTTGTATTTGTTGGTTTCCTAAAGTTTGAATGCTGGTGATTGTTAGGATTGTGGACACATTGTATGAAAAAAAAGAAGGATTATGTGCTTGATGTGGGCCCTAATACATAATAAACTAGAATAATATGAATGATAAGATGTTGTATTGCTTGTGTAATTTACAAAGAGTTTACAACCTTTATAAACACCAGTTGAGATACATGTTATAACGAAGGATATTAATGAAAAAGATATAGATAAGAACTATCTACATCTACAGATAAGAACTATCTAAGTAACAAATGTTAAAAAAAAATAAAGTGGTTGGTATTACTTGTTATCATGAGATAACCTAAATTGTGGTACAAAATTAACTTACTTGCAGCATCCTTAATTAAGATGAGTAACATTTCATATTACGATATATATACAATTTTGAAGTGGCACGAGCTAGGATAGTATAATGTAGTTTCAAAGAGCAACATAACTATTGATTAACATAATTATGCTTAAACTAGGTTGAATAAAGTCAAGAAAAATATCAGTTACCAATATATGTAAAATGTCTAGATAAATTTTCTTGGAAACACACAAGTTGCTATGCATAATTGTAAGGGAATGTCTATCACTATATTAAAATTGATCACATATCCTATTATCTAATATGGTTGAGCTAAAGGGTTCGCCACTTAAGTTTCAAAAGAAAGCCAGGAATATTTGAAAATTTTGAATTACAAGATCTAGAAATTGCAGTTCCAAAGTTTAAGCTTCCTCAGAGATTGATTTATAAACCCAGCTCAAATTCTTGTAACGTATAACATTTAAATAACCATTCTCAAGGAAATAGATCAAGACCTTGAGTTATGATTGGTTATATTGCCTCATTTCTGGGCAATAGACTAGTCTAATTCTTAAAATTATACCAATTGACAATCTTAAAGTCTAATAGAACTAAATTTATCAGGCCTAAGCTCGAGTCAATTTGATTGGACCTTTGACAGATTACAACTCAAATGATAACTCTAACCACTTATGCTTTATTATTACGCTAATGCTTATAAACTATCAAACTAACAAAAATCAATGAAAATATTTCAATAAATATGATCCTCTTTCTATCTCCTAGATTAAATTTTACAAAACCACACTAAAAGTTTGCTATTTTCTCACATTTTATAATCTAATTCTAAAAAACAAAATAGAGTAGTATATATGAATTAAACTAAAAATAATAATAATGTAAATAGAAATATGTTAAAAAATTTCACAAATAAGCTCATATGGCAAAAATAATTTCTCCAAAATATTTATCAAAGAAAGTAATCATAAAAGTGCCTAAAAAACAAAAAAAATCAAAGAAAATGAAACTATATGGTGTCAAACTAACTTACAAAGTCTTATATTTATCTAGAATGGGTGCCAACAAATTTATCTTTACCAATGGATTGGTAACTTCCCTAATATGGCACTAGCTAATTCACCATGGTTAATAAATTAGTACCTATCCTAATTTACTATCAACTAATTTGTCCTAAATAATGATACATGTTCTAGTTTGTCATCAATTAATAATCCCCAATCAACAATATCTATTATCATAATCACAAAAACATATGCATAATCATTGCCCGTTAAGGGACTTAAATAGTATAATCAGCAATAGTCATTCATTCACATAACATATAAGGAATCGAACCATAAAAATGCATCCATAATTTATTACACATTCTCATTTGTATCTATTGATACTAAAAATAATAATTCGTATGTCTATTTGGTTTTATATGTTCATAATCATGGAAAACACATTTAATTCAGCATAACTCATTCCTTTATCATTATCAATTTAATGAAAACCTAATTTTTCTGAAGTGAATCACATGTTAATACAAGACTTAATAAACAATATACAAATGCACAAGAAGGGGGGGTTGAATTGTGTATTTTTTTGCTAATCCCCTTTCGAAACTTCTCCTATGAAAATAGTAATATAAAAATTTCAACGTAAGAGAGAGTTGAGAGTTGAGAGAATGTAGACACAGCAGATTTATCCTGGTTCACCCCAAACTGTGGGCTACGTCCATTCCTCAGAGATTTTTCTGAGATTTCACTATCTCACAACACGTTATAAGTATTCTTTAATACTGAGCCTCTTCAAGTCTCTTACAATAAGTATTCTTTTACTTTTATCCTCTTCAGGCTATCTGCCTTTCTCTCTATTGAAAGAATTTTTTAAGCTAATGTTACAGAAGATAATTGCTCTAGTTCTTTTTTCGCACAATGAGATTTCTTAAAATCACTAACTTCTGCAATCTTCGACTCTGACTCATATTTATAGCCTTCATCTTCAACCGCTTCTTGATAACTTCTTCTTGATCTTTAATGAATCAGTTATTCAGTTGAGTTCTGTAAGTAACTCAAGCTGAATTGAAAATTGTTGTGGGATCGGTTCTTCCGTCTCACTTCTTTCCGTCTGATGTTTTTGTTTGCGCTTTCATTTGATTTCTTTCGTCTGACTTTTATATTCGTGCTCCTGTATGTCTTTTAGTTTTATGCTTCCGTCTGTCTTTTAGTTTTGCGCTTCTGTATGCTTTTCTTCCGTCTGTCTTTTATTTGCGCCTTGCGTCTCACTTTTCATCGTCTGATTTCTGTTTGTGCTTCCGTCTGTATTTGTTCCTTCCGTCTCATATATTTCCGCTATCATCTTACTTTCTTCTTTCATTATTATTTGTTCTTCATCAAAATCATTTACGTAAAGTCATTTGACTTAACAATCTCCCCCTTTTTTATGATAACAAATATTAGCAAGAAAGTATTACAGAATTATGTACAAATTACTGAAAACAAAATATACTCTGGAAACATAATTCCTTTTACTACTCTTCTTCGTCTTGAATTTCTTCATCTTTTTCTTTCCTCTTCTTCCTTCTTTCTCCCCCTATCAAAGAATCCCTTCTTTCTTATTTTTCTTGTCTCTTCTCGCCCTATTTGTTATTGATCAAAAATGACTTACGACCGTAGATGCTTCAGGACTTCTGACATCATTTCCTTCATTTCCTTCACTTCTTTGCTGAGTGACGTGAGATCTCATCGTATATGACCAATTTCCTCTCTTAAGTCACTCAATGAAGTAGGTCGACTATCATCCTTCTGCTGTTCTTATTTACAGGCAATAGTGGTCGTGTATGCATCTGAAGATAGAACAAGTGCTTCACTTATAACAAATGCAGGAGGTTGAACTTCTAGGTTCGATTTTGGGAGATTTAGCTCGTCTGGGGTAAGTGGTCGCGGGATTTGTCTTCCAAGCAATTGTAGTATACTTCCAATTGAAGATACAAGACATAGTGGCCTAATGCGCATAATCAGCAGCACAAGGGTCTCAGTTACGTAGCTGATATCTCCAATCTTAATACATTTGAGCTTCCCTTTTGTAAGTTTTCCAATTACCAAACAAGGCTCATGTGTGGTAGATCGACTACAACTACTTCCTGGATCAACTGAAATGTGGTGGGAAATAAAAGTTCCCTTCGTCTGTGCTGTAAAGCATGCTTCATCAATGCTTCGCACTTCCTCTTCAATCTGATCCTGTGTAAGATCATTTGCTAACCCCTCTGGATATAGTTTCTCCTTCCCTTTATCAATATTGCGTACAATGTAAGGTTGTGGTTGGAAGTCAGGCACAACCTTGATCACAGTTTGCTTTGTGATTGGAAGAATAGTGTACATTTGTCTTGTTATCTGTGTAGGGTATGGTTTGGTTCCTTCATCTTTCAGAAACCCATACATACTCTTCTCATCATCATTCAACAGATGCATTATACTACTATTCACCAGAATTGGTTGGAATTGTGCCTTCACTGACCTTTTTGGGAAATCTTCGATTATTATCGAAGTGCTACTCCTTACAGGTTGAACTTCTTCAATAACTTTAATTCTCAAATCTTTTTTTCGCAAACATTGAGAGGTATTGGCCTATAATGGACTACGTTCTACTGTCTTCTTCTTCGAAACAGTAGTCGGAGTGCTCTTAGTCTGACTGATTTTCTTCCTTTTTCCTTCTTCAATCAGTCTTGGAGTCTGTTGAGATTGTGGTCATTTCTTTTCAAACTCCAATATCCTTATGATCTCAGTCTCTTTAGCTATTTTATCTAAATCTTCTTTCAAGATTGAGACTAAAGATCTTGTAGCCTGAGGTGCTCTCGTCTCAGAGTCTTCTCCTTTATTCAGCTCTTTGGATTTCTGCTCCTCTTGCTGACGTAGAGTTCGCATTCTGGGTGACCTTTTTGCTTGTTTCAGTATATTGGCTAGAAGTGTCTTCCCTTTTCTCTTCAAGGATATCTTCTCTATATACCTTACCTGGCTTCCTTCTCTGTGAGAAATCATCTTCTGATTTATCGATTCATCTGATGATTTCACTCCTTCAATCATGGGCATTTTCTCACTGAGTTGAGATTTTAATTTTCTCGTGGGAGTTCCCTTCTTGGCACGCTCCCCCTCAGTTCTTGCTATTTTCTTAGAATCTCTTTCTTCTTTGTCCAGATTCTTCAGACCTACTTTTCCAATGGTCGCGGAATTGATAGCGCTTTTGACAGTCATCTTCGTTCTGATTCCTCTGTCTATAAGAACTCCAGAATCTATGAATATTCTCATCAACATCATTCCATATGGTTGACTATTCAATTCCTTCTTTATCTTGACCATATAGTGGAAAATAAGAAATGGTAAATCAACAGGTTATCGATTAAGTAAATGGAATAGGCACTGTTCATCTACGGTTGTCACTAGATGCCTTGATCCTGTCCTTGGTAGAATACAATGGAAAAGAATCGAGTGTAAGACTCTTGCCTTTGGCCCTAGACTGGATGCCTTCTTCTCCTTAGGATCGTTGTCTCCATACAACTGTCGATTAATTTCACTTTCCTTAACGCTAGACTATGTCATCCATCTTGCTTTGCTTGTGAGCTTTTCTCCAACAGATGAACACTCCGTGACATTCTCGATCAGCTTTATTGTGACTATAATAGACAGTTGATCTACTGTTGACACAATCATATTGTCTACCATCGTCATATTCTTCTAGAAATTGTAAACTTCATTTTGCAATACGGTTTCTCTAATTTAAAAGAATTTTCTCCGCCCGGATGCAATAATCTCTGGTTCAATGTCCATGTTGTCCTTCCTCAAAGACTCAAAATCAACAAGTCTTCCGTAAATCATCGCTTGTTCCATTTGCTTCTCTAATTAGTGAAGGATTGAATGCACAGATTTCTTCTACAAAGATAAAGTCGATTACTGAGGTTGAGAGAACAGAGTAGTGAGGGCTTTTGTTGAGAATCCTTCAAAGGTCTATATTCAGGAGTGTTTTAGAATAGGTGAAGTTCTCAAGACTATGAGAATTTTTCCCTAAAAAAACTTCCTTGAGACAGAAGTTACCAGCTATAATTCACTGTTACTAACGCCGTTAACTTCTACGACCTTTTAACTGGGTTGCGACGTGTTAGACGGTTGCTCACATAACATAACCATGTTGAGGTTCTGTCTGATCTCCTTGAACCGTTCTTCACTCAATGGTTTGGTGAAGATGTCCGCCCATTGATAATCTGTCTCAACAAATTGAAGACTTTCGATCTTTCTCTGAACGTAGTCTCGTAAGAAGTGGTGTATGACTTTGATATGTTTTACCCTTGAGTGTTGAATTGGGTTCTTCGATAAGTTGATGGCACTCGTATTTTCACAAAAGATCGGGATCTCCTCCTCTCGTACTGAGTAATCTTCCAGTTGGTACTTAATCCATAATATTTGTGAGCAATAACTTGTGGCAGACATATACTCGGCTTCAGCAGTTGATAGAGCGATTGAACTTTGTCTCTTGCTTGACCAAGAAACTAGGTTTGGACTAAGAAAGTGACATCCTCCACTTGTACTCTTCCTGTCAATCCTATCTCCGGCATAGTCCGCATCAGAGTATCCAATCAACCTGAAATCTCTACCTTTCTCATACATTAAGCAAAGATTAGTGGTACCTGTGAGATATTTCATAATTCTTTTAACAGCAATGTAATGAGACTCTCTAGGATCGGCCGAAAACCTTGCACATAAACAAACACTAAACAAAATATCAGGTCTGCTTGCTGTAAGATAAAGTAAAAAACCAATCATCCCTCTATACAGGGTTTGATATACCTTCTTGCCAGTTTCGTCCTTAGACAAAAAGGTTTGAAGGATGCATCGGAGTAGACATAGGTTTTACTTTCACCATATCAAATTTAGATAACAGTTCTTTTGTAGGAAAATCCCGGTCTGTCCATCACATGGACACGGAGCGAAAAACAAAAATTTTTATTCCGGGACATTCCCGAAAGCCAGGATCCATGTGTAAGTATAACTAGTCAAACCATAACGACCAATGTAGACCGTCTCTAACGGTATCCACGCAGAGGTCGGAAAACCTAACCGGGACAAAC
>JAOQMR010000005.1:21167277-21183718 GCA_027563865.1 Erythroxylum pelleterianum
ATACCATTATCATAAGGTTTGTACTTGGATGCCCTCAGGGTATTCGGGTATTTGCTTTATGGTAGTGGGATGTTGCACTATTACTCTTCAAGGATGAAGGAAAGTCCTCCCAAGAATGGGAAAATGATGGAGGACCATCAAGCCAAGTCATAAAAGAGGTTATAAACATGGGCCTTGATCAGATTAGTCCAAATGAAAGTGATGATGGTGATGATGATGATCCGGATGGTGAAGAAGAATTTGAAGAAGAACCTAACTTGGTCTTAAAACTACAGTTTTGTTAAGGCCATTTGGAATCCACAATACAATTATTTTTGAAGCTCAAATTGCACCAGGTGTTCCGGTCAACAAGTTCAATGTGTGTTGTACATTTTTACTTGTGTTAGACTTAATTCGCAGCCTGATATAAGGTTCAAATGCAGCCCATTTCATTCCTAGGTCTGGCTGAATTCGGGAGATAAATAAAGACTCTAATTCTCCTTCTGTATGTTCTTTTATTTCCATTATCTTGAGTTATGTTTATTTCCTTATCTATAATGATGTAAAGCTCTCCTACATTTAAGTCAGATTATTAACTTCAACTCATGAGAGAGATTTGCTTTTGCAAGTTATCATCTTTATTTCGGTTTTGTTAGTTTCCAAAAACTATCGATTGGGTTTTGTGTGTAGTCCAAAAACACTCAATTATCTTTCCTTATTCCCCTGATCATTCCCTTTCATTCATCTAATCTTCCATTTCAGTCAAATTCTTCACATCAACCCCTTTTGCATCATGTCTTGAAAATTTGCCTAGATTCCTAATCTAAAACGTCCAAAACAAGAAAAATCATATCTTTTTTCCTGCTCATGATTTCAACAAAATTCCTTCATCAATGTTGTAGTTCACTTCTTGAACTTCAACTTAGCTCAAGAACCACCCAAAAATGCCCAGCTGTTTGCCCAAAAATGCACTTTGAAATCGTCTAATTTGTACCAGAACATAGTAGAATTAAAAAATTCATAACTTTTCACCCATTTATCCAATTAACAAACTTCCTTGACCAAAGTTGTATCCCACATCCTATTCTAAAATTTTTATGCAAGAATCACCTTCAAATTCCAAACCATTTTTTCGAAATTTGCCTTACAATTTGTCTATTCGTTTGTATTCGAGAAATTCAAGATTTTACAAAACTTCAACCATCACCCCTAAACACCACGACAACCACCATGCCATCATAACCCTTGGACTTTAGTCCTTAACCAGTACCAACTTTAAAAACATGAGAATAGCATGCTAATTTATAAACTTGAAAAATATAATATGAAACCTATTATACTTCTTGGATTGCCTCAAAGTAGCACTTCTTTAACTTCATTAACTTGGCATCCTCTTTATGTCTACCCTCAACTCGGTTCTATTGTCAGGGGCTTGCTTCCACTCCTTTCATGCTATAGCGATTTAGTAGCCTATACATAAGGCACTAATTAAATGATAATAAGGGAGATATAATTGATTAAATTAAAACCAAAGTAATTTCAATAATGTCCTTTTTATAACAAATTGTTAATAAAATGCAGAATGATGAAACACCCTGAATTTTTAATAGAATCTAGCAGTTTATCCTATAAGAAGCTGAATTGCTCTTCTTTTTTTCATAATCACCCTCCCCATCTTCTTCTTTTTCTTTTTGATAGAGAATTCTGTATATTCTTTAAGATTTATGTACTCTATCATCTATTCCTCTTCCTCTTATTCATCCACTTCTTCAATAGAGCCTTCCTTATATTCTTCAAGCTCTATGTTCGTTATCATCTATTCCTCCATCTCTTCTATAATTGCAACGTCACTTATGAATTTAACCATTGTTTCCTCATCACACTGAGGCATTACTAGGCTCCAATAGCATGTCATATCTAGCTTAGAGTCTTTGGGTTATGAAACACTCTTATGGAATACACAGTGGCTATAGCTTCACTATTGGCAAAAATCTTCCATTAAAGATTCAGATGAAGCTTAATCGTTAAATATATTAGCGTAAGAGTTTCTCCATTCTAAATTATCAATATCCTTATAGTGTGTATTCTAATACTAGTTTCGTTAGCAATATAGATCCTTCCACATACAATCTATTGCTTGACATTGAAAATTTTGGTAGTTACCCCCACAAATATCATAACACAAGATAGATGTCAGTTGTACTTCCACATCACTTAGAACAGTTCCCACATTCCTCATTAATAATTTATTAGAAGGTTGCTTAAACTTCGAGTTATAAAGAGTAGAGGAGTGGTTCTTTATGAGTTGATCAATTTTTGCTTCTATCCTCATCTCACTTTCCCACTTGTCCCATTTGTCTAGTAAATTTTCACACCTGGAGCTGAACAGTTCCATTATCTTATCCAAATTTGACGTAATAGAGTTTGGCTCCAAGGACCAAGCCTATCCTACTAGAAAACTTGGTGGAACATATGCTCTCCTGTTGTCACCGACATTGTCAATCCATTAATAATTTGGGTGGTACTACCACCTAAGATTAAATCTGTTATAGTAATTCCCATTTATGCTTTAATGCCTTTACAAGGTTGGAAGAAAAAAAATCTACAAATTCCTCAGTTTAAAGTTGATGTAACTTTTTATATATATTTTTCTACTTAGGCACCTTCACTCATACCAAAAAGTATTAAATACTTAAATCCAAGGAATTTAAATTGTACAAAATTCTCATTAATCCCTGACAACGACACCAAAAACTTGATGAACATGTTTTATATATAATCAAAATCTTAATACTGCAAGTATATAAATTGTATCTTGTTGTATCAAGGGTATCGTTTCGACGAGGACTATAGACACCTACAAAATTTTAATAAGAACTTTGTCTCAGCTACTAAAATTTTGATTTGAATTAAAATAAATTACAAAAATTCAAGAAAATAATAAAATGAAACAAATAAGCAAATAAAAGAGTGAAAATTGATATTGATCAAAGTTAAATACTTAGGAACTATTCTATCCTTACTTTATTTCCCTTGATTTTGTCAATTCAATTAATTTTTTTCTAAGATTTCCTAAAGTTTTGATTACTCTCTCTCTTAAGATCTAATTAAGTAACCCTAATTGAATTCGATATTTATAGATTTGTAATCTCTCAATTCACAAACTAATCCTAACTTATTAAATCTTATATAAATCAATCTATTAGATAACTAATTTCACAATCAAGATCTCTCTTAAATTGTTTACTAATATGATATTTGTCGGCTTATTTAGTTGCCAATTCTTGTTGCACACCTTACGATAGATGGATATTTGACTATATTTTACTACCCATATTTGATGTATTTTGCTTGATATTTTATACTTTTATCATATATTTGACACTTAATTTGCTTCAAGCGTGTTTATAGAGTATAATTGCCTTCACGGACTTAAAGCAGAAGAATTCGAACGAAAACACAACCTAAAATAGAGAATCGACAATTTGGAAGGAGTGCACGGTCATGCCCTTTATTATGCTCATGCATTTTCACAATACTTGGCAAATTCTGATTATGCATGGTTTGATGCACGATTGTGCAAGAGCCCGTGCATAACCTAAAAACCTAGACTTTCACATAAAATTGATGTTTGGAGGCAAATCAGAGGAGGAGACTCTTGAAGATGATTTCCAAATGTGGAGAAATTCTAGAAGGGATGATTTTGGTCTAGAGAAGTAGGAAACATGAAGAAATCACCGAAATATCCATCAAAATACAAGATCAAGCCTTTACATCACAAGAACATTTGATAAAAGACAATTAGAGAGATTTAGAATTATGAATTATTTCAATTCATATTTCTGTTTATGTATGTTTGATTTCATATTTACTATTTTGTAACTAAATGTCCAATTAGTATTTAGGTTAGATGAACCTTATGTTAATACTTTGATATGATTTGATTATTTTATTAATGCAGTTAGTTGTCTGATATATTGTGATCTGATTACATGTTTCATTTATGTTCGAATAACCTGAGAATATTATATCTTAATATGATTTCATAAGTAGATATTGAAAAATCCTAGTGTAAATAGATATACTATAATTAGAAGGAGTTGATTGCAACCCTAAAGGTAGGATGACATAAATCTTCCAGATTAGGGTCAAACATAATAGAGGGACTCATAAATCGATAACACAATCCTATAAGATTTAACCTAAGTAATTTAGTTGGAGACCTTAGGATTTGTTGTTAGTAGACTCAAGGTCAGCTCTTAGCATACCATAGGAGTCTTCACAGTCTAATACATCAACAAAGTAGTTGTATGATAAAAGATCAATCTATTAAGGTTTAAGGGGATTCGAACCTAGATACTAATTTCTAGTAATGATAGTTTTCTAAGTGAATTCCACTATCTCTGTGTTCATTATTGTTTCCTATTTCTTTAATTATTTTAGTTTTTTTTATTAAAAATCTAAAATCAATCCTTAGGTTAGATAATAAGGGAAGGGTAAGAACTAATATTCATAGTCTTCGTGGGATTGACCTGTACTTGCTGGTACCAACTATATCTATTACGTGCAATTTATTAAAATATTGACTACAAAAAATAAGCCAATCAATTTTTTGGCATGGTTGCCTGGGACTTTGATATTAGGAAAGTCTAAATGCTATTGTTCTAGTCATTTTCATTTTATTTCATTTTAGCTTTGTTTTATTTTGCTTTATCTTTGATTTTGTATTTTTTCATTTTTATGGTATCTTTTTGCATTTTTTGGCTTGTTCATTTAATTATATTTTGAATTTCTCTACATTGATTGTGTGTGGTGGTTTATTTTGGGAATTGATATTTAACTTCATATAGCCATAACTCACAATGGATGGATGAAGCGGACGGTATTATTATGGGAACTAAGATGTGTCTTTGTAATATGAAACATAACCATATTGGAAGGAGCCTTTTCCTTACTTGTTTTCAGAAGCTCAATCGACATATATATGGGAGCAACCAAACATGTACAACTAAACTTAAGGCCTATTATACGAGAATAAGTATAATTCAAAGTAGAGCAACCCTTACGTTTACTGATGGAATGACTATGCTCCAACTGAATATGTACAATAAGAACAACGATATGGAAGTATTATAGATCAAATAATGGAATTCCTTACTGAGAGTAGCTAGTCAACGTGAATTCGATATGAGACTTCCTTTACTTGCATATGATGATTATAATTTAAGCTTCCAATAGCCTCAAAGTGAAGAAGAGATAACAATCACCTTCAGGAATGAAGAAACAATTTAAGAAGGTGAGGAGGTAACTGTTAATATGAGAGATATGATGATTAAGTCTATTCAAGAATAAAATATGAGGCATTAGGAAATAGAGACTCGTATAAAGAATATGGTGTATCAAATCGATCAACTGATGAATATATTATCTGAAGAGATGCATGGGAGTTTGTCCAATTCTACTGAAACTGATACTATCGACTGAGAGGCAATCACCATTAATAGTGAAGAAGAGCTTCTTGAAGAAGAAGAAAAGAAACTCTATCTAAGAAGAGGAAGTAAAGGAGTGGTGAAAGATAACTGAAGAGCCTGAGCCAGATGCCTCTGTCCAAAAAGAAGAAGAAAACGAGTGGACAAAGGTGGTTGAGGGTGAATTGGTGGAGGGACTAAGTAAAGGAACTGCTGATGAGGTATTGGTAGTGACCTTAAGTAAAGAGGGTTCCCACATCCTCAAAGTTAAAGTGTTTGAGCTTGCCGATGATATAGGGAGTTTTGTTATTACTTACATTTTAAACAATTTTTTTATTAAAATAATCATTAATGGAGTATATTGGTTTTATTAATCTAATCAATTATGTCCTTTTGATCATCTTACAATAGGTGGCTTGCTTTTAGGCAACAAAACTACTTTATGTGAAAAAAGATGGAAGCAAGCCATTGATTATAAACCTTGGCTGATGCAAATGTGCAGGTTATGTCAAGCTATCGACATTAAAGAAGCTTTGTATAGGAGGCAACCCATAAGTTAGTTTCAATTTTATTTCAAAATTGATATTATTTTTTGTTTGCTTTTGTCCTAGTGTATGATTTTATTGTTTGTTATGTTATTTCTTTTGTTTCTTTTTATCCTTTTTTTATTTTGCAAGGATGTTATTTTCATATTTGGATGGATTAGAATAATAGAAATTGCCATAGTCAGGAAAGTACCACTAAATCCTCACTTTTTCATAAAGTCTTATATTATGTACATTGGGGACAATGTACAACTTCAAGTGTGAGGATGGGTTTTACAGATTTTTAACTAATTTCTTCAAGTTTAATATAATCGTAATTATAAATTTTATTAACTGATATCTTGAATTGGTTTAGATCTGTCCATGAATACTACATGTTATTGTTGAACATTGACTTGAATTGGTGTGCAAAAGGATGATGGTTAGAATAAAATTAGTTTTCTAAGTCATATTTTTCGTAATCGTTGAAATTTTCAACTTGAATGAGCATATTAGTTACACACATTTATACCCTTTTCTGTAAGCTTTTGAGCCTAAAGAGAAAATAAAAAAAAATGAAGCTCTTATTATTCTTTCATATGTGTGATATCATGCATACTAGGATAATTTTAAAACTTGCTTTTATTATACATGTTGAGACCATATTTATTGAATTAGAAGCATTAATATGATTAGGAATTTAGATTTACCAACTTGTTTAGCCTATTTCTTTGAAATTACTAGACCCAAAAATTTACCTTTAGGAATAACCAAGTTATGCCTTAACCTTTTTTATTGTTTAAACTAAAAATATAAACTTTATCTTATTTTTTCCTTGAAGACCTGTTTATTGTTTTAAACTTTAAAGGTTATTTACATTATTTACTTGTTAAGATTTGAAAGTTGTGAAAGGTCCAATTTCATTAAATTGTGGTACCGATTGGAATGTTATGAAAGAAAAGAGAAGAAAAGAGAAAAAAGAAAAAAGTTTAAGGTACCAATAGAGTTGCATTAAAAGGACCTGTGTAAACTTTTAAACAAATCTTGGAATATATTGTGTAGTAAATTTCCTTCCATTTAAGTTTTTTTATTAACCCAATCATACCTTACGTTCCATTTAAGCTTTTTTATTAACCCAATCATACCTTATAAGGTTGTAAGCTCCGTTACAACCTTATAGGACCTTTGGATTGGTATTTCTAGTTGTACATAAGTGGTGCAGATGTGATTTTATTACAAGCTTGTGGTAAAACTTCTACTATGTATTTACTGCGAGTTTTGATATTTTGACCCTAAATACTTGAGTGCATTGGGTGAAATCTTAGTGAGGACGTAAAGAGATATGCTTTTGATTTCAATGGGATTTTTGATATGATTATTATTAATATTACTTAGGAAATTAATTTTATGATAACTTGATTATGATTGTATGTTAATTTAATTCAATAAGATATGGTGATATATAGTATAATTGGGAAAATTGAAATTGATGATGGTTCTAAAATTTATAATTTTGATTATGGTTTGCTTGAGGAAAAGAAAAACTTAAATGTGGGGATGTTTGATAAATGGATTATTTAGTACTTAATTTGATCCAAGTGTGTTTATAGTGTATAATTGACTTCACATATTTAAAGGAGAAAAATTTAGACAAAAACACAAATTAAACAGAGAATCAACAATTTGGAAGGAGTATGTGGCTATCTGGTTTAGCACGCTTATTCATTTTCGCAATACTTGGCGAATTCTGATTATGCACCGTCCAATGTACAGCCATATAGGAGACCATACATAACCTAAAAACCTAGATTTTTATATAAAATTGACGTTTTGAAAGCAAATCAGAGGAGGAGACTCTTAGAGATGATTTCTAGATGTGGAGTATGTTTAGAAAAGCAGGAAACACAAAGAAATCATTGAAAGATGCATCGAAATACAAGATCAAGCCTTTACATGGCAAGAACATTCGATAAAAAACAATCAAAGAGATGTAGAATTATGAACCCATTGTCTTTGATTCGTATTTCTATTTATGTATGTTTGATAATGAGTAACTAAACGTCCAGTTAGTATTCAGGTTAGATGAACTTTATGTTAATACTTTGATATTATTTGATTATTTTATTAATGCAGTTGGTTGTTTGATATATTGTGATCTAATTATGCATTTTAACATAATAACTCAAGAATATTATATCATAATCTGATTTCATAAGTAGAGATTGAGAAATCCTAATATAAATAAATGTACTATAATTAGGAGTTGATTGCAACCCTAGAGATAAGATGACATAAATCTTCCAGATTAAGGTTAAACTTCATGAAGGGACTCATAACTCGATAATGTAATCCTATAAGATTTAACCTGAGTAATTCAATTAAAGACCTTAGGATTAGTTATTAGTAGAATTTAGATCAACTATTAACATACCATAAGAGTTTCCACGGTCCAATACATTAACAAAATAATTGTATGATAAAGGATCAATCTGTTAAGGGTTTAAGGGAATTCGAACCTAGATACTAATTTATGCTAACGATATTTTTAGTTTTTATTTTCTTTTTATGAAAAATTTAAAACCAATCCTTAGGCTAGATAATAGGGGAAGGGTAAGTACTAGTATTCATAGTCTTTGCAGGATCAACCTGCACTTGCTGGTACTAACTATAGTTACGTCGTGGTTGTGTTTAATTCTATTGAATTTTGTTTGCATTCATATCTTGATTTTGGTTACAAATTCTTGCGATTTACTTCAAATTTGATATGAATTGAGTGAAAATGTCGTGGATGTTGCATGAATGTGAATGGAGTGTGTTGTGAATGTTGCATGAAAAATTAGAAGAATTATGCATGAAAGAATGAAATAGGACGTGAACAATACATGTAATTAATTAATATAAGCATGTATGGAGTCACACCTATGACTCCCATGTCATGGGTGTGATATAGGAGTCACAGGTGTGACTGTATGCATTCATCCCTTGGCATGCTAGAGGATAACCCATGTTAATTTACAAATGGGTTCTAGGTTTGGAATTTGACAAAAGTAGCATAAAAACCATCCCTTTGTGGTTCAATTGTTATAACACACCTCTTGATTACTAGAATCTAGATGGCTTAAGTTTTCTAGCTAGTTCGGCAAGGAAACTTATTGCATTTGATTCAGCTACTGCTAATCTTGAGGAAGTATGTTATGCATGAATTTTTGTGGATATTAATCCTAAAATGCCCTTCTTGAAATTCTTGTTATGAAGTTTAGTCCTGCCATTGAACTTGTAATAACTGAAATCTAATTATCTTACAATTGGAAACTACAGCTAGGGAAACAATTTTGGAAACCTATAGGGAGATTTTTTCTATAGAGGACTACAATGAGTTCGTACAGATAGTGGATGATCAAGCAATGCAAAACAGTAAAGTTAGCTCTATCGAAGCTATCTCTAAAGATCATAATGCCTTATTTAGTTGAAGGTGAGACCTAGTTTATTATCCATGTCAATGCTCCATTTGAGGAGAAGGGGAAAGTTAGTTATGATCTTCCTAATAGTGAACATGAAGAGGAGACACCTCATCAAGGTCTGAGGCAAGAAATAAATTGCCAATTCACTCCTGTTTCCATTATAATATTAGGGGGGAAAGAAGGAAACCTAAAGGGGGTTGGTAGTCTCACCTTCTATATTCTCATGATTTTTTTGGAATATTAAAGGCTTTAATGAACCTTATAAGGGACAGGTTTTCAATGATCTTTTGCTAGAAAGCAATCTAATTTTTCTTGGATTACTTGAAATAAGAATAAAAGCTCAAAAGCTGCAAAATGTTATGAAAATCTTGGAAAAATTTAGAAAAATGGCTCAAATCATGATCATCACTACAATGGTATAATCTTGTTTTCTACAATGAAAGTATAGGCCGCAGAGCTTATCAACTTATAAGAACGCTTTAGATTCTTATGAATAAGCTTAAGAATTTCTATAAAGCTAATCAATACACTACCTCGATCAAGCTTCAAAAAGCTAAGATGGAGCTGAGGAGAGCTCAGGAGGCTTGCTATCTTCATCCTAACAATATTGCCTTTAGAAAGGATGAGGTTAGCAAATTGGAGATATAATCAAGGCACTTCAAGATCATCATTCTCTGCTTATGCAGAAAGCTATAACAACCTGGCTGAGGGAGGGTGATTTCAATACTAAATACTTCCATAATTCTATCTTAGCAAGGAGAAATACTAACAAGATTACTTGTCACATAGATTCTAACGATCATATGATCATTGACAAAGCTTTTTTAAAGAATATGATCTTTACTTATTTTTAAAGACTGCTTGGAGCTCTAACTACTTGTATCTTAACAAACTTCCAAGAGCTTATGGAGCATATTGGTCCTCCTATATCCTTATCTTAGGATGTATTTTTAAAGGTCCAGTTACCTTTTTCACCCCAATACATCAAATTTGTTCTTTTTAGCCTCAATTATATGAAAGCTCCAAGCCTATATGGGTTTAATGCCCATTTCTTCCAAAGAATTTGGCATATTACTAGTAATCTTCTTGTGGGTATTATATTGAAATTCCTGAAATCAAGAAGAATCTTGAGAGAAATTAATGCTACTAATATCTGCTAAATCTCTAAACTTCTCAATGTAAAATGCCTTAATAATTTTTTCCCAATATCATGTTGTAATATTATTTGTAAGGTGATCTCAAAGCTACTTGCTAACAGACTCAAAGGAAAGGTGAACCAAATTATTCATGACTCTCAAGGAGACTTTATACCTAGCAGATCAATTTTTGATAACATTCTCTTAGTGCAAGAACTAGTGAGGGATTACAAATTTTGCAAATCCATCAAAAGTTATATTATCATAATAGACTTCTCCAAAGCCTTTGACAGACTTTAATGAAAATTCATCATAATTTGCATAAAGTAGCTTAGTTTCCCCATCTTAATTATTAATTAGATTCACTTCTGCATCTCTACCCTATCATACAACATTCTTATGAATGGAGTTCCTATTGAGTAATTCAAAGGCTCTATTAGTATAAGAAAAGGAGATCTTATCTCTCCTTACCTTTTTATCATTTCCATGGAAATTCTGAACAAGATCATTTGCTTCAATATTTCTAGGAGGTCTAATTGAAGTTTCATCATAAATGCAAGGAATTTTCTCTCATTAATTAATTTTTTACAATGATATATTGATGTTTTGTAGAGCCTAGAAGGATTCCATGTCTACCTCGCACCATTCTCTTATGATTTTCTATAGGTTTTTTTACTTAAGCATCAACTTATACAAGAGCATAATTTATTTCTCCTCAAATGTCCCCAACACTAAAAGTCTCCAACAGATTTTTAGTTTGAGTGTGTATAACATGCCTTTTATATACTTGGGGGTTCCCATATCTGTAAAAAAAAACTAAAATATCAGGACTACCTGAAGATCTTGGAAAATACAATAAATGATTAACTCCTAGCAGAATAGGGTTCTTTCTTAGGCTAGGAGAGAACAACTTACTATCTCTGTTCTGAACAATCTTCACACGCATTGGAGCTCTTATGTTTTCTTACCAAAAAATAATCATCAAGGAGATTAAAAAATAAATCATAGGCTTTCTCTATTTAAGAAAGAGTGACAATTCCAAAGGATCTAAAATTAAATGGGATCAACTTTGATAGACAAAGCAAGAAAGGTGTTTGGTTTCACCTCGATTCAAACTTTCCAAGCAACGCAAGTGGCTAAAAGGACTTAGAGGTTGTTCAAGGATAAAGAATAAATTTGGAGGTAAATGAGTTCTATATGGATAATGAGTTCTATCTCAAGGAATCCAGCTTTTGGAAAATCATAGAAAGGAAAGAGCATTATTGACCTTTCATTCATATTATAAGAAAAAAGCAAGCTTTCTACGCTTTTAACAAAATTTAGGTGGGGAGTAGAGAGGATACATGATTTTGGTTTGATAATTAGAGTTCTCTTAGTCCTCTCTACCTTAGAGATGATATTTCTTCACTTTCTACAAGAATATCTTCTTAGACTTAAGTTATGAGTGTCATTAAAAATAATTATTAACATTTTCCAAGTGGGGGTTGATAGAATCCTGAGTTATTCTCTCAATTATCTATCAAATCTCTCAGTTTTTAATAAACCTATATGGTCTTTAAGCAACAATGGAGATTACTCCAATTCTTCATACATTAAAGCATTCAAGCCTTCCATCCCATTCGTTCCTTGGTTTAATATTTTCTGGAAGGTTTCTTAAAGTCAAAAGTCTCCTTCATTACTTGGCTTGTAGCTAGGAGAAGATTTAAAACTAAAGATAGGATTGTTAGAACCAATGACAATTTATGTGAGCTATGGTGTATTGAGGAAGAAAATATTGATCATCTTTACTTCAAATGTAGATACAATGCTTCCGTATGGGCTATCATTCATATACTTTAAATATTTACTACAATGAGACAACTTGAAACAATATATTGGTAAGGGTTTAATCTAAGTTCCACTCTTTGGGGAAGTATCGAGTTTATCAAAGTCTCCACCTTAATTGTGCAATTTTTGCAATATGGAGGGAAAGAAACCATAGATTGTTCGAGAAAGCTAAAACTATGAAGCATGCTTTAATCCATAAGCTACATTATTGGATAAGGGAAACTCTAGTAGCTCATCAAGCTACTGATCACCTGAGCAGCCATTTCAAAAGGCAATGAAACATTTAACTCTTTAGTTTCATCATAGGGAAAAAAGAAAGGATTTTATATTTACTTTTGCTAGGCACAGTTTTGTAATGTCCCTTTTTGGTGCCTTTTATGGCTTTTAATGCATTCTTTATCTTTAACTTTTTAAACAAGCATAGTAACCAATCCAATTAGTGAAACATTTAGGAAATCTAAATGCTTTATAGGCATTTAGTAGGAAGTCCCAATCCAGGGAGTCAAATGCTTTATGGAAATCTACCTTTATAAAAAAATTAATGTTTTTATTATATTATACTATTTGAATAACTTATGAAATACGAAAATGTTATCTTCCCTGGATCTTCCTCTTATGAATGCTTTTTATGATCTATCAGTTATTTCCTCTATGATTGGTTTTAGTCTATTGAAAATAATCTTGGCTATAATCTTGTAAATAACATTGCAACAAGATATTACATTAGGAATTGAGCAAATAATTGTCTTGTTCAACTCCTTTAACAATCTAACCTTCCTAAAAAACTCAAGTATAACTTATATAGCTACTAGTCTAGTTGACACCATGTTTGATGGAAGTAATTAGCAATATAGCTATCTGAATATGGGGTTTTAATGGGTGGAAGAAGAAGAGGTCCTTTTCCACCTTATTTACCTCTAATGGCTTAATTAATCTTTTCACTAGTTCATTGGGAACTTGGCATTTGAAATTTTCTTTGAACCGGATGAAACATTTGATTTTATGCCTATAATGTTATAAAAGAATTTGTAGGTCTCACATGTAGTTCCTCTTTTCTATAAGGATTGCATCATTCTCATCCCTTAATGAGGTTATTTTGCTTATATTCCTCCTTTTTAATATGGACCTATGATAGAATTTTGTATTTTTATCCCCTTCCCTTAAACCAAATTGCTCTAGCCCTTTGCCTCAATATAAAATCATCAGTCTCCAACATTCTTATATAATACTTTAAGGCTATAGTTTCTCTTTTCCAAAGCTACTCATTTTTAGGTTCATTTTATAACTCATCATATATTATGTCTAGTTTACCCTTTACCTCAATAACTACTGCATGAGTGTTATTCCCTATAGATTTGTTAACAAATTTAATTCTCTTTTGATATTCCCCAAACTTGCTCAAATCGGAATATATTTTAATGCCATTTATTCTAGCTTTAATTCCCTTAGCAATAGCCATACTAAATCCTTTAAATCCAATAAGGAAGTTGTTAAATATAAAGGGAAAATAAATTCTTTTTTAACAAAATATATTTTTGAATGAGGAGTGGACTATAGTTAGTTAAGAGATTACTGTTGAAAGAGGATTTACTTTTAGGGAAATTTTGTAACCATGCTATATTAACCATTGCCCTGTCAAGATTCTTTCTAATTAACAATTTCCCTCGTGATTTATTTTTCCATGTGAATAATTAACCCTCTATCTTCAAATATTTGACTTGAATATGATATATGTATTTCTTCAATTTGTGTGGTTCTTTGCACAAATGGTTCCCCCTTCTTCTTTATAGTGATTATTCTTAGAGACACTAGATTCACGCTATCTAGAAAAAAGTAGATGTGTTCCTAATCTTCAATGTAACATTCCGTTACCTATGTTAAGGCTAGAATTGTGTATTATGAGAAATTATTGAGAAATTAGAAAGTACAATTCATGCTTATGATAAATATGACATGCACATTTTTGCACATTAATATAATTGTACATGCATTCATGACATTTTTCGAGTATAATTAAGTTATTAATGCGATTAAACTTTGATTTGGCAATTTTGATAATATTTCGGGTATTTCAGAATTTTTAATGAATTTTGTGAAAAATCATGATTTTTGGGCCAATTATAGTGTGACACGTGGCAGTCTATAATTGGGACAAGTGGCAATAATAGGCAGATGACAATTGGTTAATTAATTGTCACAAATGGCTTGTAAGAGTGAGAAATCGTGAAAGGAATGCAAAGTATACCCGAGTACGAGGTCGAGCTAGGAATAATGCACTGAAAGTGTTCTTCTCGGTGAAGAAATCACTTGACATTCGAATGACAATTGTGGGACTGTCGTTGTTTTGATCTGTTCTCATTGCTAGAAATTCATAGCTAAATCGAGTAAGTAGTTCTGATGATGTTTAGTTTCCGATGCAGAAATGTACATGCATGCATGAGTTCATGAAGTGTGATTTTGGTGTTGAGTAACCGTATGATGGATTTGTGAAATAGGCATCGTCCAGAAAATTATGAAATAGTTTCAGTTGTTACATTGAAATGGATGATGTTAAAGTGCAGGAAATTAGAGTAGGATGAAAATGATATAGAAGTCTATGAGAATCGATGGATATGCACACACTCTGCCATGGTTTAGAGAAAACCGAAAATGGGTGTTGTCTGCATGTGTATCTGTTGAGCATCAGTAGAAATGAATTTAGATGTTTAAGTTTGAATCTTGAATTTTGATCTTATGTCAATGTTTTGAACTGAATTAGGAGTTAAATGAAGAGAAGTTTTAGAGATTGTTTTGAGTAATAGAAGCGCATGATGTTAGAGTGAGAGAGTGAATTATGGGTTTAAAAATCTGGAAATTGGGGAAGATGAGTTTCTGTGATCATACGTTGCGGCCTCCATTTTTGTTCTCTCCACAACTCATTCCTTTTTGTATGTCGTGACGCGTGACACACCCTTGAGCTTGTCGCGGTGACCGTTGCAAAAAAATCCCGAGAAAAACTGATTTTTGGACTGTACGTCGCGACTTCACTTTTTGTTCTCGTCGTGGCGAGGTCCCTCCCTTGACAGCTCGAACGGTCTTTAGTATTTTGACCATAACTTTATCTGTAGTTTTCCAAATTAGGTGATTTTTTATTTACATAAACTAGAGACATAGGGCTACAACTTTTATGAAGAAATGGAGTTTTAATTCTGTCTCTAAAATTTTCCGGTTTTGGTTGGAATTTGAGGTAAGAATTCTGCTCGAACTTATAAACCGTCTAAACTATTTTCAGTATATCTTTTGGTATACTAATACAAATTAAATGATTTTGAAGTCATTAGAAAGTTAAGAAATGGGAGAACAACTTTACAGAGTTTTATCTAATTTGGTCATTTACCGTATCCTATTTAGTATGGAAGTTGACCCATGTGTGTAATAGAGGAAAAATCTGAAGTGGTCAATGAAGTTATAAAAGTGTTTGACATTGTTTTGTTCAATCCAATTGTAAATATACATGGTATTAATGAGGGCTTTGATATCCAAATGATTTGTTGATAAGGATCGCAATATTGTACCCCGAAATTGTCACTAAACATGCATTGTGCATACATTCTATACATTGATGTGCATAAAAGAACCACTTGTTTATTTATGCAAAAATGTGATATTTGTGAATGTGTTTTGTATATTTTAGAGCACATCAGATGCTAGTCAAACATTGCCGGACCATCTAGGCAATAGCTTATTGGAGCGTATAGTGAGTCAACCTAGATGATTTCCTAGGATTGATTTGATTTGTTTTGTTAGCTTCCAATATTATCAAACTGTTTGTGATTTGTCTATGAATTCTGGACTTTAATTGTCCCAGGAGATCAATTTTCGGGAATGTATTGGAAATGCTTTGATTATGGCTTTGAGTGATATGAAATTCTGAATGTTATGTGAATTCTCAACGAAAGTTAAATGTCGGACTTAGGATCGATGATTATAAGTTTTGTTTAAGCATCCTATGTGATTGCCATATATGCCATATTCAGTTTTGATGCATTTCATAAAATGCATGCTCA
>JAOQMR010000005.1:21187499-21199731 GCA_027563865.1 Erythroxylum pelleterianum
AAATGAACATCAAATAAATGAAATATGCCTGGCTTTATTTATTCATAAAGTCTGTACATGACTATGAACAAAATGCGCTAACGGGGATTGCCTTTAGGGCACTACTCTAACAATCTAACGGTACTGTACACACATAAGTCGACTTACACCAATGGACAAGGCGACTTATCAGTACCGAGCAAGCATAAGGCGACTTACACATGTAACAAGTCGACTTATCACTTACAGAGATAAGGTCAGGAATATAATGGTAAAGAAGAATTAAAGGTAGATAATTATTGACAAGTGAAGAGAGGCAAGACTTAGATGGTTTGGACATGTTAAAAGGAGACACCAAGACAATCCAATAAGAAGATGCGAGAAGAGCGTACTTAGAGACTGTAAGAGGAAGAAAAAAAAGGGAAGCCTAAGAAGAATTGGGGGAAGGTGATAAAAAATGATATGATAATGTTGAAACTTACCCAGGACATGACTAGCAGTAGAAAACTTTGGCATATTATGATTCAGATAATCCTTTAGTTCACATAATTCTTTTAACTATTTCCTCTTATAGTTAGCCTATACTTGCAAATGGGTAATACGTACCTCTTAGGGATTTAGCAGCTACTCCTCCTCCTTCTCCTCCTCCTCCTCCTACTACTACTCCTACTACTACTGCTACTCCTCCTCCTACTGCTACTGCTACTATTGCTACTCCTACTATTGATACTGCTATTGCTACTATTACTACTAACTTTATGTTTGGGCTAATAACTAGTTTTAGTTGTTGTATCTCCGTAATTTTGTTTGGATCTCCTATATTTTGTACAAAGGAAATTTTTTGTGCCAGTTATACCAAAATATTTTTGATTCCCTATTTCTAATTCTATGGTAAATCAGTTTTTGCATCCACTGTCTTGTTCCCAATGTTTTCCTTAGGTTTTAAGAAATATTATACTTTGGTTTGAGGCTCCATAAACTGTTCTTTTTTAAGTAAATATTGTGAACTCATTTTACCAATAACTCCTCTTTTTGAATGAATAGCCACCATAATTTTGTACTCAAACTGATTTTTTTTTAGTAATTTAGCTCAGTAGATCCCTAATTCTCCTTGGTTCTTTGGCTGACATACCTTACTACAGCTGACCTTTGTTTTGTTTCGTCTCTCCTATATAAAGTCTTTTAACTTCTTATCTGTCTCTTTTAGCACACTCATGGGGAGTGTTATGTATTTGATCCAATATATTGCCAAGTTGCTCAATATTGTTTGCAATAATTGCAATCTTATGCCATAACTTAGGAATCCACTGCACGAATGGTTGGTCTTCATATTGAAACTATCCATTAGAAGTATGAAATTTGATGCATTGATTCTTTTTTGTGATATTAGTACCCCAAGATATTTAATAGGTAATTGGCCTTATTTTATTTCCATCTCCATTTCTTTCAAGGCTACATCCCTTCCAATATTCTCTAATAGTTAGTAACAACTTTTGTTAGGGTTGCTTCTCAATTCTGAAACTGCTTCAAACTTGTAAAACGAGATTTATGGATTATTTTTCAGCCCTGAAAAAATTAAAAAGTCATATGCAAATGTAAGGTATGTTATTTTGATAGCTTTACACCTTTGATGATATTGGAAACCAATGTTATTTCCTATTTTTCCATCTAGGATGACAATCAGAACCTCCATAAATAATACAAATAGGTAAAGGAATAGAGGATCCTCTTGCCTTAGACCTTTTATACCTTTAATCAGCTCAGTTGGTTTCTTATTCACTAGAAGTTGGTTCCCTATTCACCAGAATTGCCAAAGTGGAAGTGGAAATGCACTTCTCAATCCATTTACTAAACCTGAGGGGCTCTCCAGCTATTTTGAGTATTTTTGCAATAATATACTAGCTCACAGAGTCAAAAGCCTTTTCCAGGTCTATTTAAATTATGCAATTTTTCCTGTTTTCCTTTATATTGTATCCTTTGAGAAGTCACTATAAGAAAACAAGCCATTTTGCGACGTTTTACAAATGTCACAAAAAGTTGTAAAAACATCGCGGAAGAGCATTTGCAACGTTTTAAAAAACGTCACAAAAAATGTCGCGAAATGTAGTGTAGGCAAAAGTTTTCCGCGACGTTTTATATAAAACGTCGCGAAAAATGTCGACATTTTGCGACGTTTCTTAAAACGTCACAAAAAAATGGACAATCCGCAACGTTTTTTAAAATGTCACAAAAAATGTACAATCCACGACGTTTTAAAAAAACATCACGGATTGCTTAACATTTCGCGACGTTTTTGAAACGTCGCGGAATGTTAAGGAATCCGTGACGTTTTCTTGAAAACGTCGCAAAAGACATTCTGCGACGTTTTGAAATATCTTCCGTGACGTTTTTATTATTATATATATTATTTTTCATTTTTTTCGAAATTATATTAATAACTATTCAATATTATTTATGAATTTTATTTATTTAATAATTCTTTAACTTTTTTAGTATAGTATATCATTAATGTTAATAACTAGATGTTCTAAGATCCTAATCTTGTTCACACATACATCAACAACATGAAGATTATATATTATCAAATTGGTCAAATTGAATTTTAAGGCATATGCATAATTCTGATTTCCATTGATTTGGATAGAAATCAAAGTGTGCCTGAAATTCTTGTATTTACAAACACAGATAGTGAAAGTTTTAGTGTTTTACAAAGTTGAAAAAACACTAATGAAAAGTGACATTAATATATCAAATTAATTAAATCTTCCTGACAAGCTAACAGAAACTCTAAGAGATTAGGATCTGGATTTCTTGAGCTGTTTTCTGCGATTAACAAATACTTCGCCATGTCTCATTAGCCAAAACCTCTGTATTTCTTCAACTTTACGACCTGCAATTCTTCCCGCAATCAGACCTGAACAGTTTGTAACACAAGAAAACTTTTAAGTTTAGTTTCCTCGTCATCTCTAAACACGAAAACTTGGCTAACATGCAGCAGTCAAGTTTTGGCCGATAAGCAATGGCTGCTAATAATTAATTTATGAAGATTAGGACATTGCTAACATTAATTTTGGCAAACCATCCTATAATAAACAAACAAATGGAGACTTTCTTTTAATATATAATCATCCTATAAAAACAAAATTCCAACAGAAGTCTATGTTTGTGCTCAATATCCCGTACACAAGACTCACAAACAGCCAATCACCAAGTGCAGAAACAGCGTAAAGGGGGATGCTGAAGACCACCATATGACACTAGTTCTAGACACTACAATCACGTATACTTCACAATGTTAACTAAATCTTGGTAAAAATATGTCTAGGGAATCCAGACAAACAAAATGAATTAAGGGTTGTTTCCCAGTAAGTAAAGGACAAAGGTTACCTGCCCTAAAATCACTGATTGATGAACAACAAATAATTGATAATAGATGTGGGTGAAAAGTGAAAACAGGATTTGGACTGCAACTTGCAAGGCATTTCAAGGTGTTTGGGTTTATGCAATAACTAGAAGTCTAATATGAGGAGGAAGAAACAATAGATAAAGGCGAAGATAATGTACAAGCAATTCGTAATTACAATCTTTGATTTGTTAGGGAACTAGAAACTTACTTGGCAGTCCATGCTTCGGATATTAGACCAAAGAAGTTGTGTTATTATATTGTTGCAGAATCATTCTGAAAAACCCTTTTCTTACACGACTCTCATGTGCAAGATACGATTAAGAATTTCACTGCCATTGCAAACCATAGTAGTATCTGTGTTGGAAACAACAAACTGATCAATAACTTGAAATTATTTTAACCAGACCAAGTTAGGCTTGTTTTGCCAAGGTTTTTCCAGTGAGAGCTCAAGTGAGTGTTTCAAGCACATGGAAGATTCTACCACACATTGTTATGTCCTGACCCTATCAAGTAAAAGAAGCAAGGCATAATGTGTTTGATGGACCCACTCTTTCTACTTTTGTCTAGTATGAAATTTATTTAGCTCAAGTTATATCAATCAATCTCTTACCCACAACCCATTTTGTAAGTGTTATACAAAAGTTTCCTTTTTTTTAGCAGAAAGATGATGTGAGGTGGGTATTTGGATTATTCAACGTACACAAATATCTGGCTAGCCCACATGATGACATGAAATAGATACCCACGCCATTGGCCCTTTTGAAGCTCATCCTCTTTGGCCACTCAATTCTCATTTTCTGTGTCTCTTCCCATTTACAAAACTTTCCAAGAAAATATAATATTATGTCATTCTTTACACTGAAAATTTAGGAAAACATAGAGCTGCAGTAAAAATACACAAGGTAAAGTGCACTGTTTAAAGAAAACAAACCTCATATTAGTAGCTTCTAGTGCTTTGGTGGCATCCTCCTGTAATTCATACTGGACAATTGCAAAGTTTCTTCTAAATGTAATCCAAATCAATAACATCACTACAAACACAATCCTACAAAAGATGCCGAATATCAAATAATATAACACTATAAATATTCACAATTTTTAAAAAATGGATTTAATATCAACTACACAAATAATGTATTACCTTTGTCCATTCAACACGAAGTCTACAAACACATGCAACCAAATTCCATCCGTTCAAGACCACAAATTGCATCTTCAGCATCTTTGTCATCTTCCATGTAGATAAAAGCAAACCCTACAAGCATGATCAGTATAACATGTAAGCAAATTATTTCAATTGTACACTTTCACTAAATGCAACAAGATAAGAATCCTCCCGTCAAAGAATTCTTGAATATCAGAAAGGATTGTCTTCAAGAGCACTACACCAACCGATTAAAACCAAGTTACCAGTAAAAGTAGTAACAGACCTTGTGTGATGGACTAAATGATGTCAAGGAAAGAGAATCCAAAAGTGGATGTGAATATAATGTCTTCTCCATCTATTCTGCTACCTCTGCTGTGAGGTCGGCAATGATTTCTATCTTGAAACATGTCCGAAATTGAAGGCTGGGCAAAACTTTAACATAGTGCCGTGTTCTTTTTAACCATTCACTACTCCACAGTCCACAGCTAAAACCCCTCGATTATGCCCAAAATTACAACATTAAACCCTAACCACTGCATCTCCACCACAACTGCCACACCACACGGTGATGAAAGGCGTTAATATTAGATCCTCTGAAAATGTCCCACCGTAACAACCCTGCACAAGCACCAGCACCGGCACCTCCTCCTCTTCCTTTGGTTGTGACTCTCAACTGCATCGAGGACTGCGCCGTCAAGCAAGAGTCTCTCATCGGTGTTGTCGCCGTCGAGCATGTGCCTCTCAGCCTCCTCTCTGATAGGAAGATTGAGTCAGCTGTCACTGTCCTCCTCCACACTCTCGCAGAACCTTTTCTCTGTGTTTCTCAGTCTTCTGCCTCACTGAAAGATCTGGTTTATAATAAATATAACAAAAATGAACTAAAAAATGCCAGAACACTAATAGAAGAAAAATTTTTCTAAATTTTTTAAGGAAATACCTTTGGATTTGTCAACAAAGAAGAGGGAATCGTTAGAGACGTGGGAAAGAGAGCTGTCGGAGAGAGCGTCCCTTGTGGATTTTTCGAGAAAATTGCCTATGTCTTCGGTGCTTATATTGGCTCTCCATGCTTTTTTTCCCTTTCTTAAGCTTTTTGCTTTTATCCCCGTCCCTCTCTCTTCCTATTTCTCTACTTTCCCCGGCCGCCGAATATCAAAATCTCCTTTCTCTGGTCTCACTGTATGCTGCTGCTTAGTCCCTGTACCGCCTCTCTCTTACGGTGTTATTCCTTATATTTGTTTAGGTCATTAACCAGACAAAATGCAACGTTTTACTTGCTAAAACGTCAGGCTTGTTATTTTATGACATTTTAATAAAAAACTTCGCAAAAAATATTGCCAATTCGAGACATTTTATAAAAATGTTATAAAAAATTTAAACTTTTGTGACATTTTTAAAACGTTGCAAAAAGTCTGTATAACTTATGACGTTTTATTAATAAAACGTCACGAATTATATTAATTTATTGTTGTGAGTTATAGGATATTTTTGTCTATTTATCTTCCCTTTATGAATTCATTTTGTGCTAAATAATGATACCCTCTTGTTTTTTATCCTATTAGCTAGTATTTTAGTAATGATCTTGTAAAGGACATTACAACAGGCAATTGGCCAAAATTCTTACAACTTACTTGCGTTGGTCTGCTTTGGAATGAGGCTTACATATGATTTGATTCATTCTTTCATTATTTTCCCACTTTGAAAAATTCCCCTGCTACTTCTTTCGCTAGGTGTATAGAGAATATTGTTCCTTTGGTTTCCTCACCATCTAATTCTTTTGTGATTTTAGTTCTATCTTGCTCTGATATTTCCTTTAGCATTGCTTATATGAATTCTTGTATTGGAATGTAATAACAATTATTTATTTCTAGTTCAATGCTAGAAGATAAAGGGCTACTATAAGTTCTGACAACAAATGTAGCAACTCTTACTTCATTGCCAACTCACAAGTCCAATTCTCCTTTCCTTAACATTATATTCCTTGTTAACATTTACATGTTATTAAAAATATAACAACCACATCAAGTGTCAAATACCCAAGATATAGAACAAAAGTAGAGAGATTGATCTCAGAAATAGTTTCCTTAAACTTGTTATCTTTCGAGGTAACAAGATAAGTTAGGCAACTCCTTTTTTAGTGTCTATTAACTCCCCCAATAAAAACATGTGCCTTTGTGATTGGTCTTTTTCTTGAGCATATTCAGTAGTTCAAGAAATGAGACATCCTTCTTATTTATATGGAAGTTCATAACAAATTGTGAAAAGTTTAAATTAAGAGACTGTAGCACCATATCATGCTTAATTCATAGTCTATGACAAAACTTAATTGGCCTAATTTTCAATAAACTCAATCATCTTTAGCACTTCTAGCTCTACTAAAATTCCTTTTGGGATCTTGCATTGAAATAATGCTTTAGAAAATTGATACATCTCCACCCTGTTTTATGCACCAAACAACTCTTTAAGATGCAAATTATAACAGGAACATCCATGTTCTCATGTTGTCTCTAAAGCTACAGAGATATATTAGCCAACATTACACATATAGCTTGTTCGACGTCATCACTGTAATGATGATATCTCTCCTAAACCTCGTTAGTTGCATCTAAACAAGGCTCTAATGGAACAACGGTGTCAATATGATATAGCTTCTTTTCTCTCCTAAAAACAATACTCAAGTTGCAAAACCAATCCGAGAAATTAGGTCGAGTAAACTTGTTAACATTTATAATGCTCGTTAGCCACAGATAGGTACTTGTCTTCTTTTAACAACCGAGGACATAAAAGACCAAGTATTAGTTTATACCATAAAAATAAATAAAATAAGGAGTTTAATAAATATTTGATTACTCCTACTATTTTATTTAAAATAATATCCCCCACTGTTACATGGAGAAATTATCAAGCACGTTTTGTTCCCTGCACTTGGCTGTACAAAAGCTCAAGCACCTGGGAGCAGCATTAGTACCACGTTTTGTTGTTCAAATATTATGCAGAGGAGGTATATATATCGTCTCTTCCTCCGTTATAGAGGTTGTTGGAGGTATTTAAAGGTTTGGCCAAGAGAATCGTATCGTAAGAAAAACTTATTGTTCTTATCTTGGTTCATCACAATTCTCCTGAGCCAACTTTAATTATCAACTTAAACTCTGTTGGAATTTGAAAAGCATCATCAGCTTATAAGACGCACAAAACTAGCTTGATTAAGTGTTCTGTTTACATAAACCCAAAGAACTAACCAAACACCACATTATTGTAGGGCCATTAAATTACAAATGTTGCTGCCGAGACTGATGAAATGACGGTCGCATATAGATTCCCCCTAGAAAGGCAAAGAAAAAATTTGTTAAAAGGATTCCAAAACGTTTCAAGTTAGAAATTAAATAAACTATTATCGATCCCACTTCCAAGCTGAATCACCAAGTGAACACTGAACTACTTCATATGATAAAGAAAAAGAATAAAAGGAAAACCTTTCAAGGTAAAACGTTTTCTGCTCTGTAGCCAAAATAAGCGCCTCCATGTTATTGTTGTAGCATCACTTTTTTTATTTTTCAGTCCAGTAGATTTTTAGATACAAGAAGATCCGGTAATAATGGTTACTTTTTTTTTTGATAAATAATAATGGTTACTTAATTACCAAAAACTATATTACATGTTTAATCATCTCTGTTATATTAAATGCTAAATGTATTTGTGGTTTAAAGCGCTTAGCTTTCCTTTTTCACCAAACAATCCATGCCAAAATTTGAAGAAACTATAAACAAAGGGACATAACTATATAAGCAAGCTGCAGTACTTAATAATAACAGTGATTGGATGAGACAAGCGACGGAGATAGTTACCCGGAATTGTAATCATCGAAGTAACCAGGCAGTCGAGCCGCACCACGGCAGTGTCCGGAGCTGGCACCGACGGTGACTTTCCTCTTCACAACCCTCTTCGCTTTGTCGTGGTCCGTTCCAACGTCATTCTCAGATATGGAACGGAGGGTTGGCTTCCACTCTGAAGCCATCAGAGCAGCAGATCCGCCCACTGCCCGCGTCGGTGTCCTCCTGGGATCTCTTCTCTCCATCGGCGACCATGTTTCCTCTGACAACCGTCTTCCAGGCTCATGCACCTCTCTATGGAAGTTGCTGCTGCAGCTAGTCCCACAACGCATTAAATCTGACAGAAACTTCATCAGTTAAAGTTTCAATCTATGTATTATCTTTAAGACTTAAGTACAGCAAATGAACCTTGAAACACGCAAGGAGAAGAAACAAGTCAACAATTGTGACACGAAGTAGTGGGCATCCACTATATATAATTTCTCTGATTCTCACGTTTAGCATCATATCCATTCATATATATATATATATATATAGAGAGAGAGAGAGAGAGAGAGAGAGGAGAAGACCAATAATGCGGAACGTATAACGTGGGAGAAGAGAGGAAGACAGCAATAATAACCCCGTAAAATCTCCGCCGATATTCGGAGTCTAGGAAGGTTTATTAGCAATTACATAAAAATAAAAAATATATCATATGTATAAACATAGTAAAATAATACTAACTAAACTTAAAATAAATATATATATTAAAAGAAAATAGTAATCATAAAATTAAAATAAATAAATACGTGTAAATAAAAATAAGTAATAGTATGAATAATACAATAAATATAGAACACGGTAAAGAACAAAAATAAAAAAAAATAAGGAAATAAATACACAAACAAGAAAGAAGACAAGTGACTAAATAAATTAAACAAGCCATTACAAAAAAATATTAGTTGACCTATTTCATGATAGTCAAAATTGTAATAAATTGCAAGTGCACGGCGTAGCTATAGTTAGTACCGGCAAGTATGGGTCGATCCCACGAAGATAATGAGTACTAGTAATTAACGTTATTCTACTATCTAACCTAAGAATTTATTGTAGTTTTTGAATTAAAGAAACTAAAATTAAGCAAATAAAAATACAGAAGCAATACGATTAAAGCAGAAAATTGGTGAGTTATTGAATTAATTACCAATATCAAATAATTAATATCTAGGCTTCGAATCTCCTTAAACCCTTAGCCAATTGATTTTTTATCATGTAATTGTGTTGTTGATTAATTAGATCGTGGAGACTCCTAAGGTATGCTAGTAGCTGACCTTGAGTCTACCAACAATTAATCCTAAGGTTTCTAACCGAATTACTCAAGTTAAATTTTATAGGATTGCGTTACCATATTATGAATCCCTCTATTAGGTTTGACCATAATCTAGAAAATCATATCTCTAGAGTTGTAATCAACTCTTTCCAAAATAATTAACATATGTTTAAGTGTCAAATAGGGGTCATCTAGCCTAGATACTAACAAAAAAAAATTAGTAACATATAGTGAACACAAAATTAGACATGCATGTAAAGAAAACTGAATCGAAAGCAATGGAATCATCATTCTAAATTTTCCTAATTGTTCTCTATCGAGTATTCTGTTAATGTAGACGTTCAATCTTGTGTCATGAAGGATCTGTCAATAAAAATTTCACATCTTTCACTCCTCAAGCTCCAAATCACCTTTGGAATCGCCTTTGCACCCTTCAAAACGATGTTTGCTGCTTTTTTTCTTCAATTGCCTTCGAAACATCTCTTTTATATGGAATTTTAGGTTTTTGGGTTTTGCACAATCTCTTGCACAGTTAGGCATCAAACCGTACATAATCAGAATTCTCTAGATATTGCAAAAGTGCACGACCACAGGAAAGTGCATGGTCATATACACCCTCGTGCATCCCTTTAAATTGTCAAATCTTCATTTACACCGTATTTTTGTCCAAATTCTTCTACTATAAGTCCATGAAGGCAATTTTTGTTTGTATACATACTTAAGACAAATTAAGTACCAAATGTATATCAATTGTACAAAGTATCAAGCAAAATACATCAAATATGGGCGTAAAAGTATAGTCAATTATGCATCTATCAAATATCCTCATACTTAAGCTTTTGTTTATCCTCAAGCAAACTATAATCAAAATTATAAATTTTACAACATCAATCCATCGTCATGTCCTATTGAATCAAATTAACATACAATAAGAGTCAAGTTGTCCTAAAATTAATTTCCTAAGTAATATTAACAACAATCAAATCAACAATCGCATTGAAATTAAAAGATTTTTTTTTACACACTCACCAAGTTATCACTCAACGCACACAAGTGTTTAGGATGAAAAGTATCAAAACTCTCAATCTATGCATAGTAGAATTCTTACCATAATCTTGCAACAAAATCATATCTCCACCACTTATATACAAATTAGAAAAAAAAATCAAAAGGTTTGTATGGGTTGTTGTCGAGTCCCGATTTCGGAACCCAACTCTTGCTCTGATACCACCTATGTTGGATCTCGTTTCCGAAATCCAACTCTTAACAAAATACCATCATACTTTAGCGTGGTTCCTTGTCCCGATTTCGGAACCCAACTCTTGCTCTAATACCACAACTGTCGAGTCTCGATTTCGGAGCCCAACTTCGGATCATGAATGTGACCTTGATCTTATGGAATTTCCTTGAACATCATCGATTCCTCTTTTTGCTCTGATACCACTCATGTTGGGTCCCGAACTTGATTTCGGAGCCCAACGCTTGCGAATATCATCAAACTTAACTTAAACATGCATACTACCTTGTAGGGTTATTTTCATGAACCCTTAATAGACATCATTCCACAATGGTGGCGTGCCCATGACAATCAAACATCAAAACCAACTTGGTCTAAATCAATGTAAACAATACAACTCATAACTGAACTACTTATATATATCATTTCTTTTCTTACAGCAACAGAGTTTGAAATACTTTGTTTACAAATCAAAAGCCATACCATTAGCTTATTTCAAAAATACAAAAAAATAGCAACTAAAGCAAAATCCCTTAGGCTCTTGATCTCTTAGCTATCACCTGAGGATGAGGACAGGAAGGGGGTGAGCTTGAAAGCTCGTGAGTAACAGTTTATAATGAAAAGATAAGAAAAGCTTTTGAAAACATTTTACTTGTCTTAGAAATCTTTCTTTCAATTCATAAACACATGTTTCCTAGGCTTGCGGCCAAAAATCCATAAGTCACAAATCATGAATGCATCAAACTTGATCAAACATAACATGAGCACATAACACATCAGAATGGCTCAGGTGGATGCAAAATAGAACGTATTACCCATTTACACTTAATGGTCTTGCGTAGCCGTGAACTTATGGGAGTTCATGAAGGAGCTTCATGCCACTAGCGGGCAGGCAGGAGAAGCCTTTAGACAAGTTCACTTGACTTAACTTAGGGGACCACCACAAACCCACATAACACATATATTTCAAATTCTTGTAAACTTGTTGCCCAAAATGACACTTTTCTTGAAAACTTGCTTATCATATACTTGTCGTATATCTTGAAAACCCTTCTTGAAAACATGCTTTCAGAAACATGCATCTTTTCCAAAATATCACTTTCATGGTCTTTTCCTTTTGAAAAACATCATTCAAAACATGTAACAAACAAATAGCAGATTTCACAAATCATTCATAAACAATAATGCAGCATTTATGATGCAAATGAAATCAGAAAACTTCTTTGATTTAAAGAAAACAGTAGTAACTTATTTATATTATAAACATGTACCCACCTTGATTTCCTTGCTTATAGACTTGACTTTGCTCAAAAGCTTCTTTTCT
>JAOQMR010000005.1:21202609-21220165 GCA_027563865.1 Erythroxylum pelleterianum
AAGTTTCTAATGCCTCCAAAATCATTCAATTTGATTCAGTGTTTCGAGAGATATACTTCAAACATTTTTGGACTGCTTTTGTCCAAAACAATATACTATGCACAACTTCCCTCTGAAATTTAAACATCTTAGAGACGGAATTAGATTCCAATTTCTTCATAACATTCGTAGCTCCATGTCTCCAGTTTACCACAAATTAGAAATCATCTCATTTGGGTCAGTAGAGCTCCAGAAATTATCAAAATACTGAAGTATATTCAGTGGGATAACACCAGTTCATATTATTCAAGAACACATTCAGTATACCTGTCCCACTCTTTTAACTCAACCTTTCTTATTTCATTTCAGATAGCTTCTATTTTTGGTGGAGATATAGAGAAAAGTCTTACGAATCCAATGGTTCAAGAATCAAGTCATTGAGGTCTAGTGAAGAAGTTATGGTCAAAAGAAGAAACCATGTTTTTGACCTCAATCATACTGAACCTGTTTGGGGAAACAACTATAACTTTATGTAGACATTTCTGATTAAGGTGTTCTTTAGATATTTCGAAAGAAGACTTCAAGAGATACAACTCTCATGAAGACTACGAAGACAAATTCTTTCATCTGAGAGGTCAAAAATAGAACATAAAGTATGATGTCATTTTGAGACGGAAGTGACATCATCAGACGATACAAGGTTGGGAAAATTGCCATAACTTTCGATACAGATATCGGATTAAGGTGTTCTTTATATTTTTGGAAAGAGGACTTCAAGATCTACAACTTTGATGAAGACCTCAAAGACCAATTTCATCGTTTGAAGGGTAGAAAATGGATCAGACCATGTATGACGTCATTATGAGACGATGGTGACATCTTCAGACGATATAAGATTGGGAAATTTTCTTTAACTTTTCCTAAATATATCGGATTAAGGTGTTCTTTATATGGTTAGAAAGAGGACTTCAAGATCTACAACCCTTATGAAGACCTCAAAGACCAATTCCATCTTTTGAAGGATAGAAAATGGATCAGACAATACATGACGTCATCAGACGATACAAGATTGAGAAAATTTCCATAACTTTCCCTATAGATATCGGATTAAGGTGTTCTTTATATGGTTGGAAAGAAGAATTCAAGAGTTACAACTCTCATGAAGACCTTAAAGACCAATTCTATCATATAGAGGATCAAATTTGGACTAGAATATGTTCTGCCCAAAGTGAGACGATGCTAACGTCATGAGACGAATGCTGACGTCATATTGAGACGAATTGAAAAAATGGTATAACTTTCGGTATAGAACTCGGATTCAGGTGTTCTTTAGATGAATAGAAAGAGGACTTTAAGACTACAACTCTTATCAAGACCTTAAAGACCAATTCTGTCATCTAGAGGATCAAATTTGGACTAGAAGATGTTCTAGCCAAAATGAGACGATACTGACTTCATGAGACGAATGTTGACGTCATACTGAGACGAAGCAAAATGAGACGGTCAAACTGAGACACAAAAAGTCAAACTAAGATGATGAACAGTAACTGAGACGATAGTGACGTCATTCTAAGACGATGCTAATGTCATTTTGAGACGAAGCAAAATGAGACGGTCAAACTGAGAAGCAAAAAGTCAAACTAAGACGATGGAACCTCATAACTTGTAATGCTTGTATCTTTCAACTTCGATATCCAAAATTTACAAACTTTATATCGTTGTAAAGATAAAAGAAATATCTACAACTTTGTAGAAGATAACTTTGCCAAGATATATTTATATCTATCCAAAATTTTCCCCTAAATTTTGAAGATTAGTTTTCCATTCATACACCAACATACTGCACCCGATTCTTAACTTCACGACAACTTTTGAGATTCTTAGAAACAGAATTGAAATTCAATGTCTTCACACTAAATGTATCCATATGTTTCTAGTTTAATCCAAATTAAGAATCATCACATTTGGATAACTAGAGAAAACGTTGTGGCTAAAAATACTAAACCATACTTAGTGAACATTTTCCAGATCAACTCTTTATTTCAAAATCTGTTCTTACACAACTCATACCAAGATCACTCTTCTACTTCATTTACTCCTCATTCTCAACTCCATTTCAAATCAACATTATCCATAATGAAAATTAGATCCATGAATAATCATGAACACGAATAACAGAACATACATATGTGTACATATCCTTCATCAACTTGCTCCACATATTCAACTTCATTTTTGCTTTCATTTCATTTCTAACTTTCACCTTGATTTTTCCTATTCCAAAATCTCTTATCCACCAAAAACACCGTAGCAAATCTTGAATCTATCCACATTTCTCATTCCCTACTTTACTCTTGTCTATCATTTCTTGTTTCAAAAATTCTTCATTCATTTGTTCTTAATTCGTGACTAACCACCAAAATTTCGCATTCAATAGTTCTAATCTTTCACGAAAAGTTTGGGGTCCAACAATTCTTCCCCTCTAAAAAATTTCATCCTCGAAATTCTTACCTGACTGATCTCCTCATATTAACAATAATGTCACCTCAAATTCAACAATTCAATCACATAGTTAGATACTTTACATCAAACATAATGCATACACTCTCAGTAACATATTCTACATTTTCATGCTTGAGTTTTCATCAGGAATAAGACTCCAATACTTACTTTTGAATCATATCGTAACTATTTCTGATTTGTTTCATCATTGATCATTCTGAATATAACACTATCTGATTTGCTTAACCTAATTCAAAACACTTCTTCTTCGAAAGAAGATTTTTTGTTACAATCATCTATACTGTTCATACAATCTCTATCAATTAACTATTATCATCTTTGCATTATAGGTGTGTATCATCAAATTCATCTCATTCTATCCAGATATTTATTTCCTACAACAACCGAATTATATCTTACACAAATGATGCTTTGATCTCCATTGGTCTTGGACAATATTTGCATCAACTCTTCTCATTTAATTCTTCATCTTTTCCTTAATCCCGTAAAATTTCATCTTGCATGCATTTCTTAGTTGAAATCTCGCCTTTTGATCAACAGACCATCTGATTTGTGGAATAGGATTTCCTTCTTCATCTACCGGTGTGTACGGTCCATTTTCAATTATGTCCCATAGGTCAATATGAGTAGACTCAATAAAAAGTCGCATTCTATCTTTCTAGTAGTGATAGTCCTCTCCGTTAAATGCAGGAGGTCTAGTGCCTGAGGCAACTTCAGCTATGTATACGTGTGACTCCGCCATGAATCTTTATCCATACTTTGTTACAGTGATCCTTGGACACCAAGCTCTGATACCAATTGAAGTGAATCACAAGTTAATTAAGATCTAACAAACGATATACAAATGCACAAGAAGGGGGGTTGAATTGTGTATTTTTTTTGGCTAATCCCCTTTTGAAAATTCTCGTATGAAAACAGTAAAATAAGAATTTCAAAGTTAAAAGAGAGTTGAGAGTGCGAGAGTGTTGACACAGTCGATTTATACTAGTTCACCCCAAACCGTGGGCTACGTTCAGTCCTCGCAAATCTTTCTGAGATTTCACTATCTTTCACAATCGTTACAAGTATTCTTTGATACCAAGCCTCTTCAGGTCTCTTTACAACAAGTATTCTTTTACTCTTAGCCTCTTCAGGCTATCTGCTTTTCTTTCTACTAAAATATTTCTTTGAGCTACTGTTACAGAAGATAATTGCTCTAGTTTTTTGCACAATAAAATTTCTTTTTAAAATCACTAACTTCTGTTGTCTTCGACTCCGACTCGTATTTATAGCCTTCGTCTTCAACCACTTCTTAATAACTTCTTATTGATCTTTAAAGAATCAGTTATTCAGTTGAGTTCTGTAACTAACTCAAGCTGATTAGAAAACTGTCGTGGTATCGGTTCTTCCATCTGATCATCTTCTGTCTGATTATTTAGATTTCGCCTTCCGTTTACTTTTGGTTTGCGTCTTCCATCTGCTTTTGGTTTGCACCTTCTGTCTGCTTTTGGTTTTCTGTCTTACTTTCTATTTGCGCCTTGCGTCTTACTTTTCATCGTCTGATTTTTGATTATGCTTTCGTCTGTCTTTTTATCGTCTAACTATTGCTTTGCGCTTCCGTCTGTCTTTTTATCGTCTGACTATTGCTTTGCGCTTCCGTATGATTTTTATATGTTCCTTCTGTCTCATATGCTTCTGCTTCCGTCTTACTTTCTTCTTTCATTATTATTTGTTCTTCATCAAAATCATTTTCGTAAAGTCATTTTGACTTAACAATGAATTGGGTGAAAATGGCGTGAATATTGCATGATTGTTGAATGAAGTGTCTTGTGAATGTTGCACGAAAACAAGAAAAATTATGAATGAAAGAATGAATGTTGGACATGAATTATACATGGTTTTAATTAATTATTGCATGTCAATGAATGTTGGATGTGAATTATACATGGTTTTAATTAATTAATGCATGTTAATGGACTCACACCCGTGACTCCCACAGTCAGAGGCGTGACAACATTTTCTTTAATTATGTTAATATTATGTGTCCTCTGTAGGGTTAGCAACATGAATACCTAAACCTAGCTTCGCACTACAAATAGAAAATGAAGAATGTTGGAGGCAAACACTCACACACAGACAGAGAGAAAAAGACGAGAAAAGAAATAAAAAAGGAGGTTGGAGGCAAAAAGAAGACGAGTCGGTGGGGAAGAAGAAGAGAAACAGCAACAAATAGAGAGAAGGCAAAGTAGGCAGAGATGAAGCTAGGGGAACATCCATTCTTCTGGGTGATAGTAAACAGAGGCAAAGGACAAGAGCTAAAGCTAACATCCTCATCCGGCCACCTATTTGTTTTCTATCTCTATTTCATCTCTGTTGCATTATAGGACTCGTCTATTGAACTTGTTTTGCTTGTTATAGTTGATAGTACATTTCAGTTTTACTCTGATTATTGCTTTAAGACTTTTCTATTAATGTTAATTGTGGGATTAAAGTATACGTAGATGATGAAACTTGTTTATTCCATAATTGGCTGATTCTTTTTCTTGAAAATTACTGAATCTAGTTTAGTCAACTATGCATGATTGAGTTATTGTTTTATTGTCTTATTATTTGTTATAGTTTCCAAGCTTATTGGATGTAATAGTGTGGCCAATCTTTGCATCATTTAGGTATTAATCAAAGAATCGAGAAGAAGTTTAATATTGGAATGAGAAACTATAGATGCTTAGGTTAAGAATTAGAAATATATTACCTTAAGTGGGTGACTATTAGTTAGGTTTCCAAAATTAATTTGAGTGAACCAATTTCACCTCCTTAAGAGACAACCGTGGGTAATCAACTACAATTACATCGTATGCTTATGAGTAAGATAACCTAGGTATTTTTAGAGCTTATTTTAGCACAACATGGAACAATCTCAGGAATTTGAGAATCAGTTGTAACCTACCTCGAGTTATTTATAGAGATTTTAGGTCCATCTTGAATAAAGTTAAAGCTCAAGGCAAGTGTTATCTTAGGAACTTTACATAAGACTTCTTGAATTGTGTTAACATTTTAGGGTTACTTATCTAAAATTATAACGGCATTCTATGCATGGAATAAGAAGAAAGGTACTAATTGTTTTATAAGATAAAAAACTTGACAGGGTTCTTGTAAATTCTTGTTAGTTATCTAAGTTCCCTGATAGTATAGCTAAGTTTATAAACCCCTTATTCTCTAACCACAAATCCATAAGGTTGTCTGGTTTTCTATCCTATTCAGTGAGACATTATCCATTCAGATTTAATAAGTTAGTTTGCGGATCCAAACAATATTGTTGTGTTTAGAAACTTAAGTAATTAAGGAGGTGTTTAAACGACTGAGTAAATCCATAGGGACCAATACACTAAATGTAGCAGAAGTGGCTAAAGTTAGGTTATATGAGGTTCAAAATCTACTGGTTTCAAATCTGGATAATGCAGATCTCTCGAGTAAGGAAAAATGCCTATTAGATATTTACGTTCAGACTGTACATAATCAATTTTCTCATATCAAGCAGATGTCTAAGATTGCTTGGCTCAAAGATGGTGATCAATGTACCAAGTTCTTTTTTAATTCTACGCTAGCAAGGAATAATAGATACAAAATATGCTCAATTATTTCAAGTAATGGTTCTGTTTTGCAAGATCAAAACTTGAAGCTACAAATTTCTTTTTCCAAGCTACTAGGATTTGTCAAAGCTTCTGAATCATCTCTACCTTTATTAAGCAGCTTAATCTCCAACAAAAGTTTTAAAGAGGCAACTTTCTTTTCTTATTGCACCAATTGAAGACAAGGAAATTGTTGATACCATCTTCATGTTAGATGGGTTAAAAACCTATGGACCTGATGGATTGAATGGTTTTTTCTTTCAGAAGTCCTAGGATGTAGTTGGCAAAATGATCTTAGAATATATTCATGAGTTCTTCAAAACTGGTAAGCATTTGAAGGAGATTAACAAAAAATTTATTTATTTGATTCCCAGGATGACTAATCCAACTTCATTCAATGATTACAAGCCTATCTCTTGCACAAATTTCCTTTATAAGATCATCTCAAAATTAGTTGCTATAAGATTGAATAAGGCTGTTAATACTCTCATTAGAGACAATCAAAATGCTTGCATTGAAAATAGATAGATTGGGGATAATATTTTTCTTATTTAGGAGCTACTTAAAGGATACTAAAGAAGTTTCACCCCTACTTTTTGCTCTATCAAGGTTGATTTTAATACAGCCTTTCTAATGTCAATTGGGATTTCTTGTTCCTCTTACTGAAAGAATTTGGATTCCCTGGACAATTTATACTTTGGATTAAGGAATGTGTCTCTACTACGTCTTATTGTGTAATGGTGAATGGAAGCCTTTCTAAGTTATTCAAAAGGTCTAGAGGGATAAGAAAAGGGGATTTTATATCTTCATACCTCTTCATTTTATGTATGGAAGTTTTATCTCTTCTTATCAAACACAACGTCAGTTTGAATCCTAACTTTAGATTTCACTTCAAATGTAGAATAGTCTCCTTAACTAATCTTTTCTTTGCAAATGATTTGCTCTTGGTTTGCAAAACACATTGAGTTTCAATCCAAATTTAAATGGACTTTTTTCAGCTCTGTAAAAGAGTTTCAAGTTTGGAATTGAATTTCAACAAGAGTCACTTCTTGATCTCTAAAGCAACCTAAGGTATGGAATCTTGCATTTTCATAATTACTGGAATGAGTAGAAAGCTTCCTTCTTTGTTGTATCTAATTCTGCCTATAGAGATTCTCATAATGCTTTCCTCTTATTGAAAAGTTCATAAAAGACTCTCCTTTTGAGTTAATAAATCACCTTCATATGCTAGAAAACATCAATTGATTAAATATATCTCTCTTCACACATCTATTAGAGTTCACATATTTTTTTATTAGAAAATAGGCTTATCAAACTATTGGAAAGATTGTTCAGAAAATTTCTATAGAGGCACCATGATGGAGTGAAGGATTTTGCTAAAGTCAAATGGTCAGATATTTGTTCTCCTAAAGAAGAAGGTGGTGTGAGAGTCAATGTTATTAAGGCAACTAATTCTGCTTTGATTCTAAAAAGACTATGGCATATCATAGAAGATAAAACATCACTTTGTATGAAATGGTTGCATAGTTATTTCTTGAAAGGCAGAAGCATTTGGAAGTGCAAAAGAGTCCTTCACACTCTTGGTTTCTTGGGCAACTCCTACAGCTTAAAGACCTAGTTAAAGTTGATATTTTTTGTAAAGAGGGGAATGGTGAGAAATCTTCTTTTGGTATGATAATTGGACAAGTTATGTCAGTTGATCCAATAGATTGAAATCTCAATAGCTAGAACACTTGGTTCTTTGGATGATAAGGTCTCCAACCTGATAGAGAACAATAGTTGGGCTCTACCTCAAGGTTTGATGAGACAAACCTACCTACTTATCATATATCAATAGATCTACTTATCATATATCAATAGATCTGACAATTTCTTTTGGAAAGGAAAGTCAGTTACTAATATTTCCGGCAAGCTAACAGGAGACTGATGCAACCACTATGTTCCAAGGTATATTGGTACAACATTGTATGGAATAAGTATTTGATTCCTATTGAAAAATAGACTAAGCACAGTATACAGATTGGTTTATATGGCAGTGGATAAGAGTCGTTCCTTATGCAGAGATGGTGATGAATACAGGAACCACTTGTTTTTTTAAGTGTCAATTTGCTTCAGGAATTTGGAAAGAGATTAAAAGATATTGTCAATGGGACCTCACAAGGAATTCATTCTCAAAAACTATTCAATGGCTGATAGATCATTTTGTAATCATAAAGACAATTTAGAGACCTACTATATTACTTTGGAACCAGTATTCATGGGATATAGAATGAAAGAAATAATAGGAGGTTCAAAAACAAATTTGCTATTATGAAAGAGACAAGGAGACCCTTTTCTCAAGACCCAAGTCAACTGACTTCATGGAAGATTTAAGTTACCAACCTCTTCTTGCTTGTATTTTTGATATGTTGGTAGTTAGACTACCCAAATCTCCTTACTAGTGTTTGGGATTATCCCACTGACTATTTATAATCTTCTTTATTGTCGTTTAATACATTACTTTAATTTTTCAAAAAAGGAAAGAACAAGTCTTACTAGACTTTGGTTGATGTTGTGCTTATTGTAAACGGAAGACAACTTCATTTCACAGTACAACGGCACGGTGTAATTTGCTTGAGAGGCGAACGAGACAGTTTTGGTAATTAAGAATAAATGGCTATACGCACCGGTTGGAGAGGGAGGCAGATGGAGTACAATGTTGCGTGTATGGAAATTTCAAAAGGGGTCCATAAGGCCATAAGGCCACAAATCTCCCGATTACGAAACATCAAATCTCGAGGAAATTATTCCAAAAACAAACTTTCCAATAATGCAACGTATTGCATTTAATAACACTTGTTCATACAGTTTAGAACAAAATATTCAATTTGGATTCAGCGAATACATCTCACGAGTGCAACTACTCCAAAATACACTTTCTAATAAATTCGATTCTCTTTGCAAAGTCATTCTCCACAATTTTAGAAAATTAAGCTTGGATGACCAACATGATTTAGTATCAACTGTTTTCCAACCTTGCAAGTCTCAGCAACAAGCAGCTTATTTTCCGTGCATATGGTAACTAATAGCGGCCATATGGAGGATTCATGTTGTTCCCAAAAGCAGGACCTGCATTGTTCTCAGCAGGTGGCTGTCTGGGTCTTGCATACTCGGCAAATATAACCCAGCCATCCAGAAACTACAAAAAGTCAAGTAGATACAAAATGTAAATTGAAATTACAAAACATTTTGAAACAAGCTTGCCTTAATAATATCACTGCTGACTACAAAAACGAGAACAGAATGCCCATAATTAACCAAGATGCAAGAGGAACTCATATTGATGCTACCAAGTGACAATACCAAAGAAATTTTTTCACATCTACGTCCTACAGGTAGAGAGCAATAGAACAAGTAGCAATAAGGCTTTTCGGCTGAATAGCAAGAAGCTATACGTCACGACTATAATGTGTTCTCACTTCAAAACTTTCCATAATTAAAACCAAGTCACCGAAAAATCATTTTGTCTCATCCAAATGAATGTTACCAGAAGTGACATACACTGTGCTTATACCCACACCACGCAATTGAATGGCTTATTACTATAGGCTTCCACCAATCTTAATTCACATGAAATTCAAGTAGCACAGGTGTAAGGATGCAACATACACATCAATAGATTTTTCCCAATGAGGAACTTCTCATTGATAACAGCTATTCCTTATGTGCGGGTGATGAAGAAAAAAATTTGGCATGAACGTAACGAAAAGGTGTATTTCCAGAATACTCTTGATAAGACACCGAATATCAGACCAAAAAGTTGCATTATTTTACTTTCACTGCATTTGATGCTATGTTGAAGAAAATATTTATGCATGGTCTTCCTCAATCATCTTTTCCAATTATATACAAAATCTCAACCCCTAAAAAGTAGTGTTACATGAATACTTTTCGTGGCCAGAAGTCAAAAATTGAATCCCCAAATAAAGGAAACATAACATGACTAACCAAGCAAGTTATTCAATAAAACAACAGTTATCTTTGAGTATTCTTAGCCACGTAAAAGAACTTAATTTTAAAAAAATAAAATCCATAACTCACCTTCCCATCCATGCCTTCTATACCCTTTTTAGCATCTTCTACTGTAGCATATCTAACAAAACCAAACCCCTTGGAATATCCTGATACTCTGTCAGTAACAACTCTAGCTGAATCAACAATTAATCACAGTTAGCAACGAACAATGGTAAAATTGAAAGAATGCACACAAAAGCAGAGAACAAACCATGGACCACTTCACCAAATTTGGAAAATGCTTCTCGTAGCCCTTCTGTTGTAGTTCTTTTACTTAGCCCTGAAAGAAAACTCAACAGAGAAAGAAGTTGGAATGCAATCAACAGCCATCCCAAATGCCCACAAATTAAAATTATATATACAATAAGAAAGCTACTCCCTTATTTCTTAAGAACAAAGCAAATGATGTGGGCACCTAAGAGAGGTTGACGACTGGAGGGAGCATAAAGTTAAAAGATACTACGAGAAGCTCACTGATTGTCAAACTGATAATGCATGCAAAAATAGGATTTTCCAACATCCTGTCTGCATCCCAAGAGCTCCTTATTCTACCATATTAGGGATGCAAAATCCTCAGGAACTAAAAAATTCCTTTAAATGAAAGGGTCATCCTTCCAGAAAACAGAAGCCTCACAAAGACAAAACCTTGAGAATTAGAGTAGAACATATCTGTGACCACTGTAGCTCCTTTCCAGACATCCAAAAAATATAAAGAAGAAGAGAAAATCAAAATTGCAAAAACTTCTTGGTCCTGGGAATTAAAATCCTCATTGTACAATCCAATAAGGGCTTAGTGCCCTTCTAAGAACCATAAAAGCTGGTCATCAATAGTCTGTGCCAAGGCAAAGAATCCCAAAAATCACCCCATACTTACTTCAGTGAAGGATAATACTCATTATTTAATTATTCCTTTGACAATATAATGGACTTCTGAAGTTTGATCTTCTAAACATCTTGCAGGCATTTCAATATCCATTAAACAAAAGATTGGAAGGAAATGAAGGGCATCCTCTAAATCTTCATATAATCTACTCATAAAAGCAAAGGTCTAAAGGTTCTAATCAAATCTATGATACAGAAAACTACAAGAATTCCCGATTACCGGTTAAACATACTTACAAACGAATAAAAAAAGCTGCTTTTTTTACGTTATAACCACACCAAATCTTCAATCATAATCAAACAAGTCCAAATCAGAGAATCGTCAAAAAAATAAAAGCACGATGAACAAAGAGATCGAATATCCAGAGCAAAATAAAAGAAAATATTCGCTAGAAATGAAGAATGGGTACATGCCAGAAACAAAGAGGTTAGGGTTGGGCTCGGCCTGTTCCCTAGCAGAAGATGACGAAGTCGGAGGCGGAGTAAAGGAAGCAGTGGAGGTTGTGGAGAAGAACCGTAGCCGAAGACCACGAGGACTGGTGACAATGGCTGCCGCCGATCTCAAAGCCATTGTTACGTAGAAATTTTGGGACCAAGGGGTTTTAGAACCGATAAACTGGAGGGTTTGGCATTGGGCCTTTATAAGAACGGAGCCCTGAGGCAAATATTTCCGACTAGTTAAATTTTATTATAATTCTTTATTATAAGATAGAATTGCAGTCGAGTGAATGTCTAATGTACAAGAAAGGTTTACAAATTTACAAAAAAAAAAAAAAGAACTACAAATCCTTGGATTAAAATATCCAAGTTGTTATACAATTTTAATTAAAATTTTGTACTTTAGACTAAATACAACATATTTTATTAAATAATAATTCGGAAACTTTCATTAATACTTCATGTTAGGATTTTGTGAGTACTTGTACAAATTTTAAACGACGGTCCATCAAATTACTTATATCTAATTTAGATTATATTAATATTACATGAGATTTTTGTTGAGACTATTAATATAAAACTAAATGAAAAATTTTAATAGTTAGAGAATTGAAATAAAAATTAAAAGACTATTTGTCAATAAATAATATTTAGTACATTTTTATTTCTTAAACTTTTGAATTCTTTCCATTTCTATATAAAACTAATGACAAACTTTGTGTTTGACCACTTTCTTAAATATCAATATTTAGTTGTGTACACTATACACTTTCTTTTTTTTTTTTGAAGTTAAAAGGATTCATTAAAGAAAACAAAGAATCAAACCTGAGGAAGCAACTAAACCCAAAGCCAATAGGCTTTACCCCATACACCCGGACCTAAGCTTCTTCAGAATTGATTACAAACGCAGACGAATCAGCACGAACAGCAAAAACAATACTACTAGGAATAATATCCCAAACAAAACGGTTTGCATAAAATAAAGCGACCCTTGCTGACGAATGGGCAGCTTTATTAGCACTTCGCGAAGTCCATTGAACGGACAAATGTTGGAAGTGAGCCATGAGTGTTGAACACTCAACAAACACTACACCAACTTCTAATAAATTACTGGAAGACTTAAGAAGATTGTTTACCACTTCTAGGCAATCCGACTCCAGAACAATTCTATCAAGATTTTCACTCTTGAGCCGTGCCAAGCCTCTTTAATTGAAATTGCTTTAGCCATGAAAGCATCCACGCAAAAAGGAATATGCCCCGAAAAAGCTTTCAAAAACTGATCCTGGGCATCTCTAAAGAAACATCTAGATGTTTATATGATTCTAAATCAACCTGCATTTAAAAAAAATGCACGGTTTCAAACTCTAAATTATTACATAAATTAAATTAATTGGACCAACACATAACTCATTATATTGTGATTGAAGTGTCACTGTCTTCTCAGAAATTTCAATTTTAATTTCATTTGTCCAAATTCTTGTTTTATTTTATTTTTTAAATTTTTATGTGTATTTATTCTTTATTTAAGAACTTCAAACACTTATTACACTCAGAGTTTAAACCTTTGGAGGAGAAAATCAGAAGAAAAATTATGAACTAGAGTACTAAGTTCCTTTCTATGACAGGTCGCCTACAATTGATTGACTCTATCCTTTCTTCAATCAATATACACTAGGCCTCATATTTGGTAATACCAATCAAGCTAATAAAATTAAAGCCATTAATAAGATCCTGAGAGGATATCTATGGAATGGCAATAGACAAGGCAGGAGGACCAAAGCATGGATCAAATGAAATGATATATGTAAGCATATGAAACAAGGGAGGCTAGGCTTCATACAGTCTATTTTCTTTTTCTAGAGATTCCTGAAATTTCCTGCATCCTTTTTGTTGCTTCTCTGTCTCTATATTTTTTCCGATGTGTCCACTATTCCATTCTAAAGAAACTCAAATAATTCTGTAGTTGTTTAATCTCAGCACGGCATTAAAGTAACGTGCACACAACAGACATAGATAGCTTACCGCCCAACCTCTTGAAGCCAACCTATCTCGTCAACAACTTCTCTTGTAAGAGAAACCACGTCTTCTACTCCTTAATTTAGTTCCTTCACCCATCTCTCTCTCTGTATTTTCTTCAACTTTACAACTAAGTAACCTACAGTCTTATTTCATTCTCTTTTGTATAAAATCCACACCTACCCTGTCTGTCTAACACTACTCTGGATCTTCTCATTTCTACTGATTATCTTGACTGATACAAGTCTTCACCATGAAACTTGGTCCCATATGCCTTTTTCTGTCGACCCTTTTCTTTGTTCACTCAGAATCCATCAGCAGAGCAGATTTCCCAAATGGTTTCATGTTTGGAACTGCTTCTTCAGCCTACCAGGTGAAGTATCTAACCTGAATTTTTGGCGGAAAAAAGATGTTACGATTAGGAGACTGCAATTTGGAGTCATTAGGCGATGATGCTATTTTTTGTGAACTAGTTTGAAGGAGCTGTCGGTGAAGGAAACAAAGGACCTAGCGTATGGGATACTTTCGCAAAGCAATCTGGTAAGATCAAATTTGAAGAGAAATTCCAAAGAAACTCAAAACCGTGACAGAGAAGTGGATGGATGCAAGTATTACAAGTTGCCACTAAACTGTGTTAAATGTGATTCCACAGGGAGGATATTGGACTTCAGCAATGCAGATACAGCAGTTGATCAATATCACCGTTTTAAGGTAATTAAATTAACTAATGATTCTTATGAACAATGCCTGTTTTATTTTAATCTATTTGAGAAAGACATTTCTTTTTGAGGATTTAATATCTGGAAGAGTAAACAGTGCAGAAACGAACCTGGAAACATAAACTTACCCACGTGGGTGGGCAGAAACGGAAAGAGTCCTGTTTACTGAGAATTCTGTATCGAATTACAAGATGAAGTAATAAAATAATGAAATGATGATCATGATTACGATGATGACGATGATGATGTGTCGCCAACTTCTTGAGATAAAGATCCCCTAAACAATTCAATTCGAAGATGAAATTAATTAAATATAATTCTTCCTAGCAGAAACTGTACTTTCCCCTTTTGCTGTGCTAAAGATTAAACCTCTTTTTTTTTTAAATAACTTTTACAGGATGACATAGCCTTGATGAAGGATCTGGGAATGGATGCCTACAGATTCTCTATTTCTTGGACTAGAATTTTTCCAAGTTGGTTGCAGTTCAAGCGTTGGAACTTTGTTTTCGACCATATTGGTTTCGTTCAGACCGTTAACTTGTTTGAACATTATCTTTAACAGATGGAACAGGGGAAACAAACCCAGAAGGGATAAATCATTACAACAGCCTTATAGATGCTTTGCTAGAAAATGGTTGCTGGCATAATCACCTCTTAACGTTTACTTCCATTTTTGTTCTCCATTAAGTTACTGTTAAAGCGTTAGCTACGATTTTTCAATCAGGAATCCAACCATATGTGACTCTTTACCATTGGGATCTTCCACATATGCTTCAGGAAAAATATGAGGGGTGGTTGAACAAACAAATAATGTGAGTTTGTTTGAACTAAATTCATGTTTTATTCTGTACAATTAAGAATTTATCAGAGTCACGGGTGGCTTTACAGAACCGACTTCGAGCATTATGCCATCACATGTTTCCAAGCATTTGGAGATAGAGTGAAACACTGGCTCACCTTCAATGAACCTCACGGTTACTCCATCCAAGGCTATGACACAGGTCTTCAAGCTCCTGGAAGGTGCTCTATTCTAGGTCACTTGCTATGCAAAGAGGGAAATTCTTCAATTGAACCATATATTGTAGCTCACAATATCCTACAGTCACATGCTGCTGCATATCGTTCTTACGAGTTGAATTTCAAGGTACACCCAGGCTTAGATATCTATGTTGTTCTGTCACCAAGCGTCTCAATCCCTTATCAAGTTGATTAAAGGTTGATACAAAAACATAATCTCCTGTATTCACTTTTATCGTTCAAGGAACACCAAAAGGGTCAAGTTGGAATTGCATTGGATGCTAAGTGGTATGAACCAATCTCTGATGCGGACGAGGATAATGATGCTGCAAGTAGAGCAATGGAATTTTCAGTTGGATGGTAAACCGTTTTGGTTCATTGAAAAACTGACAAAGAATGAAAATTCTCTCCCCACATCATTAACACATACGAACTGAATCAGGTTCCTTGATCCACTCCTCTTTGGCAAATATCCTCATTCGATGAGAAAGCTCGTAGGTGAAAGACTGCCAAAGATCACCCCAAAATTGTCAAAAACCCTAACAGGGTCGTTTGACTTCATTGGCCTAAACCATTACACGACATTGTATGCTCGGAATGACAGGTCTCGGATTAGAAAACTTGTGCTGCGGGATGCATATTCGGATGCTGCTGTTGTAACCACTCGTAAGATATCAAAGCAGTCTCTTACACTTCTGAATAAAGCTGTGTAGCCGAACGAAAACTGATTACCCGTTGTACTTTTTCCTCCATTGCAGCTTATCGGCATGGAGTTTCTATCGGAGAACGAGCAAGTCTCATACTACTTAGCTAAGACATAGTTTCTTGTTATGGATTTCAATTTTCATAACAGATGAGTATTCTTCTGCAGGCAGCTTCTCGGTGGCTACACATAGTTCCATGGGGCATCCATAAATTGGTCAAGTATGTAAAAGACAAGTACGGGAACCCACCAGTAATTATTACAGAAAATGGTAATTTTTTTTTGAAAGATTTCGTACCAAAGATATAATTGAGTTTTCATCTTAGTACTTGACAAATTCTATGATTTTCAGGTATGGATGATGTGAATAGACCACTTATACCTCTAAACAAGTTCTTACAGGATCAGAAGAGAATAGATTACCACAGAAACTATATGTCAAACCTGTCTGCAGCTATAAGGTAATATAGTAACATCAGTTCTTAACGTTCAGACAGTTTTTGCATTGCCATGTTCTAGACCAAGGATACTTACGTTTCTAGGCATGAAACATTTAAAGAAAACTGAACAAATAACAGGCATGACAAATGTAATGTACGTGGCTACTTTGTGTGGTCCTTGCTCGACAACTGGGAGTGGAACTCCGGCTATACTGTGCGATTTGGACTCTATTTTGTGGACTACAACAATAATCTTACGCGGATACCAAAAGCTTCTGCCAAATGGTTCAAAAGTGTGCTCAGACTACCAGCTGACCTGCACAGTTAGCAGTAAAATTTACGCGCGTCATCAAACACATGTTGTACCTATACGTAATTGAAGGGGAAAGAAAACTGTACAGTGAAATTAAAATCGAAAGAAAACCACCTGGACTTTCTTGAATAAGTAAGATGGATCATCCTCCATTGTCAAGAAATGAAATGCTATTCTTTTAGCATGTAAATAGCTACTTTCCGGCCAAAAATCGTCCCAATCGTTAATGTGATTCTGGTTCCTATAACTTCCGCATTACTGAAGAAAATAAAGTCCTAAATTTATTTACTCTGTTTTCTTCATATTTTTAGTAAATTCTAATAACGAGAGACTGAATATTCAATCTGAGGAGTGATGCATGTGATTCTTGGTAATCGTATTTTGGGTTTTTAGGGATTCTGTTTGGTAGAGAAAAGAACGTAATAGAAAAAAGTGGAAGCTGATTGAGAGAGAAGATCTGGTTCTTGAGAGAGAAAAAACAATTACAGTTGATCGTTACATTTCCCTTCCTCTCAACGACTATATCAACGGCTAGTTCCATACATCCAATCACATTTATACATTTGGCACCACCTATACGAATCGTTTAACTACTAACACTACCTCCTATAATACGTCGTCTTCATCTTACTTAGCTCTGTGCTCCACTGCGTCGTTTCCTTCGTCATCTTCGTGCATCACATTGTTGGAATTTAAATTTGTTTTTATTGTTAATTAATTTATGTTTTAATTTATTGGGAACTTTAAAGTGTGAAGCTTTAGGAATATAGTGTTGAAGTCAAACTTGTTTTTTTCTCTATTCTGTTATTAGTTGTCCTATTATTTCTGCATTATTTTCTTAGTCAATTGTTTATAGCTATTCTTT
>JAOQMR010000005.1:21220265-21238485 GCA_027563865.1 Erythroxylum pelleterianum
ATGCCATGTGGAGTAATTGTAGTGATTGATCGTAGTGTGCCTTTATCGTAGGATATGTACCAGAATGACCTCCGGGCATTCCGGTGTGTACCCTACGGTAAGGGGGCGCTACACTTTCGTTGGCCAAAAATCCGGTTCATCAAGAGCGTTCAAAGCAAATTGATAATCGGATTCATTTCATAAGGGAGAGTATCAAAGCAAAGGAAGTTGAGCTTATATATGTGAAGTCAAGTGATCAAGTTGCAGACATATTTACAAAAACTGTTAAAGTTGAAGTTTTTCAGTATCTACGGAAATAACTTGGAGTTACAATTGTGTGAGAAACAAGTTTAAGGGGGCGAAATGTTGGAATTTAAATTTGTTTTTATTGTTATTTAATTTATGTTTTAATTTGTTGGGAAGTTGAAAATGTGAAGCATTAGGAATATGGAGAGTTTAGAACTAGAATGTTCTATGTTGAGTATAAATTGTATTCTTGTTTTTCGTTTAATGTTAAGAAGTTGAAAAGAGAAGAAAATTGATAGAAAACAACTCTACTTCTTCGTTGTACTATTTTTTTTTAAAAAAATATAGTCCTTCACACATTCCATCTTTATCAATTCCCTCCCTCTCAAGAACCTTGTCCACAAGGTTAACATTAGGAAAATGTTGCTAAATGTTGTACAAATATTCCCAAGAGACATCGGAGTCTCTTGGTAGGACAATTAGGTCAAAATATGGAAAATTGGGCGGTTATGTCGCTTGACTAGGCGACGTTTCAAAATAGCTACCTGTATACGCATTCCAAAATACAGAGAAGGTAAGGTCATTGAAACAATAATTGAATCAGAGACCCGTCGGTTAAACTGAGACACATGAAATGTAGGATGAATCCTACTATCAACTGGCAAATCCAACATATAGGCGACAGACCCCACCTTTTTTAGGACGCAAAATGGCCCATAAAGCAGAGGAGACAACTTTTAGGAACTCCTATGGTGTACACTCTGCTGACAATACGACCTAAGTTTCAAATAGACAAGATCACCGAGTTCGAAAACACATTTAGTATGATGATGATTTGCCAACTGTTTCATGCGATGTTGAGCACGATGTAGATGAAACTGAAGTACACTCACCATAGCCTCGCAATCCAACAACAATTAATCCACTGATAAGGTCCCAATCCAAGCTATATCTCACAAATAATTAAACAAATTAACGAACACATATGTTTCTACTCTTGGTGAGAAACCAACCAGTGACTTTTTTTTTAAATTTTGTATTCTCCCCCAAAACCATTCTCGAAAGAGTCCTAAATACAACCAATAAAAGATGATAAGGATAAGTAATGGTCCACAAGTGTTCTACCTATATGGATTGATTCCTAAGCAAGCATGATCACATAATGGAATATAACTGAATAATGAAAACATGACTAAATACTGAATTCAATTGCTTCAAACACGTCGGCCACTACTTCAAGAATCTCGAATTTGGTTTAGGAACCCTTAAGGATCTTCTTGGCTCAACATTGCCTCCTCCTTTTGAAGGAACCTTTTCCTTAAGGTTCAGATCATCAAACCTTTAACGCAACTTTTCTGTCTTTTCCCAAGTTGCTTCTTACTGTAGTAAATCTTTCCATTTCACCAAGCTTTCCTTAATAAAGCTCCTTCTCTTTTGATCCAACATGTGTCAACAATAGCTTCTGGCTCTACCACCAATTTCCCATCTTTAGTAAGTGGAGGCAATTCTATGCTGGAGCAATTTGTACTTCCAATGCATTTCTTAAGTAAGGACACATAGAACATAAAATGGACGTGAGCACTCTCCAATAGTTCTGGTCGATAAGCTACCTTGCCTATTCTTTTAGTATTTTTGTAGGGCCCATAAAATTGACTAACCAACTTTCGAGAAGTCCTCTTAAAACTGTTTGTTGCCAATATGGTTATAGTTTTAAAAAGACTAAATTTCCTACCTCAAACTTAACATCTTGCCTTTTTGGATTTGCTAATTGCTTCATCCTGTTGACTGCAGCCTGTAAATAAGATTTGAGTTGCCATAACACTATATATCAATTAACCAAGGCTTGATCCACTTCGTTTACCATTGAATCACCAATTTGGTACTAGGCAATCTTTGGTGGAGTTCTTGTAACATCCCGTCCCCATATTAAGGGTGAGGACCCGAAATTTCAGTACCTGTGAGCTCAAAAAGAGATTAAGACAATTCATTTGCTTGCTCATGCATCACGTTAGTATATATGCACATAAATACGAAATGTTTTCGCATAAAAAAGTGGTACATGCATTCATTGACAACTTTTGGGTATAAATGGTATTAAATGTGATTTTATTGAAAATGAGGAGTAGAAGGAGTGGAAAGAGTGATCTTGGTATGAGGTGTGATAAGGAAAGATTTAGAAACAATATTGGTAGTGATCTGGAAAATGTTGACTGGGTATGCTTCAGTCTTTTAGCCACAAAGTTTTCTCTAGCCATCCAAACGAGATGATTCTTGATTTGGATTAAACTAGCGATATATGGATACATTTCGTATGAAGACATCGAATTTCAATTCTATTTCTAAGAGTCTTAAAATTTGTCATGAAGTTGAGAACTGGGTGCAGTACGTTGGTGTATGAGTGGAAAATTCGTCTTCAGACTTTAGGGGAAATTTTGAGATTGATATAAATAGATTTTAGCAAAGTTACCTTCTAGAAAGTTGTAGATCTTTCTTTTCTCTTTCCAACTGTATATAGTATGAAAATTTTGGAAATTAAAGTCAAAATTTATGATTCTTATAAGTGGAGATGTTCTGGAGCAAAAGTGAGACGCAAAAGTGAGATGGAATAAGTGAGACGTAAAAGTGAGATGGAAGAAGTGAGACGTAAAAGTGAGATAGAAGAAGTGAGACGCAAAAGTGAGACGGAAGAAAATGAGACAATGGAAATGAGACGATAGAAAGTGAGACGATAGAAAGTGAGACGATGGAAGTGAGACGATAGAAAGTGAGATGATGCAAAAGTGAGACAATACAGAAGCTAGAAGATAGAATTAGCCTTCTAAGTCTTCATGAAATTGTAGATCTCGAAATCCTCTTTCCAATGGTCTAAAAATAAAGTCAATCCGACACTTGTAGTGATAGTTATGGCAATTTCTCCAAGGCATGTACAGTATGAGTAAGGACATGAACATGTTGGATTCTTTTGGCCATAACTTCTTCTCTAGACATCCAAATGATCTGATTCTTGAACCATTAAATTCATAAGACAGTGACCTACATCTCCACCACAAATCATAGATATCTGAAATGAATGGAGAAAGATTGAGTGAAAAGAGTGGGATTGGTACAGTGAGAGCGTTCTTCAATAATATGAATTGATGTTATCTTACTAAACATACTTCAGTATTTTGATGTTTTCTGGATCCGTAGAGATCCAAATGAGACGATTTTTGACTTGTAATAAACTAGAGACATGGAGTTACAAATGGTATGAAGAACTTAGAATCTAATTCAGTCTCTAAGATGTTTAAATTCCAGATGAAAGTTGTGCATGGTATACTGTTATAGAGAAGAGTAGTCCAAAAATGTTTGAAGTATATCTTTTGAATCATTTAACCAAATGAAATGATTTCGGTGGCATTAGAAACTTACAACAATAAGGGACATGTTTTTGGAAGAAAGTGTTAGGTTAAATTGTTCAAGGGTACTGTTGGCAAGACACTAAAGTATAAAAGACATCAGGCATAAATGGAAGGCAAAATTGGACAATTCTCATTCATTAAGGGTATAATTGGAAGAAAAAGTGTTGTCTTGCTTATAAATAAAGGAGAAAACATGATGAGAAGATTCTAGAGAAGAAAAATGAGTAGATGAGAAAAGAGATAAGAGAGAGAAAACATGAAAAAGAAATGAAAGAGAGAAAGAAGAGAAAACAAGCTAGGGTTTTAATTTCCTTAGCCTTCAAGAGAGATTTTAAAGTTGTTCAAGAAGAGAAAAAGTAAGGGGAAGAAAAGAGCTTCCATTTGAGCTAAAGATCTCTTCATTTGGTGAAGAATCAAGGTATGATCATTTGAATCTTTGAATTTTTTGAAGGATTCTAGTTTAGGGAGTTTAGAAAATGCTTGGGTTTAAATATTCTAGAATCAATTTTAGTGATTTTTGCATTGTGGGATTTTTAAGTGGATTCCTATTGAATGAGATTTGGTTTGTTTTAGAAAATCAAGAGAATCCTACCCAAGAACAAGGGGAAAGACAATTGTGACTTGGAGTTTTGGCAAGCAAATTGGGTGAGTAAAATATACTTATGGTTATTGTGTAAATGAGTGATGTGCCTAAGTGTGTATATGTTTGAATTGCTAAACTATGAATGGGAATTAGATATTATGAGATAGTATGAGGTTAGAAAAGAGATGACGAAAAATTGAGTTATGGTATAAAGTAACCAAGTGTTCTTGAAGTGTGAGCTTGTGAAAAAGGTAAAGATTGAAAGGAGAATTTAGAATGATCAAAAGCTAAGTTCAAGTAGACACATATGAATTTAGAAATGGGAATGAGCTTAATATATGATCTAGAACATATACCCGGGATTGTCATTGAACATGCATTGTACATAGTCCCTTTATACAATTGTACATAAATAAATGTTTATGAGTGTGCAATTATTGATGAGTGTCAAATGTGTGTTTTGCATACATGGGTTGTGCAGGTCAAGTGTCCGCATACAGGTGTTCTAGAATTAGGAAGCAAATACTATTTTGGAGCGTACTGTGAGTAAACCGAGATGGTCTCACTTCATTGTTTGCTTTATTTGAATTTTGTATACATTAATCTCTATATGATAAATGTGTATATGAATGTGATTGATTGTGTTTAGATTCCAGACAGAAGGTCTGATTATTGTGATAATTGACCTGAATTATTGAAGTGCTCATTGTATGTGAATAAGATCAATTAAGTGTTTTCAAAATGTGTATTGCATGCAAGATGATAAGTGAATTCTCAACTATATGTTGAATGCCGGAATAGGGTTTGATGATAAGCAAATATGATTGAATAAGAGCATGCAAATGTGAGTGATGCATTTCATTGCATGAATGCATGTAAGATAAAGGAAGTTATGAGCAGAGTTGCCAGGATAAATAGCTTAAAGCTCAGAAGGTGAAAGAGAGCTTAAAGCTCAGAATGTGAAAAAGAACTTAAAGCTCAGAGTGTGATTAGAGTCGTGGGCTTGAATGCGACTGTACCCAGTATCCACTAAGGGATATGGGACATTAGATGACACAGCTCGGTATCCACTAAGGGATATGAGCTAGTATAAAAAGGCACTCGGTCATAACGAAAATAATAAATGAAAGTTAGTCTCATGTGCACTGCATTTGCATTATATGAATGATTAAGTGTATTGAATGTGAACTGTGAAACAATGTGAAATAAAGTGAGATATGTGAATTATGTGATATGCGATTGGGTGAGCCATCGATGATGGTCACTTACTAAGTTCGCAAAACTCACCCAAAATTTGCAAATATTTTTCAGGATCAGAAGAATACCCCGTTAAGCCAATGGGATATATACCTACAGCTTTCAAGTGAAGGATAGAGGTCGGGATCAGTTCGTGTCTGCATTGCATTTCTCTATTTTGTATTGAATTGTTATTCCCCAACCTTTGTAATAAATTTGTATTTTGAAATGATTCAAGTGTTTTGAAATTGTAAAAGGGCCCGAATGGCTATTAACAATTTGTGTTAAGTGAAAATGTTTATGAGTGAAGGTGGGCCCAATTTGAGTATCGATTTTCGCATATATGTTTGTGATTAAAAAAGTATACCGATATCTGAATGTTTGAGTGCTTTAGCACGCCACCCTCTCGAGGCACAGGCTCGGATATCACTATCGATGTCGGGTTCGGGTCTTGCGAGAGTGGGGTGCTACAGTTCTACCATACTGTGCCTGGAGTGGTGACATGCTGATTGAACTATGGTATGAAGTGTTGTACCAAAATTCTGCCCAAGGGAGGAACGAGTGCCACCTACGAGGTTGTTGAGATACAAAACATAATAAATACTACTCAAGACATCAGTTTATTACCTCTGACTAACCATCAGATTATGTATGGTATACTGAGTTTATATGCAACTTAGTTTTAGAAATTTTAAACAACTCACGCCAAAAATTACTCATGAAAATAGGGTCTCGATCACTTACAATCGATTTAGGTAGTCCATGAAGCTTAACTAGTCCATCAATAAACCTTTTAGCTACCGTTTAGCTGTGAATGGGTGCAACAGGGCCAATAAATGTGCTTCTTTAGTAAGGCGGTCCATGACTACAAGGATGGTGCTCTTGCCATTGGAAGTTGGCAACCCTTCCACGAAATCCATTATGATTTCTTCGCAAATCTAACTTGGGATTGCTAGTGGTTGGAGGAGGCAGGCTGGTGCTAAGGTATCATCTTTGTTTCGTTGGCAATCAATGCAAGAGTTGACATGCTTCTTCACATCTCTGTACATTGATGGCGAGTATAATTGATGAGCCAATCTCTTGTGTGTGTTAAGGACCCCGAAGTGACCTCCATAAGGTGAATTATGGAATTCCTGCAGTAATTGGTTCATAATCGGCGTTTTAAGAGGAACAACTCAGCTCTTGTAACATACTAGTCCATGTTACCACTTGTAATGACCTTCAGGATTTTCAGTGGCAAGTTTACCAGTCTTCTGCATATAGGCGTCATTAATAGCTTCTCTTTTGTTTTCCTCCCATAATGAGGTTTGAGGAATGAACAGAAAATTCAGACTTGGACTACCCATCACTCAGAATAATGCATCGGCGGCAGAATTTTCCTTGCCAGGTTTATAAGTGATCTCGTATTCATACCTTAGTAGTTTGGTTACCCATTTTTGTTGCTCCGAAGTAGTTATACACTACTCTAACAAGTATTTTAAGCTACATTGGTCAGTTTGGATGTAAAATCTTCGGCTCAAGAGGTATGGTCGCCAAGTTCGAATCGCTTGAATGATGGCTAACATCTCTTTGGCATAAATTGACCATGACTGTTTGCTGGCCGTAAGAGCTCAACTCACTTATGCAATAGGCCTCCCTTGTTATGTTAGAACTACTCCAATCCTATCCCCTGAGGCATTAGACTCAATGGTGAATGATTCTTCAAATTTTGAAGGGAGAGGGTGGGCACTGAAGTCATGGCAATCTTTAAAGCTTCAAATGCTTTGTCTGCCTCTGTTAACCAGTGGAATTGTCCCTTTTAAAGCAAGTTATGAGAGATCAGGCTATAATGTCGTAATTCCTAACAAACTTCTTGTAATAGCTTGTTGGCCCCAAGAAGCTAGGTAGTTTAGGCCAATAAACCATGGCTTTAATCTTTCTTTGATCCACCTTAACACCATCGATAAAGATTATATGCCCAAGATATTCTAGCTCTTGCTAGCCAAACTCGCATTTGCTGAGTTTGGTGTATAGCTGGTTTTGTCTCAGTATCTATAACACTTTCCTAACATGTTCAAGATGTGACAGCCAATCTCAACTGTAGATTAATATATCATCAAAAAAACAAGCACGAAATTTCACAGGTACGACCTGAATATAGAATTCATAAGAGACTGAAAAGTTGAAGGAGAATTGCAAAGTCCAAATGGCATTACCAAGTACTCGTAATGGTCGCTATATGTACAGAAATCAGTTTTGTGAATGTCAGCATGATGAACTTGTACCTGGTGATAGCCGGCTCGGAGATCAAGTTTGGTGAATTAGATTGCTCCGTGTAATTCGTCAATCATATCCTCAACTGTTGGAATTGGAAATTGCTCCTTAATAGTAATTGAATTAAGTGCTTTATAGTCTATGAAAAATCTCCATGACCCATCTTTCTTCTTTACTAGAAGAATTGGAGAAGAAAAGGGGCTAGTACTACTTCTGATTAATCTAGATTGCAGCATTTCCTGTCTCTACTTCTCAATTTCATTTTTTTTGAAATAGGTATATCGATAGGGTCGAACATTAACTAGTTCTGATCTTTCCTTCAAGTTGATTCTGTGCTCCAAATCTCTTTTGGGAAGCAACTATCTGGGTTCAGCGGACACATCCCAAAACTCGTCCAACAGCAACTTCATATCAGGTGGTACCTCCTTATAACCCTCATTTAGACTTTTTTGTAAACACATAGCATTCAAGGTATGTTTCTGACATTCTCCCCCCCACAATCTCATGGTATTCTGCTAGTTCAATTGGCTTTCGCGGAATTCCTTGCAATTTACACTGTTGTCCTTTCCACACAAAGGTCATTTCCATTTTTTCCAGTCACACAACACAGAACCTAACTATTGGAGCCAGTGAACTCCTAACACGATATCTAAGCTAACCAAAGGAAGGGAATACAGAGTTAAGGAAAAAGGAGTACCTTGCACTTCCATGGTTACGTTGTCGAACCTCCCACTACACTGCAAAGAAGACCTATTGGCAACCTTGACCTAGAAGGTTTTGGTGGGTATGGTCAGCAGCTGTAATGATTCTGTTACCTTTTCACCAACAAAATTATGTGTCGAGTCGTTAGGGCTATAAAATCACAATCCTCAATTCGAGCTACAACTCGCATAGTTTGCACTGTAGGCCAATCTGTTAAGGCGTGGAGAGAGATTTCAAGATAACCCTCTTCTTCTTGCTTTACTGCGTCATCCTCTCTATCTTCGCATTGCTCACCTTCAAACAACAAAAGTTACGCTTGTTTACACTTATGTCCATGTGTAAATTGCTTGTCACAGTTGAAATACAACCCTCGTGACCTCTTCTGCATCTCTTCCCACGATATTTGTTTTATGGTCACTAGCAGTTTAAATTTAGGAGCAGAGAATTCAAGCAGTGGCTTGGCAGGTGGTCTTACCATTTTCCTCTATCGGCTAACTGCTCGTCTGTCATCCTAGCCAAGCTAATTGCCTTCTTTAAGGACTTAGGTCTAAACAATCGAATCCCATCTGCAATTTCAGTTTTAAACCCACCAATGAATGTCCCAATTGCCTAATTTTTCGATCTCGCATTGGTACTCTCGTAGCGAACCCACTTGTTGAATTTTTGACAACTCCTCATCAAAATCTTCGCATTCAGTCGTTCCAAACCAAGCTCACAACTCTGATTGAAAATCTTCCTAGGTCACTTGTCGCCCTTCGTCATGATAGATCTTGCTGATCCATTTCCACCACTAATTCGCTTCTCCCTCAAGATGAAAGGAGGCTAACGAGACCCTATGCACTTCTAGCGTCTCTCGATACTCAAAGAATTGATTTGGCTCGACTAAACCACTATATGGGATCATCTCTAGAAAATCATGGAAATTTTAGTTTAGTCATTTTAGAAGGGATTAGTTGACGCCCTTCTTCTAAATTTTGCCTTGGTTCCTTGATGGGTATGCTGTTGGCGGGCCTGAGAATTGCTGCTGGATCCCTCCTTTTGTGAAATCATCACATCAGTCAACTTAGCAATTGCTTCCTCCATGAGGTGGAGTTTGTCAGTAATGCCTTGTTCCATCTGGTTCATCCCATCTTGCAAATTACCCATGCTAACTTCGAGGTTTTCAATTCATTCATTGTTCGTAGACATGACTTTGATATCAATTGTTACAGTTTTTATAAGAGAACCAACCCTAAAAGCTAACTTGAAGGGTGGGAGAGTCCACAAGCCTATAAACCTCATATTAGTCTCTTTTATTACCGATGTGGGACAATTAGACCGTAACATCCTACCATGATCCGCAACCCAGGCATCAGTGGGTTGGCTGTGCGCTAGACCTTTTCTAACCCCGATTGAACACTGCAATGCTGGCGTCACCACATGTGGGCATGGCATGAGGACTTGAAGGAGTGGTGTTAGCTCTATACCAATTGAAGAGGTCCCAATCCAAGCTATATCTCACAAACAATCAAACAAATAAACGAACACGTATGTTTCTGCTCTTGGTGAGAAACCAACCAATGAATTTTTTTTAAAATTTTGTATTCTCCCCTAAAATCATTCCCGAAAAGGTCTTGAATACAACCAATAAAAGATGACAAGGATAAGTAATGGTCCACAACTTTTCTACTTGTATGGACTGATTCCTAAGCAAGCATGATTACATGATGGAATATAACTGAATAATGAATTGCTTCAAACACGTCTGCCACTACTCCAAGAATCTCATATTTGGTTTAGGAACTCTCAATGATCTTCTTGGCTCAACATCCACCATCAAAACAGAGGAATCACCAACCATATAAGGATTATAGACAGGAGGAGGAAAATTGTAAACAACCTGAAATGGTGTAATATTGATGGACGAATGGAAGGTAGTATTATACCACCATTCAATAAGTGACAGCCACATGTTCCAATTAGTTGACCAGTCAAAGGTTATACACCACAAATACGTCTCTAATGTCTGATGCCTTTGTTTGTCCATTAGACTGCGGATGATAGACTGTGGAAAAATGCAGCTTCATCCCTTAAAGAGTAAATAATTCTCTCAAATAATGATTGGTAAAAACAAGATCGTATTAGGCATTTCATGTCATTTAAACACGGTATCCATGAAAACTTGAGCAATTTTTTTCTAAAGAATAAGAATGGCAAAGAGGAACAAAATGAGCATATTTGCTCAGTCTATCCACGACAGCTAGAATCACCAAAAACCCCTCCAACAACGGAAGATCTTCTACGAAATCCATGCTAATATACGTCCATAACTAATGTGGAATTGGTAATGGTTAGAGTAACCCTGGTGAAGCCACTGGTTCATACTTTTTCTTTTCACAAACCTCACATTTACGAACAAACTCTCACACATCCTTATGCAATTTTCGCTAGAAAAAGAAAGAGCTAACCATCTTATAGGTTTCCATCCACCCTGAGCGACCTCCATGAGCAGAAGAGTATGAAATTTCAATAATTTTATGACACAAACTAAGTGAATTACCCACCATAAAATGTCCCTTCCACCGTAAAAGATCATCTATCTATGAATAAATCGAACCTTTATACTCCCCTTGTTGAATCTGTTGCAACAACTTCTAGATAACTGGATCCTGATCCAACCGTCTTTGATTTCAGACAGTAACTATATCTGCACATGGGAAATAAACATTGTAAAGAGTTCAAAAATACTGACTCTAGACAAGGAATCAGCAACAGAATTATCGACACCCTTCTTATATTTAATTGAAATATCAAACCCCAAAAGTTTTGGTAACCAATTTTGTTGGAAAGGAGTAGTAATATGCTAGTCCATCAAATATTTCAGACTGTTCTCCTGCACCAAATACCACACCAATACCGTCTTCGCTAGCATCTGCCTTAACGACAAAGTCCTTCTAGAAATCTGATACAACCAGCATTGTTGTAGTGGTCATTGCCTGCTTTGATTCCAGAAAAGCGAGAGTTGCATCATCTGTCCAAACAAATGCATCCTTTTTCAAGAGATTAGTCAGAGGTTTACTTAGTTGCCCATATCCTCAAATGAACCGATGGTAATAACCCCACAAACCCAAAAGACCTCTAAGCTGACCAAACTATTTTTGGCTGTGGCCACTCCAACACCACTCTTCTTTTCTGAGGATCAGTTGAAACTCCCTGACCACTAATGATGTGATCTAGATATCCACTCGATCCACACCAAACGAACACTTAGAAAGTTTAACAAACAATTGTTGCTAGGATAGAATTGTTAACACCAAACGTAAATGTTCCAGATGCAGCTCAAATGAAGAGTTATAGATCAAAATATCATTAAGAAAACTAAAACAAACTGTCGTAAGTAAGCCTTGAAGATCTAATTCACGAGGCTCTGAAATGTTACCGAAGAATTCGTCAGCCCGAACGACATTACGAGAAATTTGTAATTCCCATCATATGTCCGAAAGGCTGTTTTGTAAATATCATCCTTGTTCACCTTGATTTGATGATAGCCGGCTCTCAAATCTAGCTTGGAGAAGCACAGGCCATTGTAATTCATCAAATAACTTCTCCACCAGTGGTATAGGAAACTTATCCTTAGTTGCACATTGATTGAGAGAGCGGTAATTAACACAAAATCTCTAAGATCCATCTTTTTTCTTAATTAAGATGACTGGAGCAGAGAAAGGGCTAACACTTTCTTGTATTATACCTTGTTTTAACATATCAAAGACCAAATCTTCCACCACATTCTTCTAAACTCCCACATATCGGTACGGTCTAAGGTTTATAGCTTCTGACCCTTCCTTTAATAGAATTCGATGATCATGAAACTGAGAGAGAGATAAACCCTTAAGTTCTTTAAACACTGCCTCAAACTGTTTTAGTAACTCCTGCAGTTGTTTCTTAAAAATTGATGAAGCCTCTTCCATATAGGTTTCAACCTTTGACGATCTCAACTCTCCTTGAAATTCATCTTCGTACTTATCCTTGACAATATGAGGAATGACCATAAAATAACAAATTATATCTCGGTGGCTCCACATTTTTGACCCAAAAAAAATGTATTGGCATCATCTTTCATCCTTCACTACATAGTTCTAATTCTTCTCCTCCCCAACAAAATTTTGTCGTTCCCTTTTGATAGTTAAAGACAGTATCATCCAACCATGATAACCATTGTACTCCTAAAACCATATTTGTTCGTCCAATATCGATAACTAAAGCATCAACTGAAAACTATCTACCTCCCATTTGCCACTGTAAATTCCTACAAATGTGTTTACAACTCAGCTTTAACCCTCCTCCAACTACAATCAGTAGCTCATTCACCTCTTCCAACTTCCATCCTAGATGGTTTATGACTCTGGTGTCAACAACATTATGAGTACTTCCACCGTCAACCAAAATATGTATAACTGAACCATTCAACATACCTTTCACCTTGATTGCCTAGAATTTAGCTATTGAAGCACCAAACATAGCTTGTAAGGAGACGTTCGACAACTCTTCTTCCCGACTGATACCTCTTCTTCCCCTTCCAAGTCATCCTCTACGACATACATATGCAACAATCACTTTTTGCACTTATGAACCTGAACATATTTCTCATCACACCAGAATCACAAACCTTTAGCTCGACGCTCATCCAATTCTTTACTTGAAGTCATTTTTGTCCACTTTGCATCTTTATCCATCTTCAGTGTTCCTTATATTGGCATAGCAAGTAATCCCATAGGCTTCTTAAATTAACAGAATGTCCACTGTAGGATTGCCCTTGTGTTAGAACTCATCCCCCTGCTCTACAATGCAGTGCTATCATCTTATGTTTTCTAGCTAATTCATACACTTGTTGAAGAGAGCGAAGATTCCCCAATTTGATGGAATATTTTATCTCTACTTTAAACCCTTTCAAAAACATACTCACCAAGCAGAGTTTTGGCATTACCAATTTTGCGACAGCATATCAAATTCTGCATAATATTCCTTCACTGAGCCTCTTTATTTCAACTTTTTAAGTTCTCCGATTAGGTCTTCAAAGGTTGAGTCTCCAAACCGTTATTCTCAAGTCATTCGATTTCTCACGTACAGTTCATGTCATACGAGCGTCTCTCATTCCAAATGCATTATGGCTAATCTCACCTTCAAATCAGCTAGTGTGTGATCCAATGAAAAATATTGTTCACATTTGAACACCGACACCCTTAAATTCTCTCCCTTGAATACCGAAAGCTCAATTTTACTACTTCTGGTAGAGATGATATATCTACCTCCATAATAAGCGTCACTACCTCCATTCTCTGGTATCCTTTGATCCACGTTCCCTCACGCTCCATGTTCAATACTATCATTTTGTAACATCTGAGTAAGCCATTCCTTCAACTCCTGTTGCCTGGCTTCCAACTCTTGCATTTGGTTACCCAATCCTTCCTCTATGTGTCTCCACTCCATATTCCAACTCTCGTACCTTCTGCCATTTTGCAATGTTAGCATTTGACCGAAAGGAGCTCTAATACTAATTTGATGTAAAACATTTTTTGTCCTTAGGGACAATTTTGTCTTTCCACTATTAAGTGGACATAATTGTAATTTTGACTTTTAATAAATTGTTGGTTAAGTTACGTAATTTGATCCATATAAGGGTAATAAAATTACTCACTAAATGATATAGGTTAATAGGTAGAAGTCCGGGTAGAAAATAGATTCCTTTTAATGTAGACCTGGTCTATATCGGTCTTGTGATGGGGAAACCCGATATGGAAATTATATAAAGGTTAAGGTCTCCTACAATTACTCATATCAATCGTAAGCGAACAGTTTTCTGACCCGTTAAGAGAGATTGCGTATTAAGGAAACTGTAGAAAGACCTAGACTGAGTTTCGATGAACAACTTCTTCAACTATCCCAGGAGGATCGGAACTCGTTTCGGCATCAAAATCTGCTTCAAAACTTGAAATGGAACCGAAATCAGGTATTTCGCATTTTCTTCGTTTTTACCTTTTGATGTATGATCTTGGTTACATAATAGGGTCTGTGCTACGTATTACATTTGATGCAAGTCATTCTTGGAAATCATATTTTGGGTTTTTAGAGATTCTGTTTGGTAGAGAAAAGAACGTAATAGAAAGAAGAAGCTGATTGAGAGAGATCGGATTCTTGAGAGAGGAAAATCAGTACAGTTGATCTTTACATTTGCCTTCCACTCAACGACTATTTCAACGGCTAATTCCGTTACTATACATCCAGTCACATTTATACATTTCGCACTACATCGGCTTCATCTTACTTAACTCTGTGCTCCACTAAGTCGTTTCCTTCGTCATCTTCATGCATCACATTCCACCTCTATCAAGGAGAGACTAACAAAACTCATCCCACCCTGGTGTAACGAGAACGTTTTGCTTCTTTTTACGTTTTCCCATTTTACATGCAAGCGATCACCAAACGATTACTTAATTTTATGAAGAATGGAACATAATTCAAATAATAATGGCCACCCACGAAGACAACATGATTGAAATGATAAATCACGAACCAAAAATGTGTAACGGAGACATTAAAGTTTTTTCTTGAAATTCAGATGACATTGAAATAAATCCACACTAGAAATTGGGTTACGCCTTCAAACCAAAATACTAATTCGCGGGGGTTCAAGCAAACTCCATCTTAACTACGACGGATAGCAGGTGGTAACTTAATAACAACCTAATTAATCTGTACATAAATCTAGATGTCCCTTACCAACACTAGCAATAGTAACGTCCTATGTAACTGTAGCTATTTCTTTTGCATTCAGCACATTTAAGCAGTCTTCAGTGCCAAAATATACTCTACGCCCTCTTCAGCACAGCCACCATGATAACCATCACCGCCAATGCCATCAAAGATTTCCCCAAGGTTCCCTCCATGGGATTCATTCTGCAATTTGCAGCAGAACCGTTCTCTGCAGAAGAGAAGCCAAAAATATTCTGGAAAAAGCTGGAGATATTGCTCACCATTTCAGCCACGGCATGCTTGATGTTCTCAAACACATCATTCATCCCATTTTGAGAGTTCCTAGCTGCTGCTTCATTTTTATCATCAGATGTTTCAATACCATTAATTGGAGATGAATCCTGAAACTCAACATCTGTAACAGGGTTTTATCCATGTGAGGAAAGAGTGAGATAACCAGAATGTGAAAGAAAAGAAGTAGCTGGCACAAAGTAATTTGGAAGGAGATAAAAAATCTCACTTCTCTTCTGGGATTCGAATAAGTCAAGCAGCGCCTCATTTTTTGAAACAGCATCCCAGACATTTGGGTCACTGGCAATAGAAGCAACAACAGTCTGGCCACAGCCATGATGTTAGTAAAATATAATCCAAGCATAACAACTCTGATTAGTAAATGAATAGCAAAACATGTGAATGGAAGTGTCTAAAATGCAAGGCATCTACTTCAATAAGTCCTTGGAGAGTCAGCACTTAAGCAGATCTTGCATAGTTCTCTAATTCTATCATTTCCATGACCTTAAGTTATCAAGGCCTTTTAAGCTCATCTTTACCCTTTACCTTCAATCATGGTCATATCATTCCATCAAAGGAAAGGATTATAATAAATATCTAGTTCAGTCAACAAGTTTGGGTCCTATTATAACCATCATTAGGAATTAGAAATAGCATCATCATATGGACGAGTAAAAAATGGTGGGATTAAAATAAATCAAAACCTGAACTGCAGGACTTTCATTGAGCAACGCAAAAGCCCTCATCGCAAACTGTGGCACTGGAGCTTCTTTTGGCTCACAGATGACGATACCCTTTGTCTCTAAATCATCAGAACTTCGAAGCAAATTTTGGCCAGACAGCTGACCATGGCCGGATGGACCGAATTCCTTATGGCTAGGAGATGACACGCACACCCTGCAAAACATTGAAACAGAACATAGGATAGAAAAAGCTTGCTTTGCATGCCAAGTAAAATGAAGAAGCTCCCAAAAGACAGAAAAAGAAAACCCCAAAATTGCACAAAAGGTAAAATTTACTTAAAAGTCCTTAAAATTTCCAATTTTCAACAATAAGCCCTTAATGTTCTGACGTTAACATATTAGACCTTACCATTCTTAAATATTCTCAAATTAGTCCTTGACATATTAAAACTTAATAATAAACCCCCAGACATATTAAAACCTAGTAATGCCCTAATGATTTTTGTTTGGAATTAAAAAAATCTCACGAGAAGTCATTAATTATAACACTACTCTTTAAGTTCCATCCAAATAAGGGCTACTTACAAACAAATGTTGACGCACAGATTAACTTATTAACATCAAAACTTTAAGAGTTTATTGAAAATGGATCCGTATCTTTAGCCTTCTACACAATATCCGTAAGAATTTGTCATGAACATGACAATAAAATTCCACACCAAGACCAGAAACCACTCCATTCGAATAGATCTTTAAAAAATTATGGCAATTCCATACTTAAACTAAACAAAGGAAAGAAAAGATCATGATTAATAGAGAGATAATTCCATAGGATGCCCACAATCAAACATTGGATTACCATCAAACTGGTCAGCCATTCAATCATATCCATTACACCATCGTTAAAGAATACGGATTCTCACTGCAGTCTCAACTAAATCCACAAACCCTAGAACTCAATACTGCCACAAACCCAAAAGAAATGTCGCAGAGGTTAACAAAGAAGATGAGTACACTGCAGGAACCTTAAATGAATTAAAGAAGCATACGATGAGCGACATCGTTTAAGACATAATGATTCCGACGCACGGTTTAAATAAATCCACCCAGCAACTATCCAAGAATAGCACCTAGTTTAGCTTTCTTCTTACAGTATATTTAAAGACTTCCCCATATCTTTTATTCCTTATTTCTCTCTCTTGTTCAAATTTTCATGCATCCAATACAAAGTATCACAACAATTGGTATCAGTCAATTCTGGGAAAGATATCAATGCCGGAAGGTACAAGGGCGGTTGAGTTACGTAGGATCGAAAAGAACGTTAAGAGTTTGATGGAGGTGCAAACCAAGAATGAGAAACTATTGTTAGAGTCTCATAACAGAGCATATAAGTATGACAAGGACATGTTGGAGCTTAAATCCATCTTCACACAATTCATGCAACGACAGGGAGTGGAGTCTGGAGTAGCTATTCTGGTTACTCTGAAACACATGAAGACTTGGTGCTGGAATATTGCGCCAAATTCGATCATTATTCTAACCGACTATCATTGTCTGAAGAATACTTAATAGAATTCTTCCTTAAGGGCCCCAAACTAATAATCGAAATTACAGTAAGGTTACATGAGTCATCGTCTCTACATCATGCTTATATGTTGGCACAAAGGCAAAAAGCGGTTATGATGGCGAAAGGGACGGTGAAAGGGAGTACATATTTTTCTAAGAGTTAACACATTGAGAAGTGTAAACACTGGGGGAAGTCACAACCCAGTTCTAAAGATGCAGCAAAAAATGAATGTAAACAGGAGATTAACATCAAACGAAATACTCCCCACCCCAATAGCTCCAACACGTTCGGTAGCGACAAGAACATTCAAAACTCCAAAACACATCATTAGGAAAGAATTAGATGAAAAAAGAGCATGAGGGATTTGTTTTTGGTGTGATGAAAAATATAGTCCAGACAACCATAAATGTGAAAAGAGGCTATTTGTTGTGGATGCATTTGTGGGCCAGCACTATCGCAGACATACGCATAACACCAGGAATATTGGACAGATTTGAGTTGCGGCAGAATTCTTAGGATTTAGATTATTTTATTTATTTCAGTTGTTATC
>JAOQMR010000005.1:21243145-21262228 GCA_027563865.1 Erythroxylum pelleterianum
GTAGTGCGTTAACAAGAAGGGAAGCATTTGTTGGGTTCAATTCACGTCCTTTTTTACGTGAATTGAATTCCTTAAGACAGTGGGTTTCAAACCCATCAGAGAATTCAATTCACGCTTGTTTTTTAGTTCCAAACGCATGAATTGAACTCAATCTCAAGATTGAATTCAATTCATGCGCTTCCAAACAGGCTGTAAAGGAATCTATGTGAAATAGTTAAGAGAGAGTACCTTTCAAGAGCATCTTTAAGCTCGGTAGTAGCAGCTTTGGCCTCTTCAAGACTCGGGGCTCCGCCAAACACGACCCGGTGCAACTCCTCCTCCTCCTCCTCCTGACCGCCGGCGAACTCCCACTCATCCAGCTCCCAAGACGGCTTCTGCACCGGCACGTCAGCAACAGCGGACTGCTTCACGACGCCTTGGGAAACAATCGTCGGCGAAACAAGACGAGAGGCGTTGCGGACTGATTGCTCGGCCGACGAGGTGGAGGATGAGAAGGCCCCGCGGAGACCAGGGCTTACGATTCCGATTCCGACACCGGCTGCCTTGGCTCCAATCACCCTCATGGTTCCTCCGCCCATTGTCAGTGAAATCCGAAACAAGAGAAGGGAGAATCAATGAAATATTTAGTTCAATTAGAATGAATTCCACAAATCAATGAATATTTGTGGCGTTAAATTTAATCTGATGCTGCTGTCTAAAACGTCGTGTCTTTCCATTTTTTATTTTAGTTTCCTTAACGCCAAAGTTTTCATTTACATTCAGAATTACATTTCTAAGTTTTTTTTTTTATCTTAGAACTAGGTATTCACCGGCGAACTCAGTGACTAATCCCCTCGTTGATTTGTAGGCACCTCACAGGGTGGGACAGCTGGCCTAAGGATTTAAGACTGCTCCATACCTAAAGTCAATAATCGAACCCCTAACCTTTGTTTAAAGATAGATGAGTCCCTACCACTCAACCACACCCCTTAGGTTTCATTTCTAAGTTTCTTTAATGTTCGAATAATCAGCTAACTATTTTTAAATTTTACCGTAAATTACTTTTCAAATTTTAATACAAATTGAATAACAATACTCAAATTAAATTATATCTTAGTTTATTAAGGAATAAATAATTAAAGATTAAACATTTTAAAACAATTTCTTCTTATTGTGGCTTTTTTTTTAAATTTCCTTGCTCTCATTCCGTAAATAAAACCTATTTAATTGTTTTCATTTCTTTTTTTTTCTCTTTTCTGGCATTCTGTTAATCACCTGCTTCTTCTTCTTCTTCTTTTTTTCCTTAAATCTTTTTTAGTTTATCGGAAAGCTTTAAACCAAATTCCCTTACAAGAAACAAATGGAGTATAGCATAAATACAAGTTTTTGCTGCCAGATAAGTAATCACGAAGTGAGAACCTATGTTGTGCTAAATTTCAGTACAAACAATTTAGAGCAGTTGGGCATTGGAGTGAGGAGCCACTTAATTCACTTTGAAGCAATACGCAAATCCTTCCTATATTGCATATCTTTTCAATTTGTAATCTCCGCAGGAGCGTGCAAAGACCAATGATTTCAAGGATTATGATAAATACTTAATAGACGATATTTTAATCCCATATTTACTAAATTTTGCTTGTTTATTTAAGACTTTTATTGTTTTTAATATTTAATTCATTCTTATTGTGTTTGTAGGTCTTATTGTATTAGTGACCATGTAAGCCCTTGTAACTATGTAAAGATTGAATGACAATGCTTTGTACATTTTGAGTTTAGACACGCTAGTGTCTATGTTGACCAAAGCCATGTTGATGATAGACACCCCTGTGTCTTGCGAGCTTGTCCTTTGCATAATCCTAATTTTTGAAGTACAATAGGCAGATATGAAGGGAAATTGAATGGAGTTTGAGTTTTTGAACATTTTTGAACCTTAGAGCAATAGAGACGCAAAGATTGACATTGAAGTGAGAACATATTTTTATCAAAATTTCAATGGATTTTATTAGAGAAAAGGGGGGTTTATCATGAATTCTCTTGTTTTTAGTTCTCCCTTTGAATTCTTGGTTATGTTTTGTATTTTTATGAACTAAATTTGTTTACCTACGTTGGATGAACCGTAAGATAGTTTGTGATTTGACTTTAATGCCATTTGATTTTGGATTCATTGGATTCAATTATGTGTTTTGATTATTTCTTAAATTGATTTTTTGATATATTGATTCGTGTATGATTTCATGCAATTAAGAATGAGAAATTCATTGTATGAATAGATCTAGAATAATTGAAGGAAGTTGTATATAATCTTAAGGATAGGACCATATAAATATTTCAGATTAAGGTTAAACCTAATAGTGAAATTCACAAATCGATTAAAGCAATATGAGTTGTTTTAATTAGAAAGAGATTTTAGTTAACTAGCTTAAGATTAGGCGTTGATAATTTTGAGAAAGATAATTATATAAAATAAGAATTTCCATGAGCCAATGATCTTTAATTGAATAGTTTATGAAATCTTAGGATGATTTATTACCTAGGTGCTACTTATTTGATTCAATTAATCTTTGTGTGATTTGTATTCTTGGTTATTAGTTTTGTTGAACTTTAGTTTTGTTTTATCGTTTTAATTAAACCATCACCTTATTCTATCAGTTGGAAAGAGGCAATTCTAACACTTATATTTTCTGCGAAATCGACACACGATACTCATTATTACTATACTATAATTCGATATGTGAATTTGCCTTTGTAGATCTATAGCGTAGTATTTTGCATATTAAGTTTTTAAAACCATTATCAAACACTATAATATTAGGAAAACTAGAATTTTATTAATCTAAGTATTATTTATCTTTTCAGTTCTTTTCATTTATTGTTTATAATTTATTGAGTTATTATGTTAATTCCTATGTGTTGTTGCTTCTGTAGGTCTTTAGGTTATTTTATGACTCAAGGAAATTCATCTATTCTAGTTGAAGAAGATTTATAAATTCAAAGGATGATTCTTAGAAAATTTTAAAGTACCTAACTTAGAGATGTAGAGTTAGATCAATAGATGAAAGAGTTAGAACGCTAGATTGAGACTAAAGATCGGAAAATGATGGGTAGACCAACTAAGGATAATGTTTGATTATGCTAAGTTAGAATTGAATGGGACGAAGTCTAGCATTGTGAGGCTGACTGTCACTACCAAAAACTTTACAATTAAACTAAACATTATTCAGACGGCGTAGCAACTTGTCAAGATTGATGGGTACATGATGAGGATCCAAATACACACATATAAAATTTTCTGGAGATTAGTGACACATTTAAAATCAGTGGTGTCACTTATGATGTAATTAGATTAAGATTATTCCCATTCTTCTTAAGGAACTATGCTAAGCAATGGTTGAGTTCTTTGCCTAGGGAATCTATCACCACATGGAACCAGATGATAGAGAAATTCCTTCTAAAGTATTCTCTATCAGCCAAAACTGCTATGTTGAGGAATGACATCTCTTCCTATGCTTAGATTAATTCATAAACACTATATGATACATGGGAAAGATCCAAGGAATTGTTAAAGAAGTTCCCACATCACGGTTTATCACTATTGCTATAAGTTCATACTTTCTATAATGGGCTCAGTCAAATAACTAGGCAGAAGATTAATGCAGTAGCTAAGGGTACTTTGAATAATAAAACACCAAAAGCAGCTCAAGATGTAGTTACAACTTTGGTGGGCTAGTTTGGAGCTTTGAACAAAAATATTGATGGATTGACAATAAATTCTTTATTTGTTTAAGTGATGCAGTATGATTTGTGTAGGCTATAAGTCAAGAATGTCAAGTACCAAAGGCTATGAGAAAGCCCAAACATTTAGACTACATGTTAAACGCTTCTAGACTCTAAAATAATCCTTATAACAATACATATTATCCAGGATGTAGGTTCTTTTTATTGTTTTTTATTTCCTTGCTCTCGTTATGTAAAAAAATCTATGCAATTACTTTTTGTTTCTTTTTTTCATTTCTGGCATTTTGTTAATCAATTGCTTCTTTTTTTTCCTTAAATAATTCATTGTAAAGCTTTAAACCAATTCTTTATAAGAATACAAATGGAGTATAAAATAATATAAGTTTTCTAGGTTGTTAGATAAGTGTCACTAAGTAATCACAAAGTGAGAACCTATGTTTTGCTAAAATTCAATACAAACAATTTAGAGCAGTTGCGCATTGGAATGAGGAGCCACTTAATTCAGTTAAAGAAATACTCAAAACCTTCATATATTGCATATCTATTCAATTGGTATTCTTCACGGGAGTACACAAGGACCATTGATTTTGGGCATTGTGATAAATACTTAATAGATTATATTCTTTGTCCCATATTTAGTGCATTTTGCTTGTTTATTTAAGAGTTTTTATTGTTTTTAGTACTTAATTTGTTCTTATTATTTTTTAGGTCTTAGTTGCCTTTATAGATCGAAAGAAGCAAACATTGGGTGAGGTAGAAAATTGAAAAACTGAAGTTGCTTTTGAAAGACACGACAATATATTGTTAATCACGTTTGCATAGGTGTTGGATATGGTCGTGTTAGTGAACATGTAAGTCCTTGTAACTATGTACGAATTGAATGAAAATATTTTGCCCATGTTGAGTTTAGACATCCCATTGTAGGTGTTGAACAAAGCCATGTTGGTGTTAGACACGATCATGTCCTGTAACCATGTCTAGTGCACAATCCTAATTTTTGAAGTATAATAGGCAGATATGAAGGTCAATTGAAGGGAGTTTGAGTTTCTGAACATTTTTGAACCTTAAAGCAACAGAGATGGAAAGATCGACATTGACATCTGAATAGAGAACATATTTTCATCAAATTTTCAATGGATTTTATTAGAGAAAAGGGTTATCATGAATTCTCTTGTTTTTAGTTCTTCCTTTAAAGTCTTGATTATGTTTTTTTTTGTTTTTATGAACAAAATTTGTTTACTTAGGTGGGATGAACCTTAAGATAGATTTTGTGAATTGAATTTAATGCTATTTGATTTTTGATTCATAGGATTCAATTATGAGTTTTGAGTTTTTCTTGAATTGGTATTTTTGATATATTGATTTGTGTATGATTTCATGCAATTAAGAATGAGAAATCCATTGTATGAATAGATCTAGCATAATTGAAGGTAGTTGCATATAATCCTAGAGATAAAACTACATAAATATTTTCGATTAAGGATAAATCTAATAGTGAAATTCACAAATCGATTAAAATAATATGAGATGTTTTAATTAGAAAGAGATTTATGTTAATCAACTTAAGTTTAGACATTGATTATTTTGAGAAAAATATTACATAAAATAAGAATTTTCACAAGCCAATGATCTTTAATTGAATTACATGATAAAGGTTTAATAATTTATGAAATCATAGGGTGATTTATTACCAAGGTGCTACATATTTGATTTGGTTAATCTTTGTATGATTTGTATTCTTGGTTATTACTTTTGTTGAACTTTAGTTTAGTTTTATCATTTTAATTAAAACATCACCTTATTCTATTAGTTTGATAATAGGAAAGAGGCAATTACTAATAGTTCTTATGGAATTGACACTCTATACTCACTGTTACTATCCTATAATTCGATATATGCACTTGCCTTTGTAGATCTATAAGGTAGGATTCTATGTATTAAGTTTCTAGAATCGTTATCAGAGACTATAATATTAGGAAAACTTTTTTTATTAATCTAAGTATTACTTATCTTTTTAGTTCTTTTAATTTATTGTTTATAATTAGTTATTTTATTATGTTAATTCCTGTGTTTGTTGCTTTTGTAGGTCATTAGGTTATTTTATAAATCAAGGAAATCCATCTATTTTGGTTGATGAAGATCTATAAATTGAGAGGACAGTTTTTAGAAATTTTTGAAGGCACCCAATTGAAAGAGGTAGAGCCAGATTAATAGATAGAGGAGTTGGAATGCCAGATTGAGACTAAAGATTGGAAAATTATGGCATACCAGCTAAAGATAACGTTTGATTATACTAAGTCGGACTTAAATGGGATGGAGTCTAGCCATATGAGGCTAACTGTCATTGCAAAAAACTTGAAGATTAAACTGAACATTATTCAGATGGTCCAACAACTTGTCCAGTTTGTTGGGATATAAGATGAGAATCCAAATGCACACATCGCCAATTTTTTGGTGATTAGTGACACCTTCAATATCAATGGTGTCACTGATGATGCAATTAGATTAAGATTATTTCCATTGTCCTTGAGGAACTAGACTAAGTAATTTTTTAATTCTCTACCTAGGGGATCTATCACCACATGGAGTGAGATGAAAGAGATATTCCTTCTAAAGTATTCTCTATAGCTAAAATTGCTAAGTTGAGGAATGACATCTCTTTCAATGCTTAAATTAATTAATAGACATTATATCATACATGGGAGAGATCCAAGGAGTTGCTAAAGAAGTTCCCACATCACGGTTTATCACTATGTTTACAAGTTCATACTTTTTATAATGGACTCAATCAAATAACTAAGTAGATGATTAATGCAACAACTAGGGGTACTTTGAATAATAAAGCACTAGAAGCAGCTCAGGATATAGTTACAACTTTGGTAGGCTATTTTGAAGCTTTGAACAAAAATATTGATGGATTGATAATAAATTCTTAGCTATTTTAAGAGATGCATTGTGACTTGTACAACCTAAAGCATGCAAGTTAAGAATATTAACCAATAAACGCTATGGCAAAGCCTAAGCATGTGGACTATATGGGAAATACTTCTAGACCTAAAATAATCCTTATAGCAATACATATTATCAAGGGTGTAGGAATCAACTAAATTTCTTGTGGAGGAATCAAAGAAAGTTAAGCAATAACCCTTCACCATGATTTCAGTAACACCCACCTTAGGAAAAGAAGCCAAGCATGGAAGACCTCGTGAATAAATTTCTCTAGAATTTTGATGCGAGATTCCAAACTAGAAAATGTTCATTAAGAAATCAAAAGGTTTCTATCCATAACTTGGGGAACTAATTCGTCATCTTGTAAAACTATTTTATGAAAGACAACAAGGGAATTATCCTACTAACACTAAAACAAATCCTAAAGAACATGTCAAGGCAGTCACCTTAGGAGCGAAAAGGAATTGCAAGTTAAAAACTAAACCCAAAGTAAGGAGGATATTAACAAAGGGAGTTAAGAGAAAGCTAAAGATGAAGAGCATCCTCCAAAAGGCAAGGAGTTCTAACTGATCATCCTATATCCTACTAAATTGAATAAAGATCCCATAGATGAATAGTTGGTAAATTTCTTGAACTTTTCAAACTAATCTATATTATCTTACCTTTTGCAGTATGTTAAGTTCTTAAAGTCATTGCCATCTAATAAGAGGAAGTTAAAAGAGCTAGCTACAGTAACATTGAGTGAGGAGTGCTTAGTTATTTCATAAAACAAGTTGCCTAAAAAGCTTACAAATTTAAGGAGTTTTACTATACCTTGTTTAATTGGTAGTTTGTTAGTAGAAAAAAGCTTTAGCTGATTTGGGGGCTAGTATTAAATCGATTCCTTATATATTATTTAAGAAATTGGGATTATAGTAACCAAAATCCATTAGAATAAGCATTCAACTAGTAGATAGACTAGTTAAGGAGCATTGGGTATTGTTGAGGATGTATTTGTTAAAGTTGATAAATTCATTTTCTTAGTTGATTTTGTGATCTTAGATATGGATGAGGATATAGAAGTGTTAAGGATTAGAGAACAATGGTTGGACAAGTCACTATTTTAAAAATAAATGCCTTTGCCTCTCACCTACCTTAAAATTCCAATAACTTCTTCTAAATTTTGTTGTGAAAGTTTTAAACCTTTGGTGAATGAAATATATGCTAAAATCAAAGGTTAGAGAATGAAATCTTTAACTCTAGCTAGGAGAGCTCAACCGATTATTATCGTACTGATAGGTTATGCAAGTGCACAGGTTTAGTTGCAGTAGTCAAGTGTTGATCCACAAGGACTAGGTCAAATTACTAAATTTATACCTCCCAAATTTGCTAAGCAATCAAATATTAAAGTTCAGTTGTTAAAGAAATTGCAATGAACAATAAACAAAATTTGGACTAATATTCTAGGAATTCATTCCAACAAAGAAATCATGTAACCCTTATGAAATAAATCGTTGATCCAGTACATTAACTAACTATTGTCAATTAATTCTTTCGAAGTAATCAACGTGTTGATTCTAATTTTTAAACCAGTTTCCTAGGCAAAAAACCGAATTCAACCCAATTAACTCTGTTGGATTCCTAAAGTACCCCTAACGAAGAATTCTATTTGTATATTTTCTTTCAATTAGATCTAATCTAGCAAATCCGATATTAAACATCACTTTTCAGTACTCCATCAATATTCAATTAAAAACCCTAGATTAGAAAGATCAGATCAATAATAGACACAATTACTTTATTGAAATTGAGTCAACATTGAATTTAGAAACAAAGACATAAGGTTTAATACATAATTTCCAAGTAGAAACGAACATCTTAGAATAAGAGAGTTTAAAGGTCCATAACTGAATGAATCTTAAAAGTAAAAACTACTAATATAAACATTGAGGATGAAATAGAAAATAGAAAATAGAAGAAAAAGGAACTTTAATTGTGTCTTGAATCTTGATCTCTCAATCTCCAAATGGTTCTTCTTTGATCCTTGTTCCCTTCTTCTCTTCTCAATCTTCTTTCCTCCTTTTCGATCTTTTGCCATGCAAAAAGTCCCCTTCATTCTCCAATTTTTCTCTCTTTAAACCCCGAAATTGTCAAAAATAACCGTCATACACAACCCGTGTGATTTCACACGGTTACAAGTGCGCACATCCCTGCTTCAAACCACACGGGTTGTGCACAAAACACCTGAAAATTCCAAAAACACAAGGGAGTAGTACCAAATCCACAAAAACTAAAAGAAATTCAACATCAATTAATGTAAAAACGATGACAAAATAAATCTAGAATATGTCAAAAATGACAGCTTATCACATACCGTCTTTAATCAATATTCATTGGGCAACATATCTTCCTATTCCTAGTATTATGAACAAAACCGTTAATAAAATTCTTAAAAAAATTCTCTTTTTTGGTTCTAATGAAGGAGGTTATAAAGTTAATGTTAATTGGTATGAAGTTTACAGCTCTAGGAAATATGGAGGTTTGAACATCGTTCTTTTAAAACTCTTGAATAATTGCATGATGATCTAAAGATTATAGAGGTTAATTAATGATCAGAAGTATTTATGGTGTAAATGGATACATACATTCTACATCAAAGATAATAGCATTTGGGAAATTGATCTATCATCAAGAAATACATTTACTACTCTAAAGGAAATACTCAAGAAAGTAGGAGGAAGTGGGATGAACACACTATTTTGGCATGATAGATGGTTATTAGATGGTCCTCTTATTCACGAGGCTGAGCTGAACATATTAAGAAACTTCATTCCAGGCAATCAGAATGTATCAAATGTAATGTTGGTGAAAATTGAGATAATTTTGAGAATAAATGATAATAATTTGCATATATAGTTCAATAATGTGGAGTTAAAAGACAATGCTGAAAACAAGAATTGGTGGTATCCTAGTGTTAATGGGAAATTCAACAACACATCATGCTAGAAGCTTTTTCAGTTGAATTTTAAAAATGTCTCTTAATAAAAAATAATATGGTGCAAAGACAACCTTCGTAGAGCTGTAACAACCTTATGGAGAGCAATAAAGGAAAATCTACCCACAGTTAATGGAATAAATAGGTTTAGCTACTTGACAAACTGGTGCAATCTTTGTAAAATCCAATTGGAGAGCTCTTCATACGTATTTTTCCAATGTGAATTCACATTTGGAGCTTATAAAACAATACTTTATAAATGTGCAATCAATGACCCACCAGTCGTGTGGCTACATATCATAACATGGAGTGTGAACCTGTAACATATTAAGAAGAAGTACAGATGGTGTTATTACCTAAGCTTATCTAATTTAATCCTACGCATATGGGATGAAAGGAATAGATGTATTTTCCATGACACAGAAAAAAGTTATAAACTTTTAATGACTGAACTTCTTAATGCCAATAAAATTCATATAGCTTCCTTTTGTAACAAAATTGAACTAGAATCTAATTACATTAATAGTTGGTGATGTAGCTAGCTTCTAATTTCTGTTTTTGTAAATGTCACTATACTTATTAGCTTAGTTAGTTTATCTGGTTAAACACTCTCTTATTGAGAATCTGCTGTAAGAAATTTTAAGTCTTCATCCTTTATGGCTTAATTCAAATTTCATTTTTTTAAAAAACATATTTTGGAATATGTAAAGAAGAATAGGAAAGCTAAGCAATAGACCTATAGATCATTGAAGAACATCTTTTAACCTATTAACCTATTACCATACTTCATATTACTAAACCTTTCCATGTCTCATTTCCTAAGCAACTATAACTTTTGATCTTTTAACCTTAGTTTGTAGCTTGTCTCAATCAAAAGTTCCTAGAGCCTTACCTAGTATCTTCGTATCGTTAGGCTATCCTTACTACCTTGTTGTACATCTTTTGGGATTTTAATACAATCTTTTAATTTCTCAAAGGAGTACAAAACCATATTTCTAGCTCGATAATATTTTCCTTGCATATTTTTCCTCCTTTTTATATAGCATAACAAATAAAAATAACTTTTTTTCATTTTATTGGGGATATGTCTGTCAACTAGAATGTACTGTTATACTTTTGAAACTTAAGAACTATAAGCAAATAATTAATAAACCAATATATACATATATAACACAACTTAAGAGAAGTTAAAGGAACATCTCATGGATATAATGAAATTGTAAAGAATAAACACTAATTAAATGTTATGGATAAAATATAACCTTTAATTTATATTAACAGTGTATCTTAAGCTTGATGATAAAGGAAAAGAGTCATGTTAGTTATTAACTTAACAAAATACCATATAAGGAATAATATAGGGCACAAGATTCAACATTAAATTCATGAATTTTTTAATAAAGATTAAAATTCATTACCAAATCAAGTATAGTAAGTAAAAATTTAAAACATGCCATTAAAATTGCTTCAACACTCAACGAATTTTCTTATCTTGCAATAGTAGCTACATAACTATTGTTACACAATTGACTATGGGATTGCTTTATCCAATTATTAAGTGAAAGTTATGATTTTGGCTTTTGCGAAAATGTCTTTTCTTGATGGTGAAATAGTTATGTTGCACTATACCAACTAAGAAAGCCAACATTTCTATAATAGGACTTGAATACATTTGAATTTTGTGAGCCATTAGTTGATCCATTACATTTTTTCACAATAGTATTGATAAGCCTTTGTTTTATGAATGGTTCTTTTTAAAAATCATATGATCTCTCTCCATACAAATGGTTAAATGGTGTTACTTAGAGCAGGTCTAAAAATAACACATTATACTTCTTACCCCTTATATTGCTTATAGTTCCACTCAAAGAAGCCTTTTTAATTCAATGGTGTTTCTGAATAAAGACCAGCATGATGCATTAGTGAAATTACCAAAACAATTGTGCAACCAGTTAAATGGTAAAGCTAGCCACTGAGTCTTCTAAGAGATTTGTTATTCAATTGAAGACACTGAGCTAGATACAATATGTTGTTGGAGTCCATTAATGCCTCAGTGTGATGAGGAAATAAAGGCCGAATTCATAAGTGAAGTTGTCATTTAAGAAGAGAAAGAAGAACGAAGGACAGAGGAAATAGAGTTTGAAGAAGATAAAGAAGTCTCTATTCAATAAGAGAAAGCAGAAGAGGAGATGAGGGTGATTGTGAAAGAAGAAGAGCAGTTCAACTTGTTACAGGAAAACTGTTGGATTCAGTTGATGATTCAAGAAGTTTCATTCCCTATTATATTGGCAGTTTGTTATCGAAAAGGGCATTATTGAACTTACGTGGTTATCTTAATTTGATCAATTATATTCTTCTTATTATCTTGCAACATATAGCTTATTTACAGGCTACTAAACTACCAGGAAGCAAACCACTCATTATCGTCATAAGTTGAGGGTAAAAGGTAGAGTATGTGAAGCTATTAACGTTAAACAAGGGTTACTTGGAAGGCAACTCAAAAATTAGGATTTTTATTTTATTTTGTTGGTACTTTATTTTTATTTTCATTTTATTTTATTAGTACTTTGATATTTTTACTTTATATTTATTTTATAGGGAATCAATTGTTGGAGTTTTATAGCATTGAGTGTCTCGGCATTCCATCGCCAGACCATCACCACCTCAATCTTTATAAGTATTCTTGCTCTAATTTTTTCTTTGTTTTTTCATTTTTATTTGCATTAATTTGTTTTTCACATTGAGAACAATGTGTTGTTTAAGTATGGAGATGTACATGTACATATCAATTGCGTATGAATTTTACATTTATATCAATTGTGTACTAATTTTGCATTTGTATCAATTATATGTGAATTTTGCATTTTTATTACGTTAGATTTTTTATTAGGCTGGCATTGTGATGTGTGCATTGTGTTAATGTATCAATGGCAATAATTGAATGGAATTCTTATTGATCTTCATACAAATGTTGAAATTGAGAGATGTTATGCAGCCTTCGATCAAGCATAGGTTGGGAAAAGGGAGGATATTTGGGTGTGGTCTGATAGCTAGTCTGCGTATAGTCCTCTTTTCCTAAGGAGTGAAATATCCCATCTTACAAACAGAATTCTTTTCAATGCCAAAGTATCCTCCCTAATGCATGATGGATAGTGGAGTGACAAGTTTAGAGGATTCAACTTGCTATTTGAATACTTTCTTTAAATCAATCACTAGAATAAGGAGGAAACTATCAGTTGGAAACTATAACTTAAGGGAGTATTCACCAATAAATCATGCCATAAGGAACAGTAGGCTAAGAGAGAGAATTTACCTTGGTTCAATCTCATTTGGAAGAACTCCTTGAACTCGAAAGCATCAATATTCACCTGGCTAGCTATCAAGAATAGGATCTGAAACAATATGTGTGTTGTGAAAAGAAGTAGAAGAACATAGGGACCACTTGTTTTTCCAATGCAAATACTCCAAAGTAGCGTGGAGTAGAATCTTGCATTTGCTAGCAGATGATTTTTCTTCTTATAAATGGCTTATAACTCTAAATCGGATTACATGTATTGCAAAGCAAATGGTGCAAGATGGAACAGTTATAAAACATCCTTTACAACAAAAATTTACTCCTTATGGAAAGAAAGAAACAAGAGGAACTATAGGGGTGAGGAAGTAAGCAAGCGTCAAATAGTTAAAGATATTTTCAACTAAATATGAGCCATAATAGTCGCAAAATCTATTCAGCATATGTTATTTACTGGAATTAGAAACAGATGGAAGTTGTAATTCTTGAAATGTAATCTAGCCAATTGATTTAATAATTTGTACTATTTTGCGAACTCATTGTAATGTTGAGATATCTTTGCTATAACTAATGGAAACTTTATTCAATTTCCAAAAAAAGAATTGAATGGAATTGGCTTATTTTGAACATGATCATTTAAATTGTAAAGGCATAGTAACTTATGAATTTTGTGTTTTAAGTGTCTTTGGATGAATATGTATGTTAATTAGGATATGACACCTATTCTTTCACTTTAACAAATTTGTTTATATACATTCATAATTATAGTCAATTAAATTGGTTAGCATCATTAATACCCTTTTATGAGAATGATTGATTAAAAAGAAATGAGGTAGGTTAAAAAAAATTTAAAATGTATTAAATAAAATTCCTATTCATATGTCATCATACCATTATCATATGTTCCATAATTGTGTGTTTATATGCTTTTGTATTTTTTTTGTTTATGCTTTTAGTTTTTCTTAAGAATAAGAAAATGTTTAAGTGTGAGGATGTTTATAAGTGTAGCTTATATTATATTTTTCTAGGTTTTTAAGTTTTTAAGTATTTCTTAGATGATTATCATGTGTTTAGGCCTATAATTGTTTTATTGTTAGTGTTTGTATGTATTCCAAGTGCTTGTTTGGTTTACAACAAGAATTTAAACTTACTTTTGTGTTTTAAGAGGTGTTTAATGTGTTTGTAAGTGTTTGGAAATAGGAAACTGAAGAATGGAGTAGATGTTGGATGCATGCAGGCTGGCACGATCATACATAGTGAAGATAAATGGGCCTCTAGCACGATCATACCAGGAGGTGTTTCTAGGTGCAAATTGATTCAAAGTTTTGATGTTCAGAGCTATTTTTAGAACCGAACAAAGCAAGGAAACCCAACAACCTTAGAACTCTCAAGCATTATAAAAGAACATCAAAAATACCAAAAAGATGCACCATCCAGCACATTAAAGCATATTAAAGAGGAAGGATCAAAAGAGAGTTTTAGAGAAATTCTAGCATTTCAGATCAAGACTTCAATCAGTATTCATTCTTTTTCCTTATTTATTTCATTTTCTTGAATATGTATTTGGATTTCTATGATATATAACATGATTATGGATTTCTAAATTCCATATTTAGAAATTATTTGTGAACCTTATTTCTCGTTGAATTCAATATATATTTGAATGTTTAGGATAATTTTCATTTATACAATTGATAACTTCATAGACTTACAATTATCAAATTAATGAACAATTAATAGAGATCTTATTTTTGAAATTAATTATCTATAGGATTGCTTCAAATCTAATTGAACAAGTTAGGAGTAGTTTTGTGAATCGAGAGATTCAAAATTCTACAAATTTTGAATTCAATTGGAGTTATTTGATTAGATCTTGAGTGAGAGTAGTCAAAATTTTAGTATATCTTGGATCAAATATAAATTGAATCAAAAAGATAAAGGGAAACAAAATAAAGATAGAATATTTCCTAAGTCTTCAACTTTGGTCAATCTTTATTTCATTGGTAACTCAATTGTTTTGTTATTTACTTATTTTGTTTTATTATTTGTTTTAATTTCAGTTACTTATTTTAATTCAAATCAATTCTTAGTACCTTATACAAAGTTCTTTTCAAGTCATTTAGTTGTTTAATTCTCCTTATGGGAACGATACCCTTGATAGCAAGATACGGTCTGTATTCTTGTATTATTGAGAGTTTTATTTATATAAAACTTGCTCATTAAGTTTTGGCCCCATTGCTAGAGACTGAATGGAGTCTTATACAATTTGAATTACTTTTTAAAAAGATTTTATACTACTTTTCTTGTGTGAGTGCAGGTACCTTAAGAAGATTGTAACTAAAGAATGCTCAAACTAATTTATACCATAACCCCCACCAACCCCTCCTTCTAAGAGGCAGAACAATAGCCTTAAGCTACTTCATTCATGCCAATTTTGGTTATTCACTCTAAAAGCAAAGATCCAAAATCAAATGGCTTCAAGATAGTGATGAAAACACCTTTTTCTTTATAAATGTGTATCAACCAAAAAGTCCTCTAAAATAATAGTCTCTTTAAAAGTTAATGGCTCTATCATTCATACTTAATCTGAATTTTAATCTAAGGCTAAAAGTCATTTTTCTCAATTGCTAGGATCTCCTTCTCCTTCTTCTTCTTCTTCTTTTATATCGATTAAGTAGATTGTTCAATAAGAGTTCAATGCTAAGGTTAAGAAAACTCTTTCTCTACCAATGTCAGCTTCTGAAATTGAAAATTCCACCAAATCTCTGGTTAAGTGCAAAACTCCAGGCCCTGATGGATTAAACATCCTTTTTTCTTACAAAATTTTGGATATTCTCAAGAAAACTATTACGAAAGTAGTTTAAGAGTTCTTCCCCTACAAGAATTTCATCATTTTAATCCACGAAGGAAAGGAATAAGTCCCTATCTTACTTTAAGCCTATTTCTTATTATTCTTCTATCTACAATATCATATCCAAAGTGATTGTTGAGAGACTTAAATCCATTATTCATTATCTGAGTGGTCCTACATAATGTGCTTACATTCCAAATAGAAAAATTGATGACAACACAGCTTTGGCTCAAGAATTGTTTAAGCGATATAATAGGAAAAGTAATCGTAAAAATTGGGCTTTCAAAATTGAATTTCAGAAAGCATATGTTACTGTTGATTAGATCTTTATCCTAAACACATTGAAGTCTTTTGAGTTCCTAGAAATCTTTACTGAATGGATATCATAATGCATCACTTCAGTTTCATACAAAATTCTTGTTAATAAGCAAACCACCAAGAGAATCTGTGCAACTAGAGGCATTAGGCAAGAGGATCTTATTTCCCCTTACCCATTCTCATTAGTATCTAAAGTTTTCACCGGACTTCTAAGAAGAAACAACATAAAAATCATAAGATAAAGTTTCATTCAAAATGCAAGAAGCTCAAGATTGCAAACTTCAGTTTTGATGTTCTGCAAAGCATATTTAAATTCAAACTCGATTATATTAAAAGCCTGCACAATGTTCAAAAGGATCTCTAGTCTAGTAATCAATAATGAAAAATCCATCATTTTCAACTTTACAAATGCCTCTATCAACTAGAATATCATTATACACTAGTTTTAAGGAATCTCACCTTTTGGTCAAATATCTTAAAGTTCTCATATCATCAATCAAACCTATTTTCAATGATTTTAAGCCTCTCATTGATAAAATCAAGTGTAGAATTATGAGTTGGAGCTCCAAAGCCTTTACCATTTTAAGTAGATATCGATTGATAAACTTATAGTTATCTTTACTAAGAAACTATTGAGCTTCACATATTATTTTCTCTAAAGCAGTGTTAAAAGAAATTGAAAAATTCTCTAAAGACTTTCCCTAGAAAACAATTGGTTAAGCCAACTATAATGTGAGATGGTTTGAGATTTTCATGTCAAAGAAAGCTGGAAGATTGTGAATATTCCATATTGAGATGCTTAATTTTTTTCCTTGCTAAGAGACTTTGGAGGTTACTATCTGATATACAATCTTTATGGATCAAATGGATGCATTCATGTTTCGTAAAAAAATTAGAATCTATAGAACATCAAAATTCCTTATAATGCCCCGTCACTTATAAAATCCTTTTTTAAATTAAGAAAGCTTATCAGATATTCTTGTAAGCATTCAGTTAAAGATGGCAAGACCATTTCTTTCTAGTATGGTTGGTTCCTTAGAGGAAATTACTGATACTATTGCTTTACATAATTCTTTGCCATCCAACACCTCAATTGGTGAAGTTATATCCACTATGGATATATCAGTCTTACCTACATCATCTGCACCATATGGTTTCCTTTCAAATGTTTTCCTTGACAATTGTAGAGTCTCCACACTTGAACAACACATTGTCCTCAATGTGAGAAGAGCAAACAACAACACATAAGGTGGGAATAAAAACACATAAAGTAAAGCGAAACATAAGAACAAAATAAAGACAGAAATAAAAATATAAAAGTTAAAAGCACAGAACCGTCATGGTGATGGCGGTAGTGTTGAGATCAAATATGCTTGATGCCCGAGATTGTTTTCCTAATGCCCGAGATTGTTTTCCTATCTTTTAATTGCTTAAAGAGAGTAAGAGAATAACCCCAAACTATTCCAAATCATTAAAAATTTATTTTTAAAATTCAAAACAAATCTAACTAAACACAAAAATTTAAATTTAACTACTGAACGTGCTAATTTATGGTCATTAGCTTGACCTTACATCCTTCGAAAACTCAACCAGGATCAATTCTGAGTGACTTGCTACCACCTGTGTCTCCCAATTTCAGCTTCATAGCTCATAAATAAGCTACATGTTGAGAGACAATGAAGAGGAAATAATCTATCAAATTAAGGAAACCTAATAAACTCAATAATGTTCTTTTCGACAACAAACTGTCAACAAAATAGGGAATAATGAAACTCCCTAAATTTGCTATTGGATCTAACAATTTGCCTTGTATGAGGGTGATCTTTTCTTGTTCTTCTTCAATCACCCTTATCTCCTCTTCAGCTTCCACTTCATGAACAAAGATTTTCTTATATGCTTTAAGCTCTATGTCCATTGTCATCTGTTTTTCGTCCTTTTGTTCCTTAGAAGATTTGAATACATTAATTCTCCTAAATGAGCTACTCTCCTTCGGATTCTTGAATGCCTTGTTCATCTCCAATTCGAAGGGTGAGGTTGTTTTCATGGACATTGATCACGGCTTTTCCGATGGTAAAAAATGGTAAGCCAAGAATTAACAGACAATTTTGATCATCTTTAAAGTCTAATACGACCAAATCCACAAGTTAGTATATGAGACATATGAGAGATACTAATGATATCTCAAATATTGGCATGATTTAACATGTGTTTGTGTGCATCAGAAGAATGTTCAATAGCAGATGAGATTGAATATGAGACTAAGGTTGATTAAAAAAACTATGTCGTGCTATATCTGATGTTGCAATGAAAATCTATTATCTATCTTACACAAATGGGTTGAATTCAACTTAGTAATGAATCAATGTGACTATACCATAAGTGTGTTTGGATAGACTATGAGCTGATACAGGTTGGGAAGATTAACCAACAACTCATCAATACATTTAATCATTTAAGATGTGAAAATATAGTGACACATGTAAAGAACATAAAGTAAAAGATAAAAAGAAGTGGAAGGACTACATAACATATTGGAAGAAATGAAAACATTTTGTCAAGTATGGTGGTGATGTAAGAAAGAAGTAACTTCATTAAAAGACCATGTTCTCTATCATGTCACTAGAGTTAATGGTTGCAAAAGTGTTACTCCACGCTAATCTAACAAGTTAATGGTGAAAATAAATAATTTTATTGCTTAATTCCTAAGTTTTTATAAGTTTCTGCAAAAGTATCTCACGTCATTCACTTTATGTAGATTGTCTATTTAGTTAAGTATAAAAGAGTTTAAGAGTTTTGTAGAAGTTCAAGTAGTTGGATTAGAAATTTCTTATGTATTTATTACAGAGAATTTCAACTTATCCTTTTTACTATTTTATGAATAATAATAATAAAAGGTTAGATTTATTCTTTTTTTTTGGTCTCCTTTATTTTTAATAAACTATATATACATTAATGTGATTTAAGTGTCGAATGAATACTAAAACA
>JAOQMR010000005.1:21286261-21303565 GCA_027563865.1 Erythroxylum pelleterianum
GCGTTGGAATCGTTAAATCTGAGGGATATTTTTCCCCAAATTCCCTAAAGTGAATTTTTCCCTTATTTGTGGTTAGTGTACGTGTTCGGTTATGGGCCTCCTATGCGATGTGGGTCCGAATGTTGGGCTTCGGAGACGGGGTCCAACATCCTTAGTCTTTTCTTCATCCTTTTTCTGCTTCTTTTGGTCTTCTATAAAGTGGGTTTCAACTGGTCTATCCATTTTTTCTCCTAACTCTTCCCCAATTCTAAGTGTGTTAGTCTTACATTGCTCTTTTGAATTTACTTTTATGTTGCACAGACAATTTTCCACACTTTGCTTACAAAATTTCCTAGTAAGTTGGCCTATTCGAACCTCTAGGTTGTGAATAAAAGAGGCATGATCTTCCGTTACTTGCTCAAACTTCTATTCCAATATCTTCTAGGCCTCTTCCATGTTCATGAGCTTATCCATAATCTGATCCAATTTAGAATCCCATGCACTGAATTTATCTGACTGAAATCCTGATAGGTCTTAATGTCCCAAGTGAGTCCTTACATTGTTATACCAATAGAAATCTGGGTGGTTCTACCACCCTGGATTGTATATGTTCCAATAAGTTTGATGATTTCCCCAACCGAATTGTGCCTCATTAAAGTCTGTAAGATTCCTCTATTCCTTATAATGTATGCCCCCATCATCTCTCTTTCCATCTCTTCTTGGCATTCAACTCATGAGATTCCCCATTCTTGCATTGGGATGTCCAAATTGATGTGTCTTACATCCTTGTGTGCAAACTTTTCTCTCTCTCTTTTTCCCCTAATCCTTAGAATAAAACAGTTAGACTAATCCTACACCTCCCCAACAATGGCGCCAAAAACTTGTTCGTATGATTTGTAATCTTACAATTTATAGCCTTCAAATACCACAAGTGCACGGGTCATGATTTGTATTAAGTGAAGGGTTGATCCCATGAGGAGGGTGAACTAATCTAATCCTATTTGATTTAAGGCTTAAAAAATTAATAAAATGAAAATAAAAGTTGTAATAGAAAGTAAATATGAGCATTTGATTTCAAGAAAATAATTCAAAAGTTTAACAAGAAAAGAAATTAAAATTGAGCAACACAAAAAGTAACAATAGAAATCAATTAAGAGAAATTACCAAGTTATGAGAAGGGGGATTTTCCCTATCATTAATGCTAACCTAGTCATTTATGTGTTAACGAGGTGTTAGTTCTAGACTATCGTAGAGTTAATTACTCTCTCTCAAATTATCACCAATAAACCCTAAATCATAAACCCTAATTGAATTAAGGAAATTGCAATCTCAATTAACAAAAGACCCACAACCTTAATTAGATCTTAAGCCCTCTAATAAACTACCGAGTCTCACACGAAATCTCTCTCTGCACAATAACCAATATGATTAATCATGATTGGGTGTTAGTGTGTGTAAGTTTCAATAAATAACCCTCAATAATTTGTAAGCTGCGGTTTGTTAGCGTGTACCTAAGATGTTGATCTCATAAGGAGGGATAATCTGATCCTAAAATCTAAGGCCAGAAACAAACCACATAAATTTAAAATGTATGAAGCTAAAAATGAGAATTTAATTCAATCAATCAAATTAAGAATCGAACATGAAAATATTAATTATTCAGTAGTTGCAACACACACCCAAGAATCAACCTAAGGAAATTACCAATTGAGAGAAAAGGAATTTTACCTATCCTTAATGCTAACCTAATTGATTATGAAGCACTGGATTGTTGGTTCTAGACGATCCTAGGCTTTATTACTCATTCTCGAGTTATAACCATTAACCCTAAATCATAAAACCTAATCAGACTATGGAAGTTGCAATCTTTTAATTAACAACCTATCCAAAACCCTAATTAGTTCTAAAGTTCTCTAATAAACTATCGGAAACCTTTGCAAGATCTCTCTTTGTACAATTTACTAATTTGATTTAATTTTATTTCTATTAAATCACCTAACTCTCGTTAGCCCAATTTAATCTTTTTCATCTGATTCAGCCTCTCAGTTTATTATCAAATTATGCAATTGCATAATTAAACCACAATAAATCCAATAACCACATAAACAATCAGATTTCATTAATTTAAAGATAAAACTCCGAAGGTGAGTTTAGAACATCCTCATCATTCAAGATCCTATCATCAACTATTCAATCCAATTCTACACAATAATAAAACCGAAGATAAATAGGAAATATGATCTGAACAAATGATGGGAGGAAATGACATCGGGAAACTCCTGATCTGGGAAGTACGTCGAGTCAGCTTCACCTCCTCTTTCTTTTCCTTCTTCTCTTCCTCTATCTCTCGATGAATTCTCCCTAGGGTTTCTTCAAGGTGGCTGATGCCAAAGCTCCTTCTGCCTCTTTGTCCTGTGCTTTAAATATCCTTTGTGTTTTGAGCAGCCCTAGAATTTTTTGAGGCTTGAAAGGTTCGAAAAATCTTGAAAAAATTTACATTTTTTAATGTGTGCACGTCTGCTTGATACAGGTCAAGATCGTGGCCCACATCCAAGCCTTCCGTCAAGATTGTGGCTTGCAGGTCACGATCATGGGCCATGTTCTGGGCTTCTGTCACGATCGTGGCGTATGGGCCACAATCGTGGGACAGCTCTGGTACTTCTGTCACGATTGTGGCCTATTGTGCCACGACCGTGGGCCGTTGTTTAAACCCAAATGTCTTTGAAACTTCTTAGTTCTTCGATGTTGACTCTGAAACACTAACAAGCACATTAAGTTACCTCAAAAACATAATATTTAAACTTAAAGACTTGTTATAAGGCCCTAAACTATACCCTAGTAGAAAGGTTACATGTCTATGAAAGTATTTGTGTTAGGTGTTAAAATTGAGACATGATTATAAGTTGTATATGTTTTGAATTTTGGTTTGATCTGAAATTTCGGTTTGATGAACCATAATTAGTAACTTGGATTAATTGGAACCATTAGAAAATTTAAGTATTAAAATGTACATTTGGACTAGGAAAATGTCAAGTGACAAGACAAGTTGGTACATGGAAATTTGGATGATTAAGCCTATAAATTAATTGACATTTGACACAAATGATTATGTGACAAATGGCCTAATAGAATTGTTACATTTGGCAACCACACATGAAGACATGTAGATGACCTCATTGAAGGACAAGTAGCTTAACTTCATATGTGACATGTGGCCATTGTAAACCAAGACACCTTACACTTTGCCCCTTACCACCGAAACTCTCTCTTACACTCACAAACTTCTAGATTTTTGTTTCAATTTGGATCATCATCACTTGAAATCTTTGCAAGATGTTGCATAAAGGAAATTAGATTTTGCTATCTTTTGTTCTATTGTCTTCTTGGTGTTAAGATTTTCACCTTGATCTTGGTCAGGTTACATGAAGGTTAGTTTAGCTTATTCTTTGAAGAAGGAACTTGAAGTTAAACAGGTAAGGAAATTCTAAACTTGATAGCCTATATTCATACAAGTTCTATGATGATTGAATTGGCATGGAAATGTGTTACGATGATGATAAATGACTGCTGGAAAAGTGATCCTTGTATGGCAAATTCTGTTTTTGTTTTGATGCATGAAAGATCATGATTTGTGAGCTACCTAATGAATGATTTTGAATTGGAATTGGACATGTTGATGAGGAATTAAAGCATGAATAAGATAGAATTGAAGTAAAATTGATGGACTATGATGAAGTGTATTAAATGGAGCATGAAGGAGTTAAAACTGGAACAAATTGAAGGCTATGGGAGAGTGAACCTTCAGTTCACTCATCCCAAGATCGTGGGATATATATGGCTCCTTTCCAAAGTCATGGGAAATGTCCTAAGATGAGAAAGGGTGGGTTTTATGCAATTGTTGGACTATAAAAGGTTAAAACACTTTATAATGGTTTAATTGGACTTAATTAAGGTTGAAAAAGAACCTAATTTCATGCTAGATTAATTTATTAAAGGTTTAATAGGTTTTGGATTATTAATTGAGGTAGTAACTTAAGGAATGTGTTATCTGATAACAAAGTATCTAATTTTGGAACTTATGAGTTGTTAAATGATGAAATATACTTATGAATGCAAATGTAATTCAAAGAACATGAGTAATGTGAATTGGATGTGATTGTTTGAGAATTGGGAACTTGTGTGAGAATTGGATATGATTGTTTGAGAATTGGGAACTTGTGTGAGAATTGGATATGATTGTTTTTCAGGTTGACTGTTTTCCATTCATAAGTATACTGGAAAAGATGAAGAGCAGTTCACGTTCTTATAGGACAAACTGATGGATTCAACCAAAGATTCAGGGAGTTTCATCATTACCTATTTTATTGTTAGTTTTTTACCAAAAAGGTCATTACTAGGCTTACTTCTTAACTTTATCAATTATGTCCTTCTTATTATATTATATTATGTAGCTAATCTACAGACTACTAAACTGAAATTGGGTGAAATAGATGGAAGCAAGCCACTCATAATAGACTGAGGTTGAGCATAAATGTTAAGAGTACGTCAAGCTAATGATGCTAAACAAGCGCTACTTAGGAGGCAAGTCAAGAATTAGGATATTTTATTTTATTTTTAATTTCAGTTTATTTTTTTGGTATTTTTTATTTTGTATGTTTATGTTTATTTTGTAGGGAGCGAATTACTAGAATTTTATGATATAGAGTGTCTTCAAATTCCATCACCTACACCATCACTACTGAAGCATCATAAGTATTCTTGCTCTAACTTTGTATTTATTTTTATTTATCTTTATTTGTAGTGTTTCGTTTTTTTCACATTAAGGACAATGTGTGGTTCAAGTGTGGGGATGTATATGCAATTGTATACCAATTGTGTGAGAATTTTGCATTTGTATTGTGTTAGTGTTTTTAATTAGGTTGGCATTGTGATGTGTGCATTGCGTGAATGTGTTAATGGCAAGAATTGAATCGAATTGGCTTACTTTGAACATGGTTATTTAAATTGTAAAGACATAGTAATTTATAAATTTTATGTCATAAGTGTCTTTGAGATGAATATATATGTTAATTAGGATATGACACTTATTCATTCACTTTATGATTTTTGTTCGTATAAATTTATAATTATAGTTAAATGAATTGATTAGCATTATTAGTACCCTTTCATGAGAATGAATGACTCAGGAAAAAATGAGGTAGGCTAAGAAATTAAATGAAAAAAGTGTTAAGTAAAATTCCTATTCTACAGAAAATTATATTAAGAATAAAGCTGGTAGCCAGTTGACAGTTGTGATATAGCTGAGTAACTGGGGTCATTCATGAGAAAATATCTCTTTGCTTTAAAATGCCAAAATGACGCTCTAACTAAACAAAATAAGCAATGTGACCTAGTTGAGTAACTGGGAGACATTCATGATAAGGTGTTTGCCTTCGTGTCAAAAGACTAGGCTATTTCGTTCAAAAAATAAAAAATAAAATAAAATGGTGTTATAATAAATAAACCTACTAATATTTTAAAAATAGCAAGAATTTTCATGAAAAGTTACTTAATGATAGTTTTCCTTTTTAGTTAATTAATAATAATAAATGCATATTTACAAGTGCCATAGGTGTATGAATAGGATGTTATTATTTTGATTGATATGTATATTCGAATCAAAGCACTTAAACGTGAATGGAATAACTTAATATGTTGGCACATTTTGAGTGATTAATGTCTGGGGTTAAGTTCATTCCATAAGATTTGATGCCATTGTACCATTATTGTATTGTTGTATGATTGCGTGTCTTTGTATTTTTATGTTTTGTTTGTTTGTGCTTTTAGTTTTGCTTGAGGACAATCAAAGGTTTAAGTATGAGAATGTTGATGGGTGTTAATTATATTATGTTTTCATAAAATTTTAAGTGTGTTTTTAAGTATTTATTAGATTATTATCATGTTTATAAGCATAGAATTATGTTATTGTTAGTGTCTGTATATATTCTAAGTGTTTGTTTGGTTTAGAGCAAGAATTGGATCTTAATTTTATGTTTCATTAGGTGTTTGATGTGTTTGTGTATTGGAAAATAGGAAATTGAAGAATAAATAAGAAGTTGGAGGCATGTAGGTTGTCACGATCGGGATATGGAGCATGACCATGATAGAGAAAGAAGAATAATTCAAGTCACAATTGTGACAAAGGTTTTTCTAGGCACAAATTTTTTGTTATGTTTTGAGGGTTCAGGGGAACTGAACAAAGTAGGGAAACCCTAGACATAATTCTAGAATCCTAATGCATTATAAAAGAACATGAAAAACATTAAAAAGTGATAGCAACCGCTACATCAAAGAAGATCAAGATGAGACAACAAGAAGAACTTAGAGAAATTCCAGATTTCTAAATCAAGACTCCAACTAGTTTTTCTTTCTTTCCCATTATTTCATGCATTTACTTGGATTACTAAGATTTTTCAACATGATTTTTGGTTTTTAGATCCCTATTAGGGATTGTTCTTGAATTATTTTGTGAACCTTATTTCTTGGTTGAATTCAATACATTTTTTGAATGTTTGTAATAATTGTCTTGCATATACTTGATAATAAATTGAGAGAGTGAATCAAGTCATTAGTGTGGTGCAAAACAAGAGTTGGTAACTTAATAGACCTACAATTATCAGATGAACGATCAACTAAAGAGAGATTTTAATTGTGAAATTAATTATCTATATAATTGCTTCAAATCTAATTAAATAAGTTAGGAGTAGTTTGTGAATCGAGAGATTACAAATCTATAATTATTGAATTCAATTAGGGTTACTTGATTAGATATTGAGAGATAACCAAAACTTTAGGATATCGTGGATCAAACATAAATTGAATCGAAAAGAATAAAGGAAACAAAATAAGGATAAAATAGTTCATAAGTCTTCAACTTTGATTAATATCAATTTTACTAGTAGCTCAGTTATCAATTATTTACTTATTTTGTTTTATTTGTTGTTTTAAAATTCTTTTCAAGTTGTTTAAGTGGATATTAGTCCTCGAGAGAATGTGAATTTTAATACTACAAGATACGATCTGTATACTTGTGGCATTGAGAGTTTTATTATATAAAACTTGCTCAACACTTCTCAAGCAATTTATTTTATAGAATTGTTAAGCATTCCTCACTTAGTCTTATAATAGCCAGCTCCTGTAGCTTCTTTTTATTAGATATCAAATCCTCTAAATTTTTTTACATATTTTGGAATTAACAAAAGAACCTTAATAAAAAGGTAAGTTCATTTGACGTTTATTTATAAGTCAGAGAATTTACTAAACTACTCATCCATACAATCTTTCTTTAACTTAGTAGATTATGGGATGCTAGGATGGAATTTCTTGACTTTCGGAGGACACTTTGTTTCTTTAGCTTTCTCTTAACTCTTTTGTCATTCTCCTTCGCACCTCAGGTATTGTTATCAGCTTACACTTCTATTTTTTCTCCTAAAAGTGACTACATTTATATGCTCTTTAGGATTTGTCTTTTTGGTACTATGTAAACTCACTTATGGTCTTTCAGAAGTTAACCTGGCAGGTTAGTTGATCTCCATTTCTATGTTAGGTATAGAAGCCTATTGATTCCTCATTTATGCCTCGATGGATTGAAATCTTGCCTCTAAATGTTGATGTATTTTAGACATGATATGCTCTAAGCTTCCCTTCTTTTCTTGAGGTGGTTACTGCTAGAATATTGGTGGAGGGTTGGCCTTTTTTTGCCCTTAATTCCCCTAAGAGAAATTTAGGTGATTCCTGTATCTCAAATTTTATGTATTATTATATGGATTATTTTAAGGTTTAGGAGCATTCCTGTTAGACCCCATTTTCGGAGCGCAACATCGTACGTGGAACCATGGAGCTTGACCGGGGAGGAAAGACTTAGAAGTTGAAAACTTAAAGAAAAGGCTCCATGGAAGCAGAATCAGGCGACGTCGCGGCGCTTGGAGCCTCGCCATGACTAGCGCAGGCGGAAACATACGTCGCAACGTGTGGTGAAACATTCTTCGCGACGAGGGTAAGGTGACGAGCCTGCGACCTTACCCTCATCGCGACGAGCAAGAGTCTACGTCGCAACGAGCGCACCCGAAAACACTTCAAACAAACTTAACTTTCTCAACTACTCAACCCCAACATTTAACTCTACTAAATGCACCCACTTTCCAACAACCATCAATTACCAAACCCAAAACAATACTTAAACACAAGAAATCTTCTAAAATCCAAATGCAAATTTCATTCATAACAAAAGTAAGATTTTTACAAAGCTTTAATGGCATTTCAAGCCATAATACACCACTTGAGTTCAAGAGTCAAAAACACAAAATACCCTTAAACTAAATAAAACTTGAAATGTGACTAAAGCCTTGAAATCAAAATGAAACTCGCAAATACAAAAGATGCAAATCGGAGTGATGCCAAAGCTCTTGTCTTACTCAATCTCCTGCTCATCACCTGCTTAGGGGGAGGAGAAAAGGGGGGGTGAGCTATAAAGCTCGTGGGTAACAATTTTATAACTAGTAACAAGCAAAACCATTATAAACTTATTTTCATTATAACAAAAGTTCACATTTCAATCACAAAGCATATTTTTCTCAATCATATTTTCAATCATGCAAATCGAGTATGCATCAATCTTGTCAATGTATCATGAGCACTTATGCACATCAAAATGGTTTGGAAGGTCCATAAACAGAACGAGCTAGCACACTTCCCGAAAGGATCCTGTGTAGTCGTGAACAGAACGAACTAACACAAGTCCACACAGTGGTCTTGTGTAGTCGTGAACATGAGGGAGTCCTTGAAGGAGCTCCCTTGCCACTAGCAGGCAGGCGGGAGAAGCCTTAAGTCAAAGTGCACTTGACAATGGAATAGACCAGACCAAACCCACATAACATGTATTTCTTAATCTTGCAATCTTGTAAGCTTGTTGCCCAAAATGGCAAATTTTCGAAACCTGATTCTCTTCAAACATAGCATCCTTTTAGAAATCATTTTCATGAACCAACAACACAATAAACTCATTTCATGCACATAACACTTTATCAAAACATTCAAAAAGTTATTAAACATGTTCATGAAGTAGTTGAAATCATTGAAATCGTTTATTTCCACCATTTGAATGAAAACGTTAGTGACCTATTACTTAATCATAAAATTGTAACCCACCTGAAGATCCTTGCTTGCTACTTGTTTAATTGTATCCTTCCTCTTGATCCTCTTGCTCCACTTTCCTCACTTTATTTCCTTCAACATCAACCAAAATTTCATTCAATTTGGTGTAGAAATCGGAAAGTTGTACTTTAACAACTTGAATTATAACTTTTGCTGAAACAAAGATTCTATGCTCAACTTCTATCCAAAATTTGATATTCTTATAGGCAGAATTTGGACTTCATTCCTTCATACCAATTGTATCTCTATGTCTCTAGTTATAAAAAGAATCAAAATTCACCTCAAACGGACATCTACAGCAAAAGTTATGCCCAAAATACTAAAGCATGTCAGTGCTGGAAAAAGCAGGAGCTCGCTGCGACGAGAAAACTGTTGCACGTCGCGACGTGCAACCCCAGAAATGTCTGAAAACCTGTTTTTCTCACATTCTTCAACCATACTCTTCCCATCTTTCATAAACACCCTATCTTAACCTTAAATCACCTCTCATACTTCATTTCTAAGTTCATACTAACTCAATATCATTAGAAAACATCAAAAATCCATCTTTGAGCATTAACCCTAAAACAAGAACACTTTCCTATGGCATTCCCTAACATTTTCCACACACATATTGAGTCATACTTGGGTCTCATCCAACTAAACAAGATAGAAACTTCTCATACTTACTTGTTAATGCTTCAAAGTCTTCAAATCTTCAAGAAAATTCCAAAACCGTACTTTTCCTCTTCTTCTTCCTCTCTTCCACGACAATCTCCCTCTTTCTCTCTTCTTTTTAATTTATTTCTTCTAATACCCACTCTTACTAATCACACAAAGTCTCTTTTACCCCTCCATGCAAAACCTTATGTCCTACATGCTTAAGTGATCTTCCTCTTATACCCTTACACAATCTTACTTATCCAATTTCACTTATACCACATTATACTCTAACTTTATCTTAATTTCTCCACTTAATACCTTTAAATCCTTCAATTCGAAACATTAATGCTCAAATCATTAACATGCCAATAAAACTCCAAATAAGAAAAAAAATTTAATCAAGCAAAAACCTAAAAATTAACTAAAATCATGTTTATTCAATAAGAAAAGAACTTGGGGGCTAACAATTCCTTATATAATCCATATGGCCAGGTTATAATGCTTGACAGTCCTATCTTGGATGCACACCTCACATTGCATAACTTACAATGGATTTGGATTGGATGATGTTCTAAACTCTTTAGAGATTTTGAATTTATTCAATGTTAATCTAGTTATCTTTTGTGTTGATTGACTAGATGTTGTGATTAATTCCAGCGTTTGTATGTTTTGATGATAAACTGAGATGGTTAACCGAATAAAAATGATTGGTCTGGATTAATAAGGGTTAAGCGACTTGATAGACCACGTGATTAATCAAATCGGTTATTTATATGGAGAAAGATCCCATGTGAGGACTCGGTTGTTCATTAGAACATTTAACAACTAATTAGGAAGTGGGTTAATTGAGAGATTATATTTTCAATTACTTGACTTAATTAGGGATTATCAATTAGGGCTTAGTGATTATAACTCGAGATAGAGTAATCCACCCCTTGATAGTCTAGAACTTACACCATATCAACACATAAGTGACTAGATTAGCATTAATGATAGGATAAATCCCCCTCCTTCATAATCGGTCAATTCTTCTTGGTTGATTTTCAATTGTCAGATTGGCATTGCTTAATTTAATTTCCTTGATTAATATAGAATTCTTGTTTCTATCATTCCATATTCACAAATTTACTTTCTTGTTTAGTTTTTCTTTTCATTTTAATCATCCTTTAGGCCTTAGACAACTTAGAATTCAATTAGTTCACCAACACCTCGATGGATCGAAACCTATTATACTACACTCACAACCTAAGCTCAATAAGTTTTTTGGTTCAAAAACTTGTTGATCATTTTGCAAGCTTTACAATTTATAGCCTTCAAAATACCACAAGTACACGGGTCGTGATTTGTAGTACTTAAAGGGTCGATCCCAAGAGGAAGGTGAAATAATCTAATCCTTTGTTATCTAAGGCTTGAAAAAATTGATAAATTGAAAATAAAAATTGTAAAGAAAAGTAAATGATGGAAAGTGATTATCAAGAATTTATCTCGAAAGTTGAACGCAAAAGAAATTGAAATTGAGCACAAAAGTCACAAAAGAAATTAACCAAGAAGAGTTACCAAATTATGGTAATGAGAGAGGGGATGTCCCTATCATCAATGCTAATGTAGTCAATTATATGTTATTGTGGTGTCAGATCTAGACTATCGTAGGGTTGATTACCCTCTCTCGAGTTATAATCATTAAACCCTAATTGAATTATGAAATTTGCAATCTATCAATTAACAAAAGACTAACAACTTTAATTATATCTTAAGGTCTCTAATAAACTACCGAGTCTCATAAGGTATCTCTCCCCGCACAATAACTGATCTGATTAATCATGTGGTCTATTGGATCACTTAACTCTCATTAGTCTAATCCAATCATTTTATCCAGTTCACCCTCTCGGTTTATTACCGAAATATGCAAACACTATAATTAATCACAACACCTAATCACAATAACACACAAATAACTATATTAGGATTGAATTAAGGTAAAATTCTAAAGAAAAAGTTAGAACATAATCAACAATCCAAGATCCATCATCATACAATCCATCAACATCTCCATGCAATCCATCATCATCTCATACATTCAATGAACAGAAATAAAGATAGAAAGGAGAAAGAACTTGGATCAGATGACCAGGGAAGGCAGCAGCGTCAGAAGACTCGCTTCCTCTCTCCTCTTTTCCTCTTCTCTCTCTCTCTCTTCTTCTCTCCCTTGAAGCTTTCCCCAAACGGCAGAAGTGGAGGCTTCTTTTTAGGTCTCCTCATTTTCTCTTTATAGTCTCTTCTAATTAGGGCAAATGTAGGGCATTTCCTATGCCCAAAAGGTCTGAAAAGTCTCTCAAAAACTCAAGTCAGGAAGGTTGTCTATTATATCACGTAGGCCACAATCATGGCCTATAGTGCCACGCTTGTGGTCCTTGAGTGAGCCTTTTGTCAAGATCATGTGAAAATTGCGACGTTGTGGCTCCTCCTTGATGCTTCTGTAATGATTATGGCATACTGTCCACAATCGTGGCCCTCTGTTTTTGATTGGGCCTCCACCAAAACTCCTTTGTTCTTCGATATTAACCCTGAAACACTAGCAAACTCATCAAGGCACCTCAAATACACAACATTGAAGATCAAAAGCATGTTGTAACCCACAAAACACTTAAAACACAAATATTTAACTAATTAACACAATTCTAACCTAACTATGCACTAAACAATCAAATTAATAACTAAACATGCGCCAAACTACTTACTAAAGCATGATGAAATCTATAACTATCACATGAATGTGTGATTATGAGTTTTTTTTGTATTTTTTTCTTTCAAAAATTTAAGCATGCAGATATTGATAGATATAGATCATACTATGTTTGTCTAAGAGTTTTAGTGCGTTTTCAAGTGTTTGTTAGTTGATTATCACGTGTATAAGATTAGAATTATGTTATTGTTACTGTTTATTTATATTATAACTGTTTGTGTGGTTTATAGCATGAATTCAATGTTAATTTTATGTTTCATGATGTGTTTGATATGAATGTAGTTTTATGGCGGAAGCTTAAAGTGTCACGATCGTGCATGAGGAGCACAATCATGACACACATGTATAGGCCACTGCATGGCTTTGTCACGATCATGCATTTCTACGCGGGAGTTTTTCATGTTTTTCAGGGTCTGGGGCTATTTTAGGAACTGAACAAAACAAGAAAACCCTAAACATGACCCTAGAACCCTAAAATACTATATAAGAACTTGAAATACAATAAAAAATGAAGCGACAATAAATTAAAAGTCAATCAAATTGGAGAGATCAAGAAAAATTTCAGGAAATTCTAGCATTCCAGATCAAGGAGTCAAACAAAGTTTTTATTATTTTCCTTTAATTTCTTCATTATTCTTGATGTGTAATTGGAATTATTTTGTGTTAAACATGTCAATGGATTTTAAAATCTAGAACAAGAATTATTCAATAATTATTTTCAGACTTTTAATTATTGTTGATTTCAGTACATATTTGGATGTTTGTGATAACTGTCATGCATAAACTTGACAACAAAAAGAGAGATTGAGTTAAAGTGATTTTTGTTAGGTTCTAAAATGAGAGTTGGCAATTTAATAGACTTGCAATTATCAAATTAACACTCAATCGAAGAGAGATCTTGGTTGTGAAATTGATTATCTAATAGATTACTTCAGATCTAATTAAATAAGATAGGAACAGTTTTATGAATCGAGAGATTACAAATTAGTGAATATCAAATTCAATTAGGGTTAATTGATTAGATCTTGCAAGAGAGTTATCAAACTTTAGGAAATCTAGGATTAAACATAAATTGAATCAACCAGATTAAAGTAAAAAAAATAAGGAAAGAATAGTTCCTAAGTATTCGATCTTAATTAAACCTTATTTTTTATTGGCAGTTTATTGTTTATTTGATGACTTGTTTCATTTATTTAATTGTTTTAGTTTCTTTTATTTAAATTTAATTCAAATCAATTTTGTATTACCTTAGACAAAGTTAGATTCTAATTGTTTAAGTGTTTATAAATCCTCATGGGAAAGATAACTTTATTATTATAAGATACGATCTGTATACTTGAGTGTATTGGGAGTTTTATTATATATAAAACTTGGTCAAAACTTATATCGTCCTATCACTAGGTTTGCGTGCAACTCCTTTCAATTATGGTAGATCTATTGATATGAGATGATTTCTCAATCTCAATCATATGAAATCAAACATTGAACTAATATCCTATACATATTAATTTAAGAATACAAACATATAATTAAATCTTAGTGAATCAATAAATTAAATTGCATTAAATAAAAAAATAAATCATAGTATCCATCCTAACTTAGGGTTTTAAAAAAAACTTAGTTCCTAATAAGGAAAAAAGCATCAAAAGTTCAAAAGAAACATTAAAAAGAAAAGATATCATAGTTATGTATAACCTTCTTCTTTCTAATGAAATCTCTTTGAATCATTGATAAAAGGTTATTCTCTATTGGATATTTTAAAGTAACTTTGTTTTTTCTTCATCCTAGGTTCAAAATCATGTCTCTAACTTTAACTTTAGTTGTAGCTTTGGACTCTAGCTAATAATTGCCTTTTATATTGCAAAACTAGGGTTCTAAATTATACACGATCAGCGACACCGCCATGTGAGTGACAATGTATATTAAAACACCTTCAAAATTACAACGTTACACATTCGCAAGAGTTTACACAGGTAAGGGACATGGTCGTATATGTTACTCACACAGGTGTGTATCTCTATATGGACAATGATCTCTATACACACAATGAATGTTACTAACACAAGTGTGTATATCTTCGTACAAGTGAGTGAATTAAAAAAAACTCTAATTTATCTATTTTATGCCACGATTTCTCCTGAGTTTGATCCTTAAAGGCAATTAAGACCTAAAAACACACTTAAAACAAAATAAGTACCAAACACAATGTAAAACTCTTAAATAATAAGCAAAACACACTCAATATGGGCATAAAAATATAGTATAATATTTTTTCAATAGTATTTTAATTTATTTCCCTTTAGAACTTTTCCTTTCCATTCCTAGCTTTATTTCCACCATACAGTTTGCTTCTATGGAAGAGATTCCCCCTTTTCCCTCCTCCACCATCCCTACTTCCACCTAGATATCCTTGCCTTCTTCCCTGCATGCCTCTTCATGTTCTTTAAGTAACTTCATACCAAAGGAAAACAAGATTGCTCCAATCCAACACTTACCCTCTTTAGGTTTAAAAGAAGTATTAAGAGCTAGAAGCAAGTCGTTAAGGATCAATCTAAACTTACTCTTCATTATTATCCCCCAAAGGAGCCTGAGGGGAAATTTATAGTTGCTCTTGACATTGAATTTTTGAAGAAAGGGTTATAAGCCTAGTCTTACTAGATTTTTTTATAAATAAAAGATCGCCCTTTCCAATCATTTAATGTTAGGCATAGAACTAATGGAATAATGGGGGTTTATCTGAGGTCCTTCTTTTTAAAGACAGCCTTATTTTGTTCTCTTTCACCTCATAAGTTGAATCACTCAAAGTTGTAAAAGAGGGGCCTTAGTATATATCTCAACTTCCCTTATTTCTCCAAGTCTGGAAGCTTAGGATAAGATAGGAAAATGTTAAATTTCATAGCATTCGTTTATGGATTAACATTCATAATGTGTCTTTAAAGTATTGGACAACTCATGGCCTGAGTTTACTGGCAAGTTTCCTAAGAAAACCTCTTTGCATAGATGAAAACACTATGAAGAGTAAAAGAAATAGGAATGCATGTATCTATGTAAGTATGGATATCTCAGAAAAGATGCTTAATTATATTTCTATCATACAATTGAGCTTAGAAAATAAATTATTTGAGGATAGTTTAATGATCTCCTATCAATGAAAACCATCATTTAAATTCCAAGATAAAACATGAAGGCCTATAGGTAAGTTGTTCAAAAAAGGTAACTATAATGAACTTATAAATAATGATGAGGATAATGATACAGGTTCTTATAAACTAGCTCAAGCCAGTAATATTGATCCCACTCCCTTAGAAAATGAACATATCTAAGTGGAATGCAAACTATGGTGAATGAGGTAAATACCCTATAGCTAATCCTTAAGTTAAAAGAAACATTGTAGAAGAGGATAACTGCAATGAAGAGTAGTTTCAGAGTGTGATCACAAGAAAATCTTAGAGGAGTAGTAGGAATTAAAGGCTTCAGAGGTAAACAAAAACAATATGTCAATTATAGTTCGGAATGAGTATGGACTTAATTGCCCAATAAGCTTAGTTATTTGTAGGATTTTTTATTAAAGGAGAAGCCAATGGTTTAAGGTCATTTGGAAACTAATATTAAGCTTAAGAATCTGAATAAACTTGGGAGATTAGGTCCCTAGTGGAATTTTTTCTCAAATCATCATCATTATGTCTATGGTAGAATAATTATTTTCTATAATTCTAATTTTGTAAAGGTGGAGGAGCTTGAGTCGAATGAGCAGGTTATGCATTTGAGATTTCATTTATTTAAAAGAAAATTTTTGTTTAATCTTCCTTTGTATATGGCTTCAATCTGGATCTTCAAAGAAATAACTTATGGTGTTGCTTGAAGAGAATGCAAAGAGCTTGTAATGGACCTTGGATAATATATGGTAATTTTAATCCCACTCTATATAGACCTGAAGCTGAAGGAAATTATAATTTGAGGAACTTCTCTAAGGATTTTAAAGATTGTGTTGATCATATGAGGGCTATTGATTTAATATATATATATATATATATATATATACACACACACACACACACACATTCACATAGAGTAATAAGCAGAGTTGGTTCATCATGAAATAAACTTGATAGGGCCTTGGTTAACCTTAATTGACTAACTTAATTCCTTAAAAGTAATCCTAGTTTTATGGACCCCTTATTTTTATCCTATACTCCAATCAAAATTGGATACATCTTTGAAAAGGATAGTAGACATTTTTCATTAAGATTTAACAATTTTTAGTACATGATGATGGGTTTTGGGAAGTAATCTTGAGAAGTTTAGATGCTCAAATATAGGGAACAAAGTAGTATGTTCATGTGCAAAATTTAAAAGCAATCAAAAGTGAATTAAAAATGCTAAATACTAACAAACTATTCACTATTATGCTATAATGGAAAAGGAAAAAGAAAAAGTGACTCTCTTCTTTTGAATAGGGAAAAACAGGCTTTGAAGGATTATCTACAGGCTACTAAAGATCATCCCTTATTGATATAAAAAAATTCAAAGTAGTTAGATTAAGGAATATGGGGACGGATGTAACAAGTTCTTTTTCAATTCCTTGATAGCAAGGAGAAATACCAATAAGATCATTTTTATTTTAGCTCAAGATAAGAGGGTCTTAAGAGATCAGGTATGTAAGAGTAAGTTGACTTGTACATGATGTAAGTCGACTTATGCTTGCTCGGTGCTGCTGATAAGTCGACTTGTACACCTGTAAGTCGACT
>JAOQMR010000005.1:21306218-21318000 GCA_027563865.1 Erythroxylum pelleterianum
CCCCCCCCCCCCCCCCCCCAGCGGGACTTCAACTGGGCGTTGATGATGATGATAAAACTTGTTTAATTTAAATCTTTTTAGTGTTCTTATTGAAAACCAACATATTTTTGTTATATAAAAAGACTTAGATATTATTCTCAATGAACAATCATTATCAATGAAATGAGCTCTTTCTTATTTCTAAAAGGTAGAATTTTTTATGAAGCAAAGTCAAATCCTAATGCCTTTGATACCTTAACACAAATTATTAACGGGAGGAATCAAATGAGAGGTGTATTAAAGTTTACCATAAGTAAAGAGAAGAGAACTTTTCTAGTAAGACCATTTCCACTTCTGGTCCTTTTTTTAATTTTTTTTTTCAGAGCAATAACTAAAGTACTTAGAGTATATTTCATGATAAATGATAATTACTAACACAACATCTACATGATGCCACTTCAACCTCGTCTAGCTTACTGATGCATTATGCTTCTTTGATAACTTGACATATAAAGGAACACGGTCCAAACACGGGCCTTTGTGACCCCCATGTTTCATGATGGTGTATTCACCTTCTTTGATAACTAGGCACACGAAGGAATATGCCCCAAACATATTCCTATATTTAGTAACACGATGTAAATATGAACCTACATATTAGTACTGTTTGATTATATAAAAGAAGTTAAGGGAGCAGCAATGTAAGATAAGATCAGTATTGTCCTATATTAGTTCTATATTAGTCAAATTTTGAGAATTTCTTAAGATAAAAAGAGAGACATAGTGAAACAAGAGAGAGCTATCTATAAGGACTAGAATTAGTCATAAAGTGAGGCTTGGATTCAAGGAATGTCAAAAGAAAAAAGGACAGGCAAAGGAGATTAAAGAACACATCAAGAATGAGTCAATCTTAGAGAAAAGCAAGAAATCAATCAAGAACATAAAGATTCAAGATTCATGAGAACCCATTCTTATTTTTTGTGTTCTTTTTTATTTATTATAAGTTTCCTTTGTTTTAGTATAAGCTCATTAGGATATAGATCTAGGTGGGATAAACCATAGAATTACTGTTTTAAATTAATTCTTAGATTTAATTCAAGATTTTAGTCTTCCTAATAATTATTTATGCGTGCTTATTGTGTTAAATTGAAGTAACAAACATAAAAGATTTGAAGTAGTGAATGCAAAAGATTCGTATGTATGATTAGATCAAAGCATGAACATTAAGAGTTGAATGGAACCCAAAAATCGAGATCATAGAACTTTTTTTTTAGAAATTAAAAAATATTGATTAAAGATAAAAGAGGAATACAAAATTTGGGGAGACAAAAGACTCACCCATCAACCAAACCGACAATGTTACACCTAAATAACAAGTCTCCCAAAACGGCAACGTTCCATGTACGGATTAAAACTCTCGTTAAACCAAAATGGGAAAACAAAATCCTAATCCCCATAATCTTCCTTCAAACATTTTTTAGATTAGGGTTGGAGTACCTACGATCTCCGCCCTTTTGAGGCGCCGTAAATGAGCTTAGAGGGCAGATGACCAAGCAATTAGGTTTTTCCCTAGTCACTGTAGCATGAACGCTCCAACCTATCCTTTGGCGATTAAAAGATAAGACAAATCATTTATAAACTCATTTCTCTCTTCTTCGTATTTCACCCTTAATCTGATCGATGCAAGTTGATTGTAGCTTTCCTTATCTCTTTATGTACCAGGACATTGGTTAGACGTCCCAAACACCATTCTCAAGCCCCAATGGCATCTCCTTTTCATCAGCTGAACACTATCAAGGGAACTTTTCTATATTAGAGTGAACACCATCAAGGAAATTCATAAAATAAATTAAGAAGGTAAGTATCTCTTCCGCCTATAGCTCCTTCTTAGTGGACCTGTAATTCCTTTCCTATAACTGATTTTGTATTAGATGTTGTGTTTCAGTGTCTTTTCTAAAGGACTTGATTCCTTGTTTGGCTTGTATGTTGTTTTTTTTTTTTCCTCCTTTAATACAAAGTTTTACTTTTAAAAAATCGAAATATTTCACTAGAACTAATATGGTTGACAATAAATATATATATGTATATATATACAATAATGCGCTTAGAGGTCTTTTGAAGTGCAAGAAATTTAAAAGTTAATGGTTGAGATGGACTCCACGTGTGGGTATTTATTTAAGCAAGGCAAAATTCAAAATAACGTGGGAGACTCACACACGTATTTGAAGAATTGCTGTGACCTATCACTATCAGGAAGTGGCGTCGTCTGATGTTCTTTTCCTTTTTTTTTTCTTTCTTGGGGAGAGTGGGCCGTTGCAATATGATTATTTTGATGGCTGTGGTTCCAATTTAAATCAAACAGTATTTTTGAGCTCTGTTCTGATTGAAATTGATGGGCAAAAAAACGAAATGTCGTCTGACTGAGAGGGAAGATAGCCTAATCTAATGCCGGATCGTTAACTTTCACAATCTCTCAAGCTCAACTTTGGTCAACTTTCAATGTCCATCAATCATTTATTGTTTTTCGTGTCTCTTAAAGGCATAATATTAGTGTTTTACTTGAGCCACTTTCAATTTCTTTTTTCTTGTTTGGTTCGTTTTCTCTGCTTTAATTACAAGACAACCCCATCTAGTGTGACATATTTGTGCGTCTCCAAAGAATACTTGGAGAGATGTACGTACACATATTGAAACATATTTTTAAAAGTGATTTGAAATCTTCTTCTTTATATTTTACTATAGTTTGGCCAGAGCTTGATTTATTTTACTATAGTTTCGTGAGAATTAAATTGTTTTGCTCCAATGCATGAAAATTTTGATCTTAAGCATATGATAAATTCATTCAACCAAAATCCAAGTGTGGCTATTTACTTGGTAGTGGATAGTTACATCGAAATCAAAGACAACTCTGTGGACACCACGCTTGATGCAACCTGGCAACACGGGATTATCTCGGCGTCGTTGCAGCAGATCCTAACAAACCTAAAACGAGGAAATTGTGGGATGAGACACGTGGCAAATATTTGGAAGTTCTGTTGTCCCCATCGGAATAATATTTATTTCCTGCAACACAGATTCAACCGCCTGTGCGTCCCACCTTACAAAAACATATTCTCCTTCGGTCTTTATTTCTGCTTTCCACTGATGGATGCGTGGACTGTAGTGGTACCCTTTCCCACAAATCCTTTAGTATTTCTTTATAAACAAATTTTATTATATATAAAGTTAATTTACTTTTCTTCGCATTGTATCTATCAAAAAAGTACTTCTTCAAAATTTAGAATATATGTGTTTTTTGTTTATGATAACTTTTAAAGGCATAATTGACAATCTTTTAGTGCTTCAACTCTCTCTCTCTCTCTCTCTCTATATATATATATATACACATATAGCTTTCTCCTATCACCATTCCAGAATGAATTCTTCACTTTCCTTAAAGGTTCAGCAGTTACCCCAATATGAAAGGGTATCATCTAACCAAAGTAAGATACCTAGGGAACTACCTGTGCTGTCCAAGCTTGAACCTGCCTATATAATGGAATGGATAACAACTTTATAGTTGAAGTGAAATATTGGACATTTCCTATTACATCTTCAAATTAAATCAAAATGCTTTTTAGATGGGACAAACCCGTGTCGACCTTGGAAAGAAGATAAAGAAAGGGAATAGGGAGCATGACAAGATGGGTTACTTGCGGATTAGTTTCACCACCTTTTCATTTCTTAACCATAAAATGGCCATTGGATGTTACAAGATAAAAATTTGTCACTGCTCTTTACTTTTCCTACATCAAAAGACCTACTCTTTAAAGAATGGCTAAGAGCCGAAGCTTGTCAACTTTATGAACCACTTACTGACCTCTCGTAAAATGATCAGGAAACACAACATCATAATCTGTCTTTTCAAAAAATAGTATGGTTTCATTGTCCTTGGCTAGCTAAATAAATATTGACTGAGGGAGAGTGCATTTGTTGTTTCATTGACCGTCAACGCTTAATTTAGTTCATAATTATATTTGACTTGATAAACAAGTGACAGACACCAATAATTTATCTTTTGAGTGGAAAGAGATCAAAAAAGAAAGAATCTTACAAAATCACCAGGGCAGACCATATCAGAAATGATACAGGACCTGCACTGCACTGCACCACACCACTCTGCATACAGCCAAAGTCGAGTAGAAAACAGAAGATGAGGATTTCCCTTATCCTGAGCAAGGGGAACAGATCCTCTGTTTCTGTTTCCCCCCATTCGATTATTCAATGAGGTGATCTGGTCTTAGTTAAAGCGTTTCAGAGACTTTGTCCCTCTCTCTCTTTTTCAGGGATCTTGTCTGTGACTCACCTAGCTGCCATTATTGTTTCACTGACCACCTAAAAAAATACACATGTTTCTCAGGAAAACAAAAACCGATTCTGTTTGTATTCCCAGACAGACAAGTGGGAACAGCCTCTGATTCTACCTTATCCGGCCTGCCCACTCCGAAACAAAAGTTTCTGCCCTATCAACAGTTGTTGTGTCATCAAACCAATTCCAGACAGCCACAGCAAGAATTGGGTAGACTTTACTTTTATTATGACAAACATTTAATATTAGTGACATTTGAACATTTATGTAATAGCTGCGGACTATAAATAATTTGCCCTTGCGTACCTAATAACGGAGGCTTTAAAATGTTCAGCCCACGTATGCTCCACAAACCAAGTAACTTTGATTTGTACCCAAATCTCGGGTGGTTCTGCAATTGTTGCTTCCAATCATAAATTTCTTCTTTTGTGCTGTCAATAAAGAACCAAACACGCATAGAACACGGATTCGTGTGGAACATGAACATAATTTGTGCGTTAGGGCTATATCTCACGTTTAATTGACTTGCTAGATTAGTACTAGCATTAATTAGGGTATGTATGGTTGGACTACTTCACTAGCCTTCAACTTATTTTTGTAAAACGGAAACGATGTCTTGGAGGTTTACAGACTCAACGTCCGTTTACATTTAATGGAAATTCTTAGTAACTCTTCTTTTAATTGGTTACATGGTCAATAATAATAATCAAGGAAGGCGAAATGTAGCTAGCTTTTAACAGATAAAAGTTGGTGCGTTACGAACCTACTTATTCTGAGACTAGCTCGATTCGGTCCCACTCCATGTTGCTGTAGGTGTGGGGAGAAAAAAGTTGGGTAGCTTTATGTTAGATGACAAAAAGGGATGGAAGTTGAAAGTGGGTTTTGCTTTCTCTAATTATTGCCGTTTTAGTACTGCGCATAGCCCATGAGACTCAAGTGAGCAGGATTCCTGCCTACAATTAAGAATAGAAATCCCATGAAATCAAATTATCCATTTTCAATCTTTGCCATGCCACGAGAGGAAATTCAATCAAATAAAAAATTAAAATGAAAAGCCGAAGAAGCTTTCTTTTGGAACAAGAACTGTTTTTGTACATTAAGCTCTGGTCATAAAAATTTCAGGGGAAGTGCACAGTTGAAGTGGGATACAGCAAAACATTAGAAGATGGGTTAATCACTTTTTCCTAAGATAAGATGATCACAAAAACAGTTCTTTTGAGCCTCCATCAAAATCAAAATGAAAATCTAAATCTACCAATTGAGAACAATACGACAAATCAAGTAGTTCCTCAATCATGCATTTTTTCACCTCAATTCTTTTTGCCCCATTGCTTGTGACCAGGAACCCATTTTGGACACTTGGGACTGAAATAGCTTGACACAACCCTGGAGTTCAAGAGCTCCACAATGGGTGCAAACTTCACACATCTTGGAGTCTTGTACTGGTTTATTGATGCCCCTAAGCTAATGGCATAGTCCATGAGCTTGTCAAATGTCCCTGGTTCAACGATCTTGACCTCAAGTGGCCCAATGGACTTGTCAGAGACACGCCCTTGGCGATACACACTGTTAAGCGACTCTTCAATGGTCAAGCAACAATCTTCGAAAACTGAGGGAGGAATTGGGGTTGAGCCATTGATACTAAGTTCCCAAAATAGCACATAATGGCCTGGAATTGTTGTGGTCTCTGCATAGCTGGTGTACTCTACCAGCGTTGCATCAAACGGAACCAAATGGTTCACAGCATTCTTGACTGCATTTTGTAGCTCAACCTCGTCAGTTTTGTCTGAATCAATACTCAAAACCACATTTTTCCTGCATATGAACTTGAACTGTGGTGCTTTATTCTCGAATCCAGCCACTTGCAGCACATCACCAACTCTATAGCGGTACAGGCCTGCAGTACCAAATTACCGATAGTTATTTCAAGTAAAACTACAGCTAGCTAGGTGAAAAGTTAAAAAACTGAGGAGCGTTGAATATGAGGTAAATATGCACACCAGCATAAGTGGTAACGACAAGCTCGTACTCTTGACCAAGTTTGACGTCAGCGAGATCAACAAGCTCCTGTTGCTCCTTCTCATTAAGTGATTTTGGGATGGAAATTGAGTTAGTGAGTCCATAGTTTCTGTGGACAGGCAAGAACTCGAAATAGGCCATGGTAGGAATCAGGGTATACGACACTTCACTAGGCTTGCAAAGAGGATTGAGATTAACGCCAAAATAGCACTCAGAGGAGGCATACATAGTGCAAACTAAAGGCAGGCCATTGCTATAGTAATCAAGGATCGGAATATATTGTGACATGGTCCCAGTCACAATAACATCCACATACTTTGTGTTAGGCCAGAGTCTCGCTATGATCCCTCGCCAACAATCTTTACTACATTCAGCCTCAATAAAATCAGCAAGTTGTGGATCAGGCTTAAGAAATCTAGTAACAGCTTCTCTCACAGAAGGATCGGTGATTTGGGAGTCAATTGTACCCGTTCTAATGTCAAAGCAGAGACGTTTCCAATGCTTTTCCAGGAACCGGATTGCCCTAATGAAACCTGAAGCGAAAACAGCACCAACACGGAGGACTTCTTTGTGTTGGCAAAGGCCACAGAGCAATTGGGAGTACATGGACTGGTAGGAGTCGGGGCAAAGAATGGTTTCGTTAGGGCTAGTGTAGTTAGTGTAAGGGTCATAAGGTCTTTCCTTGAAATGAGGGCTTTTATAGTAGCTGGTGAGGACTGGTCTAGCCGGAAGGCCACCAGGAGTCTTAGCCTCAGATTTAATGAACAAAAAGTACATTCCTTTGCCTTTTTCTAATCCAGGCAGAAACTGGCTCATAACAGGCATCAGTAGGCTATAGAGCAGTGACCTCCTTCCCAGTTCCTCTTCAATTGTTGGCATCAATTTTCTCTCCCCTCCTGATGTCCCGGAGCTGAAATATTAACAGCCCATTTAGTGAAAACATCCACGAACAGTAGTAAAAAAAGAAAAACTCAAAAGTGAGGCAGACATTGGAAGTTATTCCCATTTAAAACAAATTAAATGGAGGAAGCCATAAACAAGAATAGACAGTGCACGAAATTTAAAATGACCCAACAGGTCAGACAAAGTAGAAAAGCATTGATAAAAAAAGGAAAAACCAAACTACAGGCAAGGAAACAGAGTTTCATAAACCAAAAGGACGCAAACTTCACCTTGTTAGAAACTCAGAGATGGGCTGAGAGCAAAGGATTGGAGAGGTGTCGCCATTGGCAATACGGCTGATGTCAGAGTGGATGTCTTCATAAGTGATCACAGGCAAGAGTTTCTTGAAAGTTTCACGATCAGTGCGGCCATGAAGGTCGTGTCTTTGCAAGTACTCAACATGAGCATTCCGAGACAGGATTTCCTCAAGAACCTTTCTTTGGACCTCGTCAGCGTTACAAGTAACTTCTTCAATGAACTGGAGAACCTTCTTGTTCTTGTCAGAAACCACATAGTCATTATCTGTGGGTTTCGATGTGTCTTTTGGTGCCTCAGGCATGTTTTTGGAAATTTGGAAAATTGAATCGAGAGAGATTGATCTGCTTCAGAGAAAGATGGTAGTTTTTGTGTGGGGAAAATAAGGATACAAGTGGGGTATATATATAGATGGACCGGAGGCTTAAAGGCGTTAAAACTACGAAGCGTACATGAGGGCAACGGCGTAATTATGTCACTTTGTTTTCCTTTTTTCACTTCTTTGGTCACAAAAGCATGTTTCTATGGTTAGTAAATTGCAAGTAGCATTTGCTTAAGTTGGCATTCTAATCTTGAGCTAGTAATTGATTTTATGAGTTATAATCACAAACATGTTTTTGCGGGTTAGTAAATTCTAAGTAGCATTTGCTTAAATTGGCTTTCTTTTTCCGGTGATATCCAATTTCACACAAAGACATTTACGAATGTATCTGGTTTGGGCCGAGACCTTCACCGGTCAGGTATTATCCTTAAGGTGAGCTCTTTAATGAACTCTATCCCTCCATAAGGGCACGTGAAAGTCGAACTCAGGACCTCATAATTTTGTTAGAGTTAACCGGTCGAATGCAAAAGGTTTTCATTTCAAATGAACTTATCCAACAGACACGCAGTAATTTTACCGCTCGGGTGTCCCATAAAATACCGGCACTCTTATTCTACAGATTCCTTCCATTTTCCGGTAACAGAAAAGGGCGCTCATTTCCAGTTTCTCGCGATATATACCGCATGTTACGGTATGTGTGTACGTGTACGATAAATAAAATTTTTGCTACAGTGTACGGTAAATAATTGTTGAAATATCCAAATGTGACTAGCTTGACAGTTTGACACGTGTCCCAATAGGAGTTCTGTGCCTTTAAGTAAAATTTAATAACAACGTAAAAACTTATTTATATTGAAAATAAAAATGATTGCTAATTTTTAATATATTTAAGAGGCTTATAACTGAATTTTAATTTTAAAACTTAATTTAAGAATATTTAATAATGATACAAAATTCATCCCTACTTTTAAATTCACTTTCCAAGAATTAACGGAAGAAAGTTAATTACTCTTCAATTCTTATATCTGGCATGAATAATTGATCCAATTTTAAACAAAATTATAGAAAATTTTTTCCAATCACTTTTTAACTATATATTTTTACGAGATAATTATAACAAAGTTATCGAAATTTTCCAACAAAATGTTCGCAAGCAAGATGACTCAACACAAATACATGTTAGTTTATCTCATTGTAAACAACCAATTAGTGACAATTTTATGTATGATATTATTATTTAAATTAATAAAGATATTCTTTATCTTTATTATTTTGTATTTATATTTGATATTTTAATACTAAAAATAAAATCTCTTAATAATTACTTTGCAATTGAAATTACGATGAAAATAACGTTATGAGATTCAGTTTGTATTTATATATTGCTTTTGAATTGTTCCTAATTGTAATTTTGTCAAGATACAATATTGATAATATGGTAAAACTAATATATGTTATTTTTCTTTCTTATGAAGAAAGTAACTGATCTCATTAATTAAAGTATGGAGATACTTAAACAAAAATATTAGTACTTACTAGAAAATAAGTTCACTGAATTGACTCGAATAAGGATCTCAAATGGAATATTACTTATGTAACATTTAATACAATTAAATTGATCTTGGATTTCGGAAAACTAATTTGTGAAAAAGCTTTGTAATTACAAAGCGTCATTCCACCTTCGCCGAGGATTTCCCAAATCAATAATAATCGAAAATAAAGAAACATTCTCCCTAATTGCTTTAGGGCGATAAATCATATCTAATCACACAAATACCTTCATATAGTTCATGTTACATCCAATGACTATCGATTGACCGACTCATAATTAAATAGGTCATAAATAGTATCAAACATAATAATCCCTATACAAAATAACTTTGGTGACCTCAAGTCAAAGGATCACTTATACAATCATCACAATGAGAATTCCATAAGCATACACGTAATGTTTCAAATGGATTTTTCATATCGAATATGTTCAGTAAACTTATTATCTAATAAGTGCCTACATGTTTGTTTAAATAATTCCATATTTTAGCTTATAAGATCAACTACTTCCTTCATAAAGAAAAACATTATGTATGCTAATCTTTTTTGCATTCTACTAATGCCCAATCTCAATAGAACAATGACTAGGAACAATTTAAGGATAATACATAAATGCAATATGAATCTCATAATTATAATGTCATTATAATTTCATTTGTAATGTACAATTATCTAATAAACTTTATCATATACATTTAAACATGTACAAGATAAAGAATGTCTTTAAATTATTTTATTACTGAGTTATAACCAAAGCGATTGGTTCATCATCATCATCATCACACCTAGTCCGAAGTCTCGCAATGAAGCGGAGTCTAGGGAGGTCTGATAGTACGTAGCCTTACCCCTACATAGTAAAGAAGCTGTTTTTGGTAGACCCAGACATATATGTGACAAGAAAAATAGTGATGCAGGTTTACAAAATAAATAAGTAAAAACTGGCATGCAGAAAATTTAAGTAAATATAATGACAATACAATACATAAGGACATACCTGATGGTTGACTCGATCTACTAGTACCTTACACCCTGTGAAGAGCAGCTCTTTTCGTCGCTAGTTAAGCTAGGAGTCTTTACTAAGCAACCCACTCGCGAAGGCATAAAGGACATCGGGTTTCCTATGCGGTAAGTATGAGGCACGAGGACTTTAAAGGGTATCGTTTACACTTATCCTATCACGATAGACTTTTCTAATTCTAGCAACTGCCTCAGTGAGGGCCAACTCTGACATATCTTTCTTGATCACTTCCCTCTAGGTCTTGTAAGGCCTTCCTTTCCTCTTTTTGTAGCCACTAAGGTTTATTATCTCACAGCATTGTACCGAAGCATCAGAGGGCATCCTGCGTACATGCTCAAACCACCTAAGGCTTTTCTCTCTCAACTTGTTTGCAATACTAGCCACCTGTAGTCTGTCTCTCACTACCCTATCTCGTACCCTATCTCTTATGGTAATGTCACACATCCACCTACGCATACGCATTTCTACTACCAACAACTATCACGTATGTCTACATTTAATAGGTCAACACTCTACCCCATATAACATGGTTGGCCGAATCACCATTTTATAAAACTTCCCTTTGAGTTTTACAGGGACATTTTTATCACATAAAACACCTGATGCACTCCGCCATTTGATTCACCCAGATCTAGTACGATGCAATATATCGTCATCGATATTACCATCTCTTTGAATGATGGATCTGAGGTATTTAAAACTCGATTTCTGTGGTATGATGTTAATGCCAATCGCTACCGCCGCCTCTTGTACCATCTGGCTACCCAAAAAGTTGCATTCTAAATATTCCGTCTTTGATCTGCTCATTCTAATACCTTTCGATTCTAACGCTTCTCTCCAACGTTCTAACTTGGCATTGACCCCCTCCTTGGTCTCATCCACCAGGATAATATCGTCAGCAAATAACATACACCAAGGTACCTCTCCTTGAATATGTTTAGTAAGTTCATCTAACACTAATGTGAATAAAAAAGGACTTAAAGATAAGCCTTGGTGTAGTCCAACACTAATAAAGAACGCTTCTGAGTAACCTCCTATCATCCTTACGCTAGTCAATACTCCTTCATACATATCCTTAATCGCTCTGATATACGTCTGAGGAATACCCTTTGCCTCCAAACACCACCATATGAGTTCTCTAGGAACCATCTCATACACCTTCTCCAAATCTACAAAAACAACATACAAAAGCGATTGATTGTAGGGCATAAACCAACATATAACATATTTGAACTATGAGATGCAAAATAGCTAAAACTGAAAAAAGTTAAAATTGTTATAAAAGATAGAAATAATATGGTGTGCCACTAATTGTAGATGGTCACATGTGTATTGGGATGGTTTGGTT
>JAOQMR010000005.1:21318425-21342187 GCA_027563865.1 Erythroxylum pelleterianum
TAAATAGAAGGTTGATGTAAGAGAGGAATGATGGAATGATTTCATAAGAATAATTCTTCTCTTCCAAATACTCTGAATTTTAGTTTCAGTTTTATAATACGTTAAATTTTAGTTTCGGTTTTATAACAAAAATGATATTGTCCCTTCTATTGTAGGCACTTATTAGATTAAGGAAAAGATAGGTACCCTCTTACAACCTTAGTTATGTTTCAAAATTTAAATAAGTTGTGACTTTCCCTTCAATTTTCAACAAATCTATGATAGTGGAGGAAATTGTTGTAAAATCACAAGCATTGCTTTTTAACTCAAACTTAATTAAGGACTTAATCTAATTTGTAGTCAACAGATACAGTTTAATTTCATTGAATCGTGGATTCAAATCAATTTTTTTCATTTACGAATTCTAAACTAAATTCATGTTCGAATTACTTAACGTAATTTAACTTAAAGCTCAAACATATTAAATACAAAAAAACTCATTTTAAAATTTAAATTAAGATAAAAATAATTAGAATTAATTCAAACTCGATTAAGTATCGAACTGCCCAATCCCAATTAGGCTCATGTCCAAGCAGAAGCCACGAGCCTTAAGTCTTATTGTGAGTCCAAACTTTTATACAAATGTCCAAGTCTGCCCTAGGATGGATGCATCACTTGCCCCTATTATTATTTTAAGTTTTGATCTCATAAAATTTTTTCCCCATTAATTTAATTCAGTAATATAAAATTACTTTAAATATTTTGCCCCCACTCAAAAAAATTCAATAATGTAATAGTACTTTAAATATTTTGCCCCCACTCAAAATTTCTTTTGGATCTATCCTGTGTGCCCATCACTAACTCAACAAAATGAAGTCTGTTGTGGTCGAAGCTTATTTTGTCACATTTATACAAATTAATTAATTTGTTTAAAATTTTACAATAAAGAGGAACCATCAAAAAAATAAAAAGATAGCCACGTCAGCAAATCGGCGAAAGTTCACCCCGAGACAAACCATTCGGGGGCCCAAATCAAGAAAAATTGTTGGATAGAGAATGAGTTGACACCTCATCACAATGTCCTACGTCTCCCGATTTGACACTTGTGCAGTACACCTTTGCGTCCACCGTGAGAAATGTCACGTTTCAGAACAGTGGACCACTTTGACCAGCCAACCAACCGACCAGTCATGCTATCGGATGGCTGAGAACCCAACAGAAGTTATAGCACAAAATATGTTCTCATCAATCTCTCTGAAAAAAGCACTTCGAATGTAAACACTCAATGATTAAAAATACAATAGGTCAACGGACCAAGCATATGATATGATCTGATGGTAATTTTATTCTTTCAATTCTAAAACAAAAGAAAAATTGGCGGGTGCACTGAGGGAGCATACAGCATAGTGCTTGGTGCAGGGAAGAAGAGTTTTTGGAGAATGTTACGACTGTGAGATATACATGGGACAGTAATGCAAATATTGGACCCTTGACTTTATCATAAGATAATATTTTAATGCTTATTTCTGTCCGAACTAAGCGGTCAAGATAATGGTTCTATTAAAGGTGGTAATGTTTCTTGATCTTGAGGACTTGAATTAATTTATCTAACTTGGGATTGATATACTTATAAAGTAACTTGGGATTGGACCAAAGATTAGGCACAGGTAGCTATTATACGCAGAAAGCAGGCACGTGACCCAAAGTTGGAAATGAAATCAGGTCTCGTCCACATTGATCCGGATGTGATTCAGATTTGGTCCGTAGTAAGCGCGATGTGTGGTGTACTAAATATATATTTTGAAGGAAGCAAGTGATGAAAAGTTTTACTTAATTTACACCCACCAGACACTGCCTTCTTGTCCTGATCAACACCCCTAATTATATTATTAGCCCAATTAATTAATTTGTTTAATTAAGAGATCCATAATGTGGTCCCTAATGACATGTTGCTAGATAAAAACGTGAGCGGTTGTACTGACATGGAGACAGTTTCATCAAATCCATGGAATGATCACGGGATCGTTAAGGCATGATCCTACTTATCTGTATTTGCTAATTACAATAATTAATAATACTATGGCATTGGTACGTGGACACTTATTGAAGTTAATTGGTTGATAAAGATTCATATCATAGTTAATTGGATAATCACATGCCAACTCATACAACCCTTGTACATTATATTTTCATGCCACACATGTAATGAAGTTCTAAGTTGTTTTTCTTTAACAATTCGAGGGATCTTTGGAGGTCGTGTTCCATTTTCAACTAATAGATTATGAGATGCTAATTTATATTGTTTAGTTCCCTTTTTTTATTTTTTCATTCAAAGACAAGGTCATATTTATTTATTTCTAACTAATTAAAGTTTGTAAATACGTATTCTTCATGATTCTTGACGAATAATCAGATTATGTCACAACTCCAGTTTATTCAAAAGTTTCTATTATTTGCATAAAAAAAAGAAAAAGAAAATAAAAGGAAATTTATGTGGGTACAATCAAGAAATTAATTTTCTAAGTCAACTTGACATTCTTAATTTTTTTCTTATTTTATTTAAATTTCTTACATCATGTTTAACTTGTATTTCATTCTTTTTCTTTGACCATTAGTTTATTGGGTTTCTTAGGCTCTGCTAGGTTGAAGAATTCATTGTTTGAATTTGCCTCTTCTTTAAAGAACTTGTGAAGAAATTAAAGAATGGAAAAAGGCAAGAGAGGGTGAGATTAGCATAAGAAAAAAAAGTCAAATAAAGAGTGAGATGAGTGATTTGTCATATTTGGGAATAAACACATGAGAGAGTGCTGAGAAAACTCCTTTACTAACATTTCTTGTAACTTCCAAATTTGTCTTATAAAGGCTTTTCAACACCAAAAAGAGGAGAGATACAACTAATGTAATAAGAAGCCTTTCACATAAAATAGTATGAAATCCAATAAGAAGCCTTTCACATAAAATAGTATGAAATCCAATAAGAAGCCTTTCTTAAATAGATTTACATTAGTAAAAATGTAAATATGTCTCCTAACCTAATTTGATTTTTTTTTCTATTTAAGGAGACTCTCACATTAAACAATATGAATTTGAGCTTTCTTGATAGGTCAAAAGTACAGTAATTTTCTTAATATTTTCGACTTTACTTTATAGAAGAAAATTTAATTTATATGAATAGTAAAGTACTTCAACTTTGAGTAAACATTGTACACAGTGACGAAGCAAAAATTTTAAGATAGGAGGGTCTAAATATTTAAATTTTTAAATCTTAGGAGTCCCAGTACACTACTGTCTAAATAACTCTGTTTTTGTGTGTGTATACATATATACATATATTAATTAAAAATAAATAATATTTAATTTTATAAATCTTGGGGGTCCAATGCACCACTGGGCCCCATGTATCTCCGTCTATAATTATACATAACCTATATCAACTAATTTTTTTGAAACTTTAACTAAATCCAACTTAATTAAAGAACAGTAAACTAAAAGTAATATTTTGTTTCAGGGCATGAAAGATATAAAGAGTATTTAATTGTTTGGTGAAAAAATTCCTACCTTCTTCATCAGTAAATTTTATCATAACAAACTCCTAATGTCACAATCATGCATCATTCCGAATTTAAAAGGTTTCATATAAAAGTAAAGCTAATAATTTTTAACAAACATTTCCTATAACTCGTAAACATGATGTAATATTTGTCTTTAAAAATCATTTTGGTTTGTTGCCTTGCACTTCCATTAGATATGAACATCAATTATATATTGATGACTCAGATTATGAGGTTACGTTATTCTAATAGTTTCTACTCTATGAACTTAACATTTTAGCACTTCCATATCACGTAAACAATATTAATTTAGTGTGGCAAATTCAAATTGTTATCAGAAAAACAAATGGAAGTATGATAAAAATGAAAATGTTCCCTTTTTCTAGTGGGACAAGTATCCACATCAGTCCTTATAAATAGATTTGTACCCCCTACTTCAAGTTGATTGACATTTTTCTAATAATTTATTAGTTATATTGGAAATCGTATAAAATTTTTTAGAAATTGAAAGTTAATAAATAGGAATTAGTCTCATCTAAAAATGACTAATTTAATTTTCTTCAAATATAATATTCTTTTTCTAATTAATTACACTTCATTTTCATCTAAAGGAAAACGAGTTTATGTGTAATAAAATAATTTAAAAATATTCTTTATCATGTATATATTTAAATGCATATGATAAAATTCATAAGATAATTATACATTGCAAATGAAATTATAATGAGATTATAATTATGAGATTCATATTGCATTTATGTATTATTTTTAAATTGTTCCTAATCATTGTTCTATTAATTAAGACTGGACATTAATAGAATGTAAAAAGACTAGTACACGTTGTGTTTTCCTTATCAAGGAACTAGTTCATCTCATGGGCTAAAGTATGGAGATACTTAAATAAATATTTGGGGTGCTTGTTAGAGAATAAGTTCGGTGAAATAACCTGATATGAGAAATCCATTTAGAACATTACTTGTATGTCTATGGAAATTCTTATTGTGATGATTGTATGAGTGATCCTTTGATTTGAGGTCTCCAAAGTTATCTTGTATAGGAATTGCCATGTTTTGATACTACTTATGACCTATTCTAATTATGGGTAGTTCAGTCGATAGTCATTGGATGTAGCAAGAACTATATGAAGGTAGTTGAGTGATCAAAATATGATTCATCACCCTAAAGTAATTAGGGAGAACATTTTGTTGTTTTCGATTAGTATTGATACGAAAAATCCTTGGCTAAGATAGAGTGATGCTTTGTAAATAGTTTACAAATATCATTACTTGAATTAATAATTAATGGCAAGGAACTAATATGATTGGACTAAATATAAAGTAGACATTAATTCTATACTTTATTTATAATTAGAACATTATATGTTGAAATGATTGAATTATACGGAAAAAATATGCATAGAAAGGTTAGCCAAAACTACTTTAACATTCCTAAATATTTAGGTGGTTATAATATGTTGTTAGACATCAATCTTGAGCTATGATTATAAATTATTTAATTGGAGAATTAAAGATGAATAAAAAAGTTGTTTTAATATATTTAATTCTAATTATGAATTAGAGTTATAATTTATAATCATTACCAATAGATTTGAGAACCTAATGGGTCTAACGTAAAGAATGAGTTGAATAGAGAAAATATATTTTAATCAAGTTAGACTTGATTGTAAAGTATGAGAAACTTTATAATTAAATATGAGAAATTTAATAAATAAGAATCAATATGAGATTTTAGATCTTATTTGAATATAATTTATATTTATTTAGAATTATTTGTAATTCTAATTAAAGTTTGATTGAAATTAGAATTTAATTTCAATTAAATTACTAATTGTCCAAATTTATTATAAAAAGGCATAAACTTTAATTAAGCTAGCAAACTTCTTGCTTAACCCTTTTTTGTAAGAATTACAGAGTTCTCTTAACTTATTCCGTGGATACTATTAGAGATCAAATACTTGTACGACTATAGTGGTTAAGATGGATCAGTTTTGGAAACAATTCGAAGAATACGATAAGAATATAATCAAACTTCGAAATAAGGTACGAATAAAAATTTATGTTTTATTATAATTTAATTGTTAATATTTGATATAATTAAAGTGAACTTAATTTTTGAGAAATCAAAATAAGAAAACGTTTCGTAATTATTTTAGTGCGATCGGAATCTCATCCCATCCCAATTTTCCAACCAAACGTCCATGGACGTTAAGTACAAATTACTTGCACTCCACGATCGCTCTAGTTTGACATGCTTAGCATTAATCTTGGGTCAGCTACACATTAGCCTTTCTCACCGACGCAGAAAATTTAGTGCATTTTGCCGACACCAATAACATGACGACGGTCTGAAAAGGATGGAAAATGAAATAACAAGAAACTGCAAAGCTACGAAAAGAGGCTGCCTGGTACTTGGTTCGTACCCACGACGCAGAAGGATGTCCTTTGCATTGCACACCTGGTAAGAAAGAAGAAAAATGCACTACCTTTGTAAATTATACCCTTTGCTTAATGCTGGGCCATAGCACTTTTGTGTTAGATTCAACGCCAACCTCAGAAGATGATGGAACGCAAATGTGAAATTATTTTACACGAGGAAGTAAAGTTATTAAAGAAGATTGAACCAGCTTCTTAATGAGTTGGTTCATTTTTTAGGTTTAAAAATATAAATGCAATTGACTCTTGGAAAATTTGGGTATCACCGTAAGTCTGTATATTGAGCAAAATGATGGTGTGTGTTCGCCACTTCATGCACCACCACTACAAACGAGCATATATACAGTATGCCGTTACTCCTACGACTATTATTACTACAAAAAGTGCAACAACGGCTATCAATTATTTTCACGGCGAGATAGAAACCCCACTTGCTATCAATTTCATTTTATAAAACTTGATATCCTTTTTTCTATGAAATTCATTATGTTTCGATCCCATATATATCTCACATCACTCTCTCAAGTGTCATATCGATGTAAGTCCTTATCCGCATATGACTTTTTATCTCTTGTGACAAAATGAAAATGTTGGCCGTTAATCTTATTTGAGTAAAATTTCGTATATTTAATTTGCAGGTATATTATATATGGTACACATCTATCCCCTTACTATTCATCCACTCTTGTCGGTCAAGTGCCCCCGTTGTCTGTTCATCTCTGCAAGAGTATCTCCGATTATTGACTTCACTGCTCCCAGTCACTGACTAACAAAGGTAAGATTCCGATTATTGTGTTAAAACTCATTTCAAAAGTCACCATCAACTTCTTCTTCTGCCTAGGGTGTTGGTACATATACTCTTTCTAATTAAGTAACTAAAATAAAGTAGAAGGGAAAGTTTGTGATTTAAAACCTCTAAATTCTTCTTCAGTCCTCCTTTTAAAGAATATGCATGGATTATAGATTATGAAAGTGACCAAAGGTTTATAATTGCAGTATCGCCATAGACACTGTTAATTAGTATTTGTTGGACATTAATAAGTAGTTTGTCTTTGAAGCAAGCAAACCCATTATATTGGTCCTACTCCAAAATGCTTTCCAAAAACAGCATTGTGGGATTTTCATATGTTGTGGGCTAATGATTGTTAGAATTAGGCCATTGCTTTAAAAGTTACTGCTTACTGACTGAATTGCTTTAAAGCATAATTAGTTCATAAAAATTGTTAAATTAAATGGCATTCTACACGTAAGGTAATTTCTAATCCACTTTATCATTTATACATGGAAGAAGAGGATCGGAGGATATCCATTTACTTAATTACATACATCCAAACTTAAATTAAATATGTAGGAAGGGAACTGAGTAAAGATCCTTCCGCAAGACGTAAATCTGTACCAATAACAGACCCTAAATAATAATATCCAAATAGAAAACATAGTTGGGGGATAAAAGTTACAACAGTACCTAGGCTAGAACTTAGTTGGACCAGATGTTCTTGAAATGCATAACAAAGATTACTATTAAAACACTATTTTGTGAAAGCAAAAGTCATTCAAGAAAAGCTGTAATGATACATTGCTTTAAGTCGAAAAGGGTCCAACTAATAAAATTAAGAGGATGAATATTGAATAGCAGCTGTGGATTATAGCTGGAATCAGTTTCGAGATCTTGTGGCATGAACAGGTGTGACACAGTTCAGTCATTCTTTCACATAGCCAGTAGCTACAAAGCTTTTTGGGATATGATTACTTGTGAAAACTTGTTGTTTGATTGGGGCTTAGATTGTAATCATGTTTGTTACAAGTTTGTGAAGCATTCTACAACATGATCAACGCTATTTAATATATTTATAACAAAAGGTAACAGGAGAGTGGCAGCAAGTTGTGCAATGCCAACATGACCTATAATGGGAAGGAATATTTCCTAAATAGGTAAATGAAAGGAGGTGTAAACAAAATCATGATCGTCAATTCTATAATTTCTTCTTCTTCCTTTGTTTTTTTTTTCTCGTTAAAAAGGAAAAGAAAGGAAAACCAACCAAATGGCTCATGACTTGTGTCAATGGCCAAGAATCACATGGTAATACCAATAAAATGAGTTTGTCGGCTCACTTTTTAAGGCCAGGATTTGAATGGGAGTAGTGATACGTTACACCTTGTGTTGAGGCATAAACATTTCGATTAGGGTCTAGTCTAGCATATAGGAGAGGATAAACATTAATCTAAAGTTGACAGAAAAGGAATTAAATGTACAAATAGGAGAGGACGTGACAAGACGGACCAAAAGTGTTACGAGACAACTAAAGAGTGTTTGGAAAAAGTTAATAAGTGACAAGTTTTACTTTTAATGGGGTTTAATTATGATTCAAAGGTCTATCGCCAAGTGCAGTCTCAGATTCCTTTGAATTGTTGATTTATGCTCACTAATCACTAGGAATTAGAAAAGAGAAGCAAGAAGATAAGCCTATTCATATGCATCAAAGCGAAGAATTGGACGGTATTGAGTTCATCTTCAACCTTAGCGTTCAATCTTTTATTGCTTAAGTTAGACCTTTGAGCCCATCGTTTCTTGTCCCCAGTTAAGGCAACCAAGGGTGACCCACCCAATGCGAACACCCGGTTGACCACAAGTACATTGGAGAAAAGTATATCCCCCTTCTCTCATTGAGGTATTGTGATTGCAGTCATATGGATGTGGGGCTTAGTCATTTTAGAGCATTGCCTTTTGTGTTGACGTTTTTTCTTTTTTAATGTATAAATATGTTCCTCATTGTCCTTTGAAAGATTTGATGTGATTAAGAGATAGGCTCTGGAGATGGGGATAGACAGGAAAGGGGGAGGGTGTGTATAGAGAATTGGATGCTTGAGAGGAACTAAGGTGGGGAACATATTCATATGGAAGTTGAAAGAAAATACAAAAAACTGTGTGTGTAGAGTGCATAAATATGTTCCTCAAGTAGATGAGATTAGGGGATTGTCCAATGGGCACAGTTTTGTGGACCATCCTTATTTTCCGAATCGCTGGTTTGTCTCGATAGTGCTAAGGAATATAGAAATAGAAGCATGCTGTATAGAATTTCTAGCTTCTCAATTTTCTTGACACAGGTGTTCATGAGGTGAGGTGGTGTTGGAATACAGGGCTTTGAGAATGTTGGGTCCCAGAAAATAGGAAATGCATCTAAAAAGGTAGATGGTGTGTAGTGTCCCCCTAAAATTGACCCCCATGAATGGAAAGGGAAGTGCATAATTATGTCTTGTTTAACTATGTGATTTTCGGCCCCCACCCCCACACACCCACCAAAGGAAAATGCACTTAACATAAGCAGGGTTTTGCACGTATGCCCCCCACCACCTACTCTCATTCAATCAATTATATGTTTAATATATGATGTTAGGTATGCGTTAGGAGGATCTAGATTCTAGACACAAGGGTTATGGTGTGTAGCTATGCCACAGCCAGGCTATAATCCCTTTTTATTTGCTATTGCATATCTCAAGCTATATTTAGAACAAGACCATAGCACCCGGATTGAAACTACTGTTCCAAATAATGCTCTGTACAAAACCAGTTCTTCACAAAGATGAGATAAATAATTAAAAAAAAAGATTCGTAGAGCCGCTCAGAGCTCTTATCGTACTAACAAATCCACACATTAGGACGAGTCCTGGTGTGGTCGGGTTGGTATCTCTATTGAAAGTTGTGCAAATAATTTGACCTCTCGAGATCTGATGAGAATGACGCATGCCACATTTCCCTCGGGTACCGATATACTTGTTCCCTATCGTACAGCCTGCAACCATGCAACAACTTCTTGACGTTGACTTTTGTGTCACTGTCACTCCAGCCAACACACTCTCACAAAGATATCTTTTCAAATTATTCATCGTCTGCAGTTACACGAGCATGAATCAAATGTATCAAATGATGCACCGGAAACCAAAGTGCTCATGTCCACCTTAACTGGCGAGCACTAGCTTAACAGGAAGCAATTATGCCTGCTATAGAGACACAGTCTAATTGAAAAAGAATCCGCACTTTTGTCAGCAAACAATTGTAATAGAATCAAGAAGAATATTCAGAAAAACCAAATACATGCACCAAGATAATATCTGTTACGACTATGGAATTGCCCTTCATGTCTTTACCTTCCGTGGAGATTCATATACAGAGTTGCGTTTTCATCTTTGTGGTCCTGAATGCTAGCTTTCATGACTAGTCAAGCTACAAATGCAATTATCACTCAAATACAGAAACAGAACCACTCCAATTGCATGAAGCCATTACATTAGGCAAAAAAGGATGGAAAACGACATCTACGCAAGCCTCGTCATACGCCTTTATTTTCCTGATTATTTCTGATGATTGGTAGCTGTAAAAGTAGATGGAACCATCAGAGGAGCCAGAGACAAGCGTCTTGCCATCCAAGCTGAAGTTGCACTTGATGGGGAATCCAGACACCCTATGTCCTTTATATCTTTTATACTTGTCTAGCTTGAAAGGTGGACTCGTGGAGAAGATTGCAATATAGTTTCCATTAGACTGGGCTACGAATACCGGGTCAGATTGATGGCACCTAATACAGGGACATGTATAGGCTTCCACATAAACCTGAAAGGATATGGAACAGACCGCACATCAATACTAGGACTAATAAATCTTTAGGCACAGAAACACACCGGGAGTCTCATCTCTCTTTTCTCTTTTTATGGGTTGATTAAAACTGAGTTCTCACTTTCTCTTCATACTTCTTTGCTTAGAATTATTCACCATAAATTCTTAGGCATCCACCTAAGAAAAGAATGTCAGGATAATGATATCACGTCTCCTACAACTTTTTTATATTGAAATTTAATTTGTTATTGAAGTTCTCATGGCAATAATTGCACTTAACTTCATTAAAATATTCTATTTACATCTTTGGATCAGTGAAGTTAAGGGTTAAACTCAATACACAACTCCAACAGGAAAAATATCAAAGTATTAAGAAAATATGATATCATAGGAAGATTAATAAAAATCATTCCATTAAATTAAAGAAGGACTGAAATAGGGAAGCAAAAATAAGCAATAGGGCTAGATGTCAGATTGTCTCAAAGGATGCATCAAATAGTGAAGGTTATGGCCTCTCACCAAGCTTGCGAACACCAATGATAAGGTTGGTTCTCAGGTTCACTTTGTTCAGAGAGGCTTACAATCATTAACCAAGTATCATGAGGACACCTAATAACTTCAGAGTGAAGTAGCATTTAGCGTTTCATTCACTTCACTAGGCTAAGAACTTGAAAAACAAACTATTATATATCTTCACAAAAGGCAGGCAAAACTGCATAATATTCCCTTATCCCTTATGATCTTTCTTTATCCAGATAATCAGCTTGCAGACATCAAAATATGATATTTATAAAGCTCAGATGCTTAAAACCTGTCACAGTCTAGAAGTAATTGAAAAAGGCCTGGGTTAAAGCTTATGAAGATGTTGAATTGTTGATTCACGACTTTAGAACTATCCAAAAAAGAAGTGAAAAAGTACATGTTAACCATTCATTGAATTGATTACATTCATGGATACAAGGCAGCCATAGATGCATCTTTTAAACTATGTTTTGAGATGGGATCCATTACATATTGACCAACATATGTACCATTATTTGCATAGCTAAATACTATAATGTTTGCTATAGTTAAATTATCTGAACTTTCAAGTTTTACCACATACAATGCATCCAGCATCTCATTCGCATCAGATTCAACAAGAGTAACAAAATTGAGAAAATGTTTAAATCTTATATGGAGTGTAGGTTAAGATATCTACGTCTATATATATATATATATATCTTTAATCTCCTTTCTAGGGTACTTCTAGGGTTAAGAACTACCATATCTAAATTAAACAGGCAAGTCTACAGATTTGTAAGTTCAGTCTAAGATTAAAAAGAGCATCGGAGTGAATTTTATTTTTCAAAATCCCAAATTTCAGCTTTAGGAAGTGTAATGTTTTCTTCATAGGAGTGACTCTTGAACTTAGGAATGATTCCTAGATCCTATAAGTGAATTTTAGGAACCTATTGATATGATAACAATAGTTTTATTTGTTTCAAATCTTATGATTTGCTTCCTAGTCCTTACAAACCCCAAAATTTTCCAGACATGTCTTTCGGTCTTAATTTTCCAAGCCCCCTACACCCCAAATTTTTACCTGTTTGTTTACGTCACATATTGAGATCTTCAGTAGTCCTACATCAATTGGTCAAGAAATTCAATCCCCTAACACGGATGCTAAAATTTATTCCTTCCATGTAAATAGACAATTTAAACTTGTACCCTAAGTCATATAAAGGGTAGAGGAAGACACCATGTAAATGAACCGCAAAGTATTCTACATCATGTTCATTATTTCTTTGGAATGATGAGTTAATCTGAAGTATAAAACCTCTGTAAATTAAAGAAATTCTCCTTAGGCAGGGGAGTGCTAAGATTCCTAAAAATCTACGAAAGTAAGCAAAGAGATCATATGCAAACATGCAACCGAGACATATTAGTCAATAGAAAAATGTGTTAAGTGCTGACATGTATACACACAACTCACATGGTAAAGCCCAAGAACCAAAAATTGATAAAAGAACAGAAAATTTACCTGATTGGAAAGTGGTATCTGTCGCGACACATCCCAAATAATAATGGAATTTTCACTAATATTAGCCCCTGAGACATCACTAGATGAAATAAACTGTTTGCCATCAGCATAAAATTCAATGTCAAGTATTGAGCCTAGTCCTCGAATGTATTGATGGACCACATTCCCAGTTCTAGCATCCCATAGCCTGAGGCTGCCCTTTGATCCTCCAGAAAGGAAGATATTAGAGTTGTATGGGTGGAACTTGAGAACTCCGACTACCTGATCTTCCTTAAAAGTCCGAATTTCTGTCCCTTTTTCAACATCAATCAACCTTGATGAGTAGTCATACCCGCAAGAAATTATGGATAGCCCTTGCTGTGACCATTTTACATCTTTCACTGCTGCATTATGAAATTTAAATACACGTGCTAATTTCTGATCTCTGTTCCAGACATTCCATATGCACACAGTTTGATCCATTCCAGCAGAAGCAAGAAGATGAGCTGTAAGCTAACAAAATTGTAAAGATTAATAAGCTCAAATAAAAGATCAGCAATTTAACGAAGTGCATCAGAAAGTTCCCTTAAATCCCAAAAATATAAAGACACCTTCAGTCACTCTAGATCATGTTACAAATGATGTCCAGTAAGGAACTAAGAAGATATAATATGTCAAGAAAGCGAGGATACCATGAGTACAAGACCAATTTAGGGCATTGACAGCTTTGGTATGGCCAGACAATTCTACTGATAGCCTTTTAGGTATTTCACTTAGCAATGAGCGACTCTTTGCTTGCCTTAAAGATGCCATGACTTCAAGGGGTAGCTTTGCGTCTGTAATGCTTCCCAGAACTGAACAACAAGAAAACTTAGCTTCTGAAGTAGAATCCTTTTACTTGTCAAAAAGGAAAGGAATGACGAAAAAAAAAGAAAAAAGAAGGTATCGGCACGCATTATAAATGCTAAAGAACAGAAGAGACCCAACAATAAATAAAATTCCTGCAATGTAAGAAGAAGATCAATCCAAAACTAATACAATTAGTTTACACTCACAGAGAGAGAGAGAGAGAGAGAGAGAGATCCATAGACTCGCGCAAACAGCCATTCTCCAGTGAACTGAAAATATCAACCGTTCGACAATATAGAAAAAATAATTTTTATCTTACTAACTTTAGTTCTCGTGAATAGATAATTCTCTTGGAGTAACTACCATGTTCGTCAACGATGTCAAAAATCTACCAAAATGGAGCTCTGAGCTTTGATTACATAAGTAGACTTCTGGGGGATGTAACTTTCACAAGAATCATTTCTAGATGGAGCTCCGTTCTAGCATTACGATCATTGTTTCAGGGAAGGAAAATAAATTATTACCAGGTGAAGTGGCGATGGGTGGACTCGGGCCTGGAGCGGGTTGAGAATGAAGAGCGCGTTCTCGCTTTGATATGTATCTACCCGGAATCGGAGCCTCACTTTGAAAGATGGGTGCCTTGTCAGGTTTGGATCGCTTGGACGGAGGGAAAATAGTGGTCCGGTATCCGGGTCGGCTTTTGGGTTGAGAATCGGTTTCTTCATCTGAAGAGTTAGAGTAGGCGTTGCAGATAAGATCCATGAAGTTGGAGGAAGGGTTTTGCTTCGCTTTCGGTGATTTATGGTGTGGTACCGGCTGGAAATACAAACGAAATATCCCTACAACAATTGTAATGGTGTGAGGGCTCACGTCTTTTTAATTTTGGTCTTCCAAATGATGTTTTCTTTTGAAATAATAATTAAAAATTTTATTGATAATTGAAAATTTAAAAAATGTAAAAAAGATTAAATTTATCAATAATTTTAAGACATAGATTTGAAGTTATCGACTTATTAATTCAAAATTCAATGAAAAAGCTTAAAGAGAAAATTTTCCAATGTACTTATATATAGGATTAGTGCAAGTAGGATAAACCCGTTGTCAAAGAGAGACTAAACATTTCAATATTAATAATATTAAGAAATGATAGGTTATGTGACTTTCAAGATTTATTTCTACTCATTTCCTTTAATTGATATCCAAATCAATATTTTAAAAAGGGGACTGGACATTGAACCTTTAGAAATGGTCTTGTTTTTTTTTTCTTCTGAGCTGATCTTCTTCTAGAACTATTGTTGGATTGCAAAGCAACTATGGTGGATCTTTTAAATCATCTTGACTTTTTATGGGAGGTAGAATATGTCTTCGTGATCTATATCATATCACCATATGGGTAAGAGAGGTGTTCTCACATGTTTTTAGAGGCTTAACTGATAATCAAGTCATTTCACGACATAGGTGAGAGTTATTAGTACAATTATGAATGTTGAGCACCTACTTATACTTATGGATGGAATGATTATGTTCTAGTTGGATATTTACAATGCCAAGCACCTCTAGTTAGCGAGCCAACTTTGAAAGATATGATCACTAACCTTATTCAAGAATCAATCATGAAGCATCGAGAAGTAGATACCATATATAAAATTTGGTCAATCAGATAGATTAACTAGCAGAGATACTATCTGAAGAGATCCAATGAAGCTTGCCTAGTGCTACTGAAATAGACCCTACAGAATGTGGAATGGCAATCACCCTTAGTAGTGAAAAAGATTTCCCAGTAGAAGAAGAAGAGGAAACAAGTCTTAAAGAAAAACTAATGGAAATCCTTGCTGAAATGAAAACTAACCAACTTGAATTCGAGAGTAAAAATAAGACAAAGGTTAGTTTCATGAATAGAGGGACATTCCAGGAAGAGCTTCCTGAAATAGAAGACGAAGAAAAGGGCAGCATTACAAATAGCATAATGGAATACCTTGCAGAACTTAAGACTAGCTGACGCGAATTCAAAGAAAGAGTTTCTTGACCTAAATATCTTGAGCATAATGCAAAATATTATTTGAGCCTATTAATGCATCAACGTGAAGACAAGGCAAGGTTTGTCTTCATAAGTAGATTGATATTCTAAGAAAATCCCTTGAAAGAAGAAGTGTCCATCCAAGAAGGGAAAGTAGAGAAGTGGCTAAAGGTCTTTTAAAAAGATGAGCCAGAAAGCTCTGTCTAGGAAGAAGAAGATGAGAGTACAGACGAGGATGAGGAAGAACTAGTAGAGAAACCAAGTAAGGAAAATATTGATGAGGATTTGGTAGTAAACTTAAGTACGGAGGGTTCCCATTTCCTCAAATACAAACTGGTTATTAGCTGATGACTCAGGGAGTTTCATTATCCCTTATTTTATTAATAGTTTTTCATTAAAAAGGCATTATTGCTTGAAATTGAATTCATTAAATTTATAAATTATGTCCTAATGATTATATTGCAACAGGTGGCTTGCTTACAGGATACGAAAATGCTTTTTGAAGAAAAGGGTGGACGCAAGTCATTGACCATAGACCCTAGATGGTAGAAACTGATATGTGTTTAATTGTTGATATATTTAATTATTTACACTTAGTGATTAATGATACAAAAATGCTTAAGATACTCACTTTAATTCATATGTAAATTTAGGTACAATTTGGAAGCAAAGAAATTAAAGTGAGTCGAAAGCACCCCATTTGGGACATTTTTCGAAGATCAATACTTGCTTGTTTTCATGGAGTGAGACAAAGAAAATTAAAAGATGAAAAATGGAAGACAAAGAAGAAGAAAAATTTAAATGCAAGTAGCTGTAAAAAAAAGGTTACTGCATTGCGTTTCACGAGCAAAGCATGTGTTAACGTTGCGTCCACGCAGCGTGCGCTGCGTTTAGGCAATGTGAACAATGCTGCGTTGCTGTGAAACGCAATAATGCAGCGTTAAATGCTGCGTCTATGCATTTTATATGCAAAAAGGCAGCTTAGCAGGAAGGAGGGTTTTAAACAATAGTAAACACTACAGTGAGACTGGTGAAGGAGTGAGGGCGCATAGTAGAAACGCTACAGGACGCTATAGGAACAAATACACAAGCAACAGAAAAACGCAAGGAACAACTACGTGGGTTTGCATTTAACACATTTTTATGTGTTAAACGCAGACGATGAGGGTGAGCTGGCAGATGAGGAGAGGAGAGCTACCACTGTAAAGAGTAAAAGGCAGTAAAGGGAGTTTTGGTTAGGGATTAAAATGGAGCTGATGCATTTTTCCGGGAAAGACCCATGACGGTTTGGAGGTGACATCGACACCAATGACCCGGGTTAAGTATTATTATTATTATTTTGTTGTTTCTTTCTCTCATTAGGAATTGATTGTGTTATCCTATATTAATTGATTTGGGTATTATGTATGGATAATCGGATTTTTGTTATTGTTCGGTTATTTGTGTATGAACCCATTGGGTATTGTGAAATGATAATTTTAATGCGTTCATTGAATCGTTAATTTTAAACCCATTGCTAGAATTTTGATATAATTCGTAATTGATATGTTGAAATTCATATGTAGCGACTAATGATTCGTAATCATTAGGGATAACATGACCTAGGTTAAATGATGCATTATATGTGATTGTTGCCTTGATTAATCGGTTTTCCTAATTTGTAATGCTACTGCATAATTAAATCTAGAGATAGTATCCTAGGTTGTTTGCTAGTTAGGTTTAATTAACGATCGTATCTTGATTAAACAAAACCTAAGGAAAAACTCGAGTTAATTATTAACCCACGATTAATAGTTGCTAGGAGAGGTTAAATAATAACAAATTAATAAAATATGCTTAATTAGGGTGTAAGGCGATATTGAACCAAAGAACCGGGTCCCTACTGAATTCCCCACCTTATCATTTTTTTTGCATGTTTTCTTTACAATGTTTTTATTAGTTAGTTTTATTTTATTTTTCTTATTCCAAAAATCTATAACCCCTTATTAAGTGTAAACACTGATTAAGTTCATTTCATAAACTTTACACACACTTTCTGTGGGATCGACCTAGATTCACCATTGCTATAGTAGTAGTCTAGTTATTTTATTTTGATTAGTGTAACAATGCGCGGTCAGAAACATACAGGTTACATCAAGCTTCTAATGTTAAAAAAGTGTTGCATAGGAGGCAACCTATAAGTTAGTTTTAATTTTATTTAAATTTTTATATTATTTTGTTTTTGCTTTCATATTAATATAGATTTTTCTATTTTTCTTTTTATCCTTTTCTTTTTTATTTTGGAAGGATATTAGTCTCATATTGGATGGATCGAATTCAAGAAATTGTCATGTTCAAGGAAGTAAGAACTCAACCCTTTTTTTCATTACACATGTTTATAGTGTGTACATTGAGGACAATGTACAACTTTAAGTATGGGGATGAGTTTAATGAATCTTTAACTGATTTCTTTAAGATTATTATAATCATGATTATAAATTTTGTGAACTGATATCTTGAATTGACTGAAATTTGTCCACGATTACTATATTTCTTTGTTAAATGTTGATTGAATTTGGTGTGCAAAAGGATGACGGTTATAATAAAATTAGTTTTCTAAGTCATTTTTTTGTAACATTCTGTTACTCATGATAAGGATAGAATAGTGTATAAGAGAGGTAAATGAGAACTTAGAAAGGGCATTTTATGCTTCTGCATAATATGACATATACATATATGTGAATATTGATTGTGCATAATAATATGATTGTACATGCATTCATTGACATTTTCTGGGTAAAATTGATCTATAAATGCGAATTGTGTTTTGATATGTCTTGAATTTTGGTATTATTGGATTTCAATTAGAAATTTTGGAATTAATGTTATGGATTGGGAAATTGATGGATTATAATTTACATTTGGACTAGGACAAATGCCAAGTGGTAGGACAAATTGATGCATGAAAAATTTCAATGATTTAGCCTATAATTAAGTGACATTTGGCATAGTTAAATTGGTGACAAATGGACTAGTAATTAATTGACAAATGGATCAATCATTGTGTGACAAATAGGCTGGTAAGTTGATGACAAATGGAATAGTTGATTAATGGACAAGTGACCTAGTTAATTGGAGACATTTGGTAGCATCTATGCTTAATAAGTGCTGAACATGCCATAAGACATATGGCCATTCCATTAGATGACACCTAATACCTTAGGTGTAAGTTTCAATGGGAGCAACTTCAGCTACGATCATTTCTCTTCTTCCTTCCTCTTACAGACCGCTGAAACACTCTTCTTTGCACCTCCCTATGTTTGTTGATGTTCATTTCTAATTATTGCACCAATAATCCGTGCTTCCCTCACAAAGTTAAGTAGAGAATCAGCATATAGTTGCCTTATTGTCCTAGCTGAAATCCTTCCAAGTTCCACCTTGAATGTGTGATGATTCTGCATGTTGGGATTAGAGCTAAACAAGTAAGTAAAAGATTAGTGTTTGTGGCATGTTATAATAGAGAATTGATGATGATGAATTAGGATGAATTCCATATGATGTTAACGATTGATTGTGCTGGAATATGTTAGCTGTATTGTTTTCATTGAACATGCTTCAGTATTTTAGTTATATTTTGATATGAAAATTTCCAAATGATATGATTCTTAATTTAAATTGAACTAGAGACATTTGGCTACAATTTTTAACAAGAAATTTAATTTGAATTCTATCCTTAAGGGCCTTGAAATTTATCTTTAAATTGAGTCTTGGCTTAGCTGTAGCACTACCCGTGACAAAAATCATGTCCTGGCATTATCGAGTAAACTGTATTATTGTAGGCAAATCAGACAAAGTTGCCTTCACAAAAGTTGTAGCTTATTCTCTTATTCAATTTGTATAAAGTTTGTAATTTTTAGATATTGTAATTGAGAGATATGAGTTGTACAACGTTGATTGTATGATCATTCATTAGCCAAAATTTCAAACGTACTCAGTCTGTAGTATTTTGAGCATAACTCATAGAATAATGAACCAAATTGTATGATCTTGGTGTCATTAGAAACTTAAGACATAGGAGAACAATTTCATAGTAGGAAGTGTTACCAAATTACTCCATTTTCCTTGTTAGAATGATCATGCAAAGTAGACCTGAAAGTATGTTTTCAAGAAAAAAATATGGAATGATCAATTGGGTTATGAAATTAGTTTCAAATTGTTTTATTGTGGTCCGAACCCTTAGTACAAATTAAATTATATGAGTTTTGATATATGAATGATATTGTGACAAGAATAATGATAAGATACTTGGGATTGTCATTGAACATGCGTTGTACATATTTCATAAACATAGATGTGCATAAATGAATACTTATACAATTCTGTAAAAAATGCAATAGCTTTCTGGAGCGATTTGTGAGTAATCTAGACGATCTCACTTAATTATTTGACTGTCTAAATTATGTTCTGAATTGTTTATGATTGTGAATTGGATTATGTTGATTCCGGAAACTGAAGGTCCGATGAAAAATGTGACTGGGATTGTGATATTTGAAGTGCTCCTTGAATGTGAATTTGGACTGATTATATGCTTACTCAACATGATTTTTGAATGCCAGACTAAGGTCTGATGATAATTGTGATTTAAATAGTGAATGATTGATTGAATATGAGCGATGCATTCCATTACATGAATGCATAATCAGATAATGAGAGTTGTGACATGAGTAGCCACAAAAAATGAGCTTTTAGCTAAGATTGTGATTAAGACCTGAAGGCTCGTTCTGTTTAATGAGCCTTGCATCCCCAATGGATAAGGGACATTATCAATGAGCCTGGTATCCACAATGGATATGGGATAATCTTAATGAGCCCGATATCTATAGTGGATACAGGATAGTTTAGGCACCCAGTCACAACAACGTAAAAATTGAAAGTGAGTCTCACAAGCATTTGCACATACACTTTATACAAGTGTTTGACTGACTGAAATATAATATGGTCATGTATTTTAATAAAAATGGGATATGTGATGTTATATGCAAAATGAAAAGATGTGAATTATATGTTTACATGTGTTGATATGTGATATAAATTGAGTGAACCATCGAGGATGGTTACATCACTGAGTTCGCAAAAAAATTGCAACGTTGATATTTCAGGAATAAGAGAGGACATTAATGACATAAAGACTTTATAAGAAGCATGATTCTTGTACTTTAGTGAAGAAGAATGGCTCAAGGTTTGGTCAGTTGAGACTGAAGGATTTACTTAGACTTTTTAATTAATTCCTCTTTCATATAGCACGTTTTGTATTAGGTTTGGATCATTATACATATTTGGAAGTTACTGAAAAGCTACAATGTATATATAGCTTTTTTAATGAAATGAAATAAGGATTCAATTTTAAAATATGGTGACATTTATGTATTTATGATGATACCATGATTAAGGGATTGTAGTTATTACTGACATGCCATTATTATAGGTTATGTATTAGAATATCCTCAGGATGTTCTGGTATGTACCCTATGGTAGTGAGATATTACATTTTTGGTATCAAAGAATGGTTTGGCATCTATAGGGACATACAGGAATATTAGGCATGAAATATCGCAATAAATGTGGATAATAATTGGAGTTATTATCTATTATAGGTCATCCACTATAGGTGATCAAGTGGAACAATCAGCTGACCTAGGATCAAAAAGAGCCAATAGAGAGTCTTCTATACCTTGACGTAAGGAAATGTCGCCTAGAATTCCCAAGAGAAGGGAAAAGAGGTACGATATACTGCGAAAGCAGGGGACTGTGGACTTTTACAGAAGTACAGACCCTACAGAGGCTGAGGTATGGCTAGAAAGAATGGAGAGAGTCTTTGACCAGATGGATTGTGAGTCGGACGAGAAGTTCAACTACGTAATTGCTTTATTGCAAGGCTTAGTTTACTAATGGTGGAAGACTGTTCCAGGCAGTAACACCAGGCTTTGCAATCTGAAGTGGGAAGATTTTCTGAGGGCCTTCTAGGAAAACTATATGCCCAAGATTTACCTGGACAGAAAGATGAAGGAGTTTCTAGATCTGAAACAGGGCAGAATATTAGTGGCAGAGTACAAGGTTAAGTTTAATGAGCTAATGAGATATGCTACTACCTTAATTCCTATTGAGGAAGACAAGTGCAGGAGATTTGAAGATGGGTTTAACATGGAAATTCGGCCAAGGCTAGCAATCACTAACTTGCGCAATTTTCCTGAGCTCAGAGTAGCCTCGATCTGAAAAGAGCAATTTTTGAGAGATAATTAGAGAGAAATCAGGCAAGAGTCTAGATAGAAGAGGCCTAGTGAAATTCAGGATAGTTCTGGCAGGAAGTTAGTAAGCACCAGAATAGATCCTTCTGACCATCGACTGGATCAAGACAGTCAGGATTCAAAAAGAGGGGTAGCTTCATACAGTCTGGCAGTGAAAGAGGTACAGTGTCGGGCTAGTTACCTCCTTGTGAGCACTGTAGGAAGAAGCACAGTAGTGAGTGTTGGAGATTTTCTGAAGCTTGCCTTAGATGCAGCTCTTTTGACCATCAGCTTAAGGATTGTCCTACTACTATTGGAGCCCAATCTGGTATAAGAGGGGGATCAGTAAGTGAGACTACTGTTCAGCAGAGCCGAGCTAGTGGGGCTGGACAGAGAAGCCGAGGTAAAGGTAGAGTGAGTTTTAGAAGTTCTTTTGTCAGGATTAAAGTACGGAGCAATCGACTACAGTCTCCGGCCAAAGCGTATGCTATGACCAGACAAGAGGCTCAGGATTCTTCGGATGTCGTTGCGAGTGCGTTTCTTATTTTTGATTGTGAAGCATTTGCATTGCTAGATCTTTGATACACGCATTATTTTATCACACCGCATCTAGTATCTAGGTTGTATTGTGATAGAGAACAGTTGAAATATGGATTAGAGGTGAGTACACCGATAGGTAGTACCATAGTAATAGGAGAAGTCTGTAAGAGGTGCTTGATTAAAAGTGATTAGGCAGAATTGGAGGAAAACTTGATCGTATTACAGTTAAAGGAGATAAATATCATCCTAAGCATGAATTGACTCATTGCTTATAGGGCTATCATGAACTACTATACTAAAGAGGTGGTATTAGAATCTCCTAATCAGCCGAGAGGAGTTTTCAGAGGTATTAGTTAAGTAGTGCCAGTCAGGCTGATCTTATTCATGAGTGCTTTGAGGTTGATGCAAGGTGGATGTGAGGTTTACTGGCCCACGTTATAGATACATGAGCTAAACAAAATGTACAAGACATTCCTATTGTTAGGGAATTCTTGGATGTATTTCCCGCCGAGTTATCTAGTTTACCTCTAGATTAGGAAACATAGTTTACAATTTATTTGGTTCCGAGTGCTGCTCCTATATCTATTCTTCCATATAGGATGGCACCTATGGAACTAAAAGAGTTAAAGGCTCAGTTACAGGAATTGTTGGAAAAAGGTTTTATTAGACCCAGTATATCACCATGGGGAGCTCCTGTCTTATTTATGAAGAAGAAAGATGGAACTCTGAGACTGTGCATCAATTATAAGCAACTGAATCAGGTGAAAATGAAGAACAAGTACCCATTACCTAGAATTGATGACTTGTTTAATCAGTTACAAGGAGTTCAAGTGTTCACTAAGTTGGACTTGAGATCTGGGTACTATCAGTTGAAGATAGCAGAGGCTGATGTATCGAAAAGTGCATTCAGAAGCAGGTATGGGCATTTTGAGTTCTTAGTAATGCCGTTTGGGATAACTAATGCCCCAACTGCTTTTATGGCTTTGATGAATAAGGTGATTCAGCCCTACCTAGATCAATTTATGATTATGTTTATTGATGACATCCTACTACATTCAAAGAGCAGAGAAGAACATGCTGAGCATCTGAAAGTGATCTTACAGATTATGAGGGAGAAACAACTGTATGCCAAATTCAGTAATTGTGAATTTTGGCTAGATCAAGTAGTATTTCTGGGTCATATAGTATCTAGACAAGGCATACAAGTGGATCCAAAGAAGATAAAAGATGAATTGGGAAGCTCCAAGGAATGTATCAGAAATCTGAAGTTTCCTAGGATTGGCTGGATATTACTGGAGGTTTGTCTAGGGGTTCTCATTGATCTTAGCCATTCTGACAAAACTTCTAAGGAAGAATGTAGTCTTCATATGGAATGATGACTGTCAGAAAAGTTTTGAGGAGTTGAAGCATTGGTTGACTATTGTTAGGAATCCGATTCCCAGCAGGAACGTCCCAGTGCTTGCATCTCATGCATGCGCAGCGGAATAACAAGGACG
>JAOQMR010000005.1:21342287-21353889 GCA_027563865.1 Erythroxylum pelleterianum
TTCCAACCAAATTAAAAATCATCAAGCTAAAACCTCAACATAATTTACACGTGCTTAATACGAATCGGGGCCCAACAATAAACATGTCGTACGATACGAGCCGCGGTATCATCATCCATATTCCAACCGACAAAGCTCAAGCACTGTCTCCTTCCCAAAGACTGCTTAACACCTTCTTTCTATTTCCTGCACACAACACTTGCTCTGTACGCATACACCAACCATAGATTCTCACCATAAAGACTAAGAGCACTATAAGACAAGAAAATCACAGCAGTACTTATTGGGCCAAATCGGTGAAGGAAGGTGTCAAAATGAATATATGGGCCAATAGGTCCATCGGCAACCGATCAATCTCTGCATGTTTCGCCATAGCTCCGATCGAACTACTACTTTTGGTCCCTGCCATGATGGCCACGGTGAAGGAAGTGAACACTAAACGAATTTATGGTTCTTCTGCTGTGTTTAGCCGTCTAAATTGATAATTGCGAGAATTGAAAGAAAACGAAATAATGTGGTCTCTTTCATAGTTTCCCGATTCTTACTTTTCTTTAAAAAACGTTAGAACGTTTTAATTTCCCATAGCTTACCACATTTAACGATGAACGTTGTAGTTGCAAGTAGCAATTTAGAGTTCTATCGTATAGCTAGGAAGCCATCCGAATATAAAGGAAAGAAATGGAGTAACAACCTTCTTAGCTTGAGACGCATTTCCTTTTCCTTTCACATCATCATCTTCTTCATCGTCATCTTCATCTTCCTCTTCGTCTTCACCAAGGTCCTCTTCATCGTCCTCATCTTCATAATCATCCTCACCCATTTCTTCTTCTTCTTCATCATCACTTAGGGTTTTGGAATCAAAAGCCGCCTATAGTTGGGCGACTTCACCACTATATCGTTAGATTTGAACGTGCAACTAGCCACCATTGGGAAGAGAAATCGAAAATCAAGTGAAGAGAGAGTTAGAGTATGTTGCCCCCAAAATTTAGCAAACACCTTTCTTTATCTTCTTCTTTTTCGTCACCTAGATATACAAACAAGAAAAACCCTTATATTCATCAACACTTCGTTTTGTTGCTGAATATAATTGTTTCCTAGGAGCAAGACTAATAGTGCGCAGAGGATAGGTTTTAAGAAAACAAAAAAGCAGAACGTTTTAAGTAACCCTTCTGCGACATTTTGTTCCTTCTGCGACGTTTTTTTTCCTTCTGCGATGTTTTCTTCAACAAAATGTTGCAGTTTCTATTTTGTAATGTTTTATTGATAAAATGTCGTAAAACGTGTTATAAATTTGTGACATTTTTATAAAACGTCGCAGAAAATTGAAACTTTTCTTGACGTTTTTTAAACGTCACGAAAGGTCTAAACAATTCGTGACATTTTATTAATAAAATGTCACGAATTGTATGTATTTCTTGCAGTGAAGCTTCGGTTGCTTTTTTGTTTGTTTGTGATAAGATAAAATTTTAAGAGGTTAAAATTAGTAATTAGAGGTTTGTTTACTTTTTCTAAAGAGAAAAACTATAGGAAAAGATGGAAAACCAAATTATCTCTCTCTCTCTCTAATTTTTAGAAGATATCTGCTCTTTCTAAATCTATTCATGTTGTTAAAACATGTTTAGAGAATCTATTGGGTTGTCTTTCTATTTAAAGGGTTATGCATAAAATTATAAGTTTAAAAATAGAGATTTCAAGATTCTGGATCTTTGTGTTAAATTGATATTTGAATATAAGTTAGAAGAGTGTAATACTTGAATTAAAAAATATATGAACAGTTTGAAGGAGATTACAATTTTGAGTCTATCGAAAAGGGGTTAGGAGTGGATAAGTCATATGCTATTTTGTTGTCCTTCTTTTAATTTGTGTTTATTCGAAATTTATCACAACTTAATTTATATTTATGACATTTTAAATTTTCAGAGTGTTGATGTCGACTGCACGAAAGTCAAGAAAGATTGTTGTCGATTGCACAAATTCAGGAAAAGAAAGAAGAATATTTCATGCGGACAACTGTCCATATGGATGAAGAAGAAAAGCAGAAGGCCAGCTATGGATGCACATATGAAGGCCTTCCCAAATAAGTTTTAATTCAGTTATAGGGTTATGAGTGTATTTTAGAAATGTGAGGAAGGAGGAAGAATGAATTCCAACAGAAACATCTAAGGAAAGCCTTTTCCATATACATGTGTCTTTCTCTGAGTTAAGATAAGTGTCTCCTTATTTAAGGACACATGCCCTCTTCTTAATCTGCCATATGTCATCTTCTTAAGCTGCCATATGTCACTTAATCTCTATGCCAAATGTCACTTAATTATATATGCCAAATGCCACTCATTTTATAGGCTTCGTCATCCTAATTTTCCATGTATCCACTTGTCTTGCCACTTGGCATTTTACCTAGACTAAATGTACATTTTAATTATTCAATATCTCAATTGTAACAATAAATTCCAAGTTACCAATTATAGTCCATCAATCCTTATCATTGGTAATCCAAAGTACAAGACATTGGAATTGCACATTTATGTCACATTCATTTTAGTTTCTTACCCCGAAATATGTCAATTGAGTGCAATTTGTCTAAATCACAATTTATGTGTGTATGCTAATATTATGCATATGAATACAATCATAAAATCATATCACAAATGAACCAAATTCTTTCTATATGATGTCACTCATACGACTCAATAGTTTAATACTTTAGATCTTTCAATAATTTAAGAGACGGGATATTACACTCAAAACTCTCATAACTACCCTCATATTTTATTATCCGGGGTTATACATAAACTAAATAATAATACTCAAAGCATAAGCAAGGTCAGGTCTTGTGTGAGCTGAGTATATTAGCCTTCCTACAAGCCTTTAGTATCTTCCTTTATTAAATAGTATTTGGTTTTCTTCTACATATAACTTCAAGCCTTCCTCAATTGGTGTATCAGCTGGTTAACATGCTGACATACTGTTTCTTGTAATAAGTATAATGCATATTTTCTTTGGGATAGATAAATTCCTTTCTTTGATTTAGAAACTTCAATCCTAAGAAAATATTTCAATCAACAAAGATCTTTCATTTCAAATTCTCTATATAAGTATTCTTGTAGTGCCTTCCTCTCTTCCAAATCACCTTCTATCACCACTATGTCATCCATATATATAATAAGAGTAGTGATTTTACCTTGAATTTTTTAAGAATAAAGTGTGGTCAGAATTACTTTGATGATATCTGAAAGTTATCATAGACTTTGCGAACCATCCTAACCATGCTCTTGGAGACTGCTTTAGCTATATAATGATTTCTTTAGTCTGTAATTCATTCTACTTTAACTTTCTGCTACCATACAATCATTAACCACAACAAAGTCATCTCTATACAATCATTAATAAAAGTAACAAGCTAACGAGACCCATTAAAATTTGGAATCTTAGATGCACCCTATATATCAAAGTGAATAACCATAAAGAGCAAGGGACTCTTCTTTAACATTGATGGAAATGAATTTCGATGACATTTTATAAGTTCACAAACATCATAACAAAACTAGAGACATTAATTTTTTCAAACAAAATAGGAAATATTTTTTGAGATCCATGCATACCCCAAACGTCAATGCCATAAACAGACTTTACCTTTATTTTTCTTGAGTCATCCATGACAAAACTTGATGCAACATATCTAAACTCCTTGCAGTTAGGTCCAGATAATATAACTTCCCTCTCCTAACACCACAACCAATCATCTGCTTTGTTTAGATTTGCTTATAGAGGAAAATGTTAGGCTAAAAGATTACAAAGATAATGCTATTGTTATTTGAGAAAAAGACAAGAGGTTATAATCCAAGGATGGAACTACTAAAATAGAATCCAAAATTAGGTTATTAATAAGAGTTAAAAACCCTTCGCCAATAATTGGGGCTTTGTCACCATTGGTAATAGAAACAAACTTTTGAGAGGACTCTGTGAGTTCAATAGCTTCTCTTGAATCAAAGGTCATATGATTTGTAACACCAAAATCAATTATCCATGTCTTATTAGAAACAAGTGAAAAAACATTAGAGGTCTTACCACCATTATTTTTAGTTGCTACTAATATATAAGTCTTCTCACTAGTATCATCATTGATTTTGGTCTCGACAATAGAAACAGTTGGAGTTTTCTTGAAATTATTTTTTTAGGGTGCTTAATTATGGTCACATCTATCTGGATATCTTATAAGTTCATAACAACAATTTTTAGTATGTCTAGTTTGGTTACAATAAGTGCATTTGTATATAGACTTTTCACCACTAGCTATTGTCTTTGATTTTTTTCTACCACTATAGCAATAACTTCAAAAAATCAATGCATAACATTCTTCCAAAGTCAGAATTGATTCCTTCCTTAGAATCTCTCCACAAACCTGTTCAAAAAATTATCTAAACCTATTAGGAACATATGCACCCTTAGTTGTTCAATCAACTTCCAATATGCTTCATCGTCTTCAAGGTCCTTTACGAAAATTTTGTCCCAGTGATGTAGTTCTTGAAAGACTTCAGTTACCTCTCCATAATATTCAGAGAGAGGTCTTCCACTTTGTTTTGTGTTAAGACTGACAAACATCACAACTTGGGAGTAGTTGGTACGTGCATTTTTTGATAAGTGCTTCCCTGTCACTAAGATGACAAAGTTGATAAAGGAAATTAAAAAATTTCAACAAAGTGATGGGGAGTCACTTTATGAAGCATGAGAACGGTATAAAGATTTGAGAAGGAGGTGACCTCACTATAATCTACCCAAAGAATTCCTTCTACAAACCTTTTATAATGGAGTTACTCCACCCACATAAGGCACCATTGATGCAGCATCTGGAGGATCTCTAATGAGAAAGATGGTTGAGGAAGTGGAGGAATTGTTGAAGGAAATGGAAAGTAATAGTTGTCTTTGGACAATGGATAGAAGTAGATAACAAAAGACCCTCTGCAAGCAGAAGAAAATCATTGTTGTTGACTGAATAACAAAATTGCAAGCCAAAATTAATAGCTTAACAACATGAAAGCCTCCTCTTCAACTCCTATTAAATCAATTTAGGAGAGATGTGAATTATGTGGATAAGATAACCACGATACCATCAACTACTTCTTAATGAAAATAAATGAAATGGAGTAACTCAACTACACAGGAAACCAATTTGGTTGGGGGGGGGGGGGAGGAACAACCTTACTCCAATATATATAATCTTAGGTGGAAGAACCACCAAAAATTTTCTTGGTCAAATAATGTAGGAGGTCAATTTTGACTACAAGGGCCACCAGGATTTCAATAAGAGAAAACCAACTCTATGGATGCTAAGTTAGAAAAAATATTGGACAAGCTTAGAAGCATGGATGACACTCATAAAAGGTTGGAAGGAAGATTTGACCAAGTAACAAAAAACCATACCTCTTCCATCCACAACTTAGAAGTTCAAATGAGCCAATTGGAAAATTCATTGTCTGCATGAAGTACAGGAAGCCTCCTGAGAAACACTAAAACAAACCTAAGAGAATTATACTTCAAAGTGGGAAGAAACTAATACAACCTGTAGAGACCAAAGATACACCCTACCTTATAGAGAAGGACCAAGAAAAGAAGAAGGATGTGGACATGAACGAATACCCTCCTTATGTTGCTCCTCCTCTATCCACCCAAGATCCCATATCGTCAGTGATTGCAAAAGAACAAATTGGATGCACAATTCGCGAAGTTTGTAGAGAAATTGAAGACTTTGCAAATTCGCCAAATTTCCAAAGGATATATTATCGAAGAAGCTCACTTGTGAAGAGAACCAAACGGTGGCATTAACTGGTAGCTATAGTTCCATAATCACCAGTCATATGTCTTCCAAGCTAAAGGATCCATGGAGTTTCACAATCTTATATGATTTAGGAATAAGCAAAAATCTTATGTCGTTGTCGATATTCAAAAAATTGGGGCTTGGTGAGGTCAAGCCAATTTCGATGCTAATTCAGTTAGATGATTAATCAATTAAGAAACCGTTTGGAGTGGTGGAAGATATGTTAATGCAAGTGGACAAGTTCATTATCCATGTGGACTCCGTTGTTCTTGATTTTGAAGAGGATAAGGACTGTCCATTAATTCTTAGACGACTTTTCATGAACACAAGAAGAGCATTAATAAATAAGTGGAGTTTAACATAAATAAAGCCTTGAAGAATTCGAAAGAAAGCAGCGCTTGCATGAAAATTGACATTATGGATGAAAGTATTCAAGAGTAAGTAGAGAACTATTTTGAAGAGGTTAAATAAATAAAAGTTGACACACCCAATGAAGCTGAGAAGGCAAACGATGCTAAGTCTGAGGATGATGTTGAGATGGAGGAGTTTGGTGTTTAGACTCATCAAGAAATATTAGTATAAACTGAAGTACTCGTACCACCCTTCACAGAGAAACTACCAACTCTAGAGCTTAAACCTTTACCCACACATCTCAAATATACCATTTCTATGTGAAGGTCAAACTTTAACCATCATCATTTCTAATCAATTGGATGGGGAATAAGAGATTAAGGTGGTAAAAATTGTTAAGAAGTAGTTGGAGGCTATGGGATAGCAAATATCTAACATGCGAGGTATAGCCTAAATATTTGTATGCATCGGATAAATCTCGAAGAAGGGAGCAGAGCGGTGAGGGAATGTCAACGTAGGTTGAACCCTCATGTGAAAGAAGTGGTCAAGAAGGAAGTAGTGAAGCTTTTAAACGTGAGTATCATATACCTCATATCCAATAGCAATTAGGTTAGCCCGATATAATGTGTACCAAAGAAGGGCAAAATGACGGTTATAGAGAGTGAAAGTAGGGCAACAAGAACAGTCATGGGATGGTGAGTTTGTATAGATTATCGAAAACTTAATAATGTAACTAAAAAGGATCACTTTCCTCTCCCCTTCGTAAATCAAATGATCGAGAGAGTGGTTGGTTACTCATTCTATTACTTCCTAGAAGGTTACGCAGGATATAACCAGATATTCATCTATCCTGAAGACCAAGAAAATATCACTTTTATGTACCCTTATGGTCCATTTGCGTATAGAAGAATCCCTTTTAGGTTATGCAATGCCCCAGCTACATTTCAGAGGTACATGATTTCTATCTTTGCGGATATGATCGAGGATACAATGGAAGTTTTTATGGACGATTTCTCAGTCTTTAAAGACTCTTTTAAGCAGTGCCTAACTAATTTAGACAACGTACTCCAAAGATGTGAAGAATGACAACTGGTGATAAATTGGGAGAAGTGCCACTTCATGGTGCATGAGGGAGTAGTTCTTGGACATAAAATATCCCACCAAGGAATTGAAGTGGAAAGAGCGAAGATGGAGATCATAGAGAAGCTTCTACCACCCATCAATGTTAATGGCGTGAGAGCATTCCTACGTCATGCAGGATTCTATCACCGCGTTATCAAGGACTTCTTATAGATAGCAAGACCTCTAACCATCTAAATTTCACCAGATTGGACACTCCCATTAAAAGTCATGTGTGACACTAGCGATCAAGCTGTAGGTTGCCTATTGGACCAAAGGAAGGATAAGAAGTTGCATGTGATATACTACATAAGCAAAACATCAACTAGGCCACAACTAAACTACACTACCACTAAGAAGGAATTACTAAGAGTGTATACATGTGACAAGTTTCAATCGTACCTCTTGGGCTCTAACGTAATCATATTTACCAATCACACTGCACTAAAATATCTTTTTGCCAAGAAGGATGTGAAACCAAGACTCATTTGATGGGTTCTACTACTACAAGAGTTTGACATCGAAGTATGAGATAAAAGGGAGTAGAGAATGTGGTCGCAGACTATTTATTATTTTTGGAAGCAGGGGAATTCTAACAAGTGAAGATATTAATGATAAATTCGATGATGAAACCCTGATGTTAGTCAATAATATGGTGACACCATGGTTCACTGATATAGCAAATTTTTGTCGTCGGTGGTAAACGTCGTTCTGATTTATCATATCAACAGAGGAAGCGATTTTTGCACAAGTGTATCCGTTACTTATAGGATGATCCAATCCTATATCAGCATGTGCTGATGAAATCATAAAAAGGTGTGTTTTGGAAGAGGAGATTTTGGACATATTGACACAATCTCACAAAGCTCTGTGTGCTGGACATTATGGCACAAACAAGACGGAGGCTCGAGTACTTGAATGTTGATTCCATTGGCTGCATCTGTTTAAAGATGCTCAAGCATTCGTGGTGCAGTGCGATAGATGTCAAATAGTGGGAAACATCTAGAAAAGAGATCAGATGCCCTTATCTGAAGTTGAAGGTTTTGAAGTGTGGGGCATTAACTTCATGGGTCATTTCCCATCCTTCAATAGGAACACATACATTTTGGTAGGAGTGGACTACGTATCAAGTTGGGATAAAGCTATAGCAACTCTAACAAATGATAGGAAATTTGTTTAAAAATTCATTAAACGTTTATTCAATCGATTTGGAGTGCTAAGGACAATTATAAGTGATAGAGGAGCATACTTTTGTAATAGATCTTTTGATGCTCTCCTTAAAAGATACCAAGTCCACCATCGTGATACCATTCCTTATCACCAGCAAATGAGCAAAAAAGTGGAAGTCATGAACTAGGAACTCAAATGCATTTTTAGAAAAGACGGTGAATAGTTCAAGAACAGAATGAGCATTAAAGTTGGATGATGCCCTATAGGCCTATCGGTCTGCTTTCAAAACTCCAATTGGAATGACTCCTAGCTTTTGACCGTCCTCAGGCAAATATCGAAATTAAGCTCATTGACCTAAAAATTGACTCCCTTCCCATAATTTTCGAAGACTATATAATCATAAACAAAGATGAATAACTTTCAAAAATCATAGCAAGAAACCAACATTCCAAGCTTTTACTCATGATCAATCAACATTCAATATCTTCAAAAACTGAGCAATCTAATGATAGACTCGAAAAATGTGTTTAACTAAAATATATCTACGGGTACACTCAATACCATTCATGATCATGACAATCCACAACTTTGCATATCATTTCATTTCTCCACCACTAATGTTCACATGCAAAATCATGAATCAAAGGACTTTTAAAGGTTGTAATGTGGGCAAGGGTAAGGTGAGATAAATTTGGGTCAAGTAGCATAAAAGTCATCAAAGCTAGTGAAACAAAAGTAACACTCATCAAAAAATGGATACCGTCAGCTATGACAAATGCAACAATTACATTTCACAACCCCATTCAGCCCTCACATACAAACCACATGAAGCATATGTCAATCCGAAAGAATCACTCATATAATTATCCCAATGAAATCTCATGAGTGAACCTTTCAAACAAACCTCTACCTCACATTCAACATACTCAAATAACTCAACCATTACAACTCTAGGAAGATGCATGAATCATAAACAACTTTTAAACACATATGCAATTCTTTCTTGATATTTTTTTAATAATTTTTTTCTTTTTCTTTTTTTATTTCTTTTCCATTTTTCTCCTTTTTTTTCTGTAAAAATTAAAATAAATTACATCAACATGGGAATTCCAATCATAAGACAAAGTAAAATCCTAAAATTATAACCAACCCTCACATATGTACACCCCCACACTTAGATTTTTGTACATCTATAAACTAAACAATCACAAATGTTCCACTAGCTTGATGACTTGGGTAAGACATTTGGTTAAGTTTAAAAGCATAAAATGTGGTTTATACAAAAAGAAAGGTATAAAGCTCAAAGGGGATTATCAAAGGAAAAATCATGTCAATAGGGTAGGTTATTTGGACAATGTAGCTTATGACAAACAAGGAATGCCTAATCATATCCATGTTAATGCATGCGATAAAAATGAGGTCTCGAGTAGAAATTCAACGCAAAATTGGGACTTACATGTCATCAAGGTCATACATTATCAAAAGGTAATGAGATTGATATAGACATGTCAGTCAAATACGGCTCAAATTCTCACCGGCTTTGTCTACCATTAGTCACTACTCTTTCAAAGATAATGCATATCGACCAACCACAAGAGCAAAAGTATAAGTTAAAGTTACTATGAAATTTTCTAGTCAATCACACTCTAATCATGATCATATAATCCCAGAAGTAATAGAAAGCGAGAAAATGTTTGTTTCATTTGTTTTATTCTTTCTCTTATTTTGATTGAAAACGTAAAAACAAGTAAAACAAACAAATTCAAAAACACACATGTATTAAAAAAATACTACGGAAATATAAAGGAAAAGAAATTTACTTCGCTTGGGTTGCCTCCCAAGAAGCGCCTTTGTTTAGGGTCGCTGGCTCGACTCCTTTTTCTCCTCACGTGACAAAATTGTGATCTTCATGTATCACATGTGGCTCCGCTATGTGGGGTAGTTCCGGATAGAGCCTTAGTTTATCATCATCCTCCTTCAGTATCTTCTCTATCCTCAACTTCTCAATTTTGACTGAGTCCATACACTCTGTAAATATTTCGAATGTCTCTTCACCTTTCTCTTCATCATTCAATTCCTCCAATCTGTAATGTAAAGGTAAAGAGTTGTTTCAAAAATAATTATGGACTCAGTACTTACCTCCGAGCTAAAAGATGTGTCCTTTTCGGCTTCGAGCTCCTTTTATACTTCTTCGACATAAACAATTTGTTGAGGGTTGACCTAAAAATCTCCAGCTCCTCATCACTTTGCAAATTTCCCACACAGATTCCAATTGGGTATAACTCGGGTTGATACGGCTGTGCCTCTTCTCTTTGCGCTTCTAGACGATCAAGATGCAGGGCCATCTGCCCATTAGGTTTTTCACCCTCTGTTGGTGTGCTTTTGTCTCTTGTAGGAATTCTTGCATTTCCAGCTGCACAAACTGTTGAAATTGCAAAGTATTAGCAACAAGTTTGTTAACAATTTCTTCTAAAGATGCACCTGAACCAAATTGGCTCTCCGGTTCTTGGGACCAAGTAGTTTCTGGAAATTGCCATCCATCCTTCTGGAATTGTAAAGTATTCTCCTACAATTGCAACATCAACTCTTCCAGAGATGGACCGGAGTTGTGATAGAAGCTTCTGGTCTGTACCAGAAATGTTGCGTGTCCTGCAAACTATCATGGAAATAATTCAGCTGATTATTCCATCCATAACAAAAGTTAGGTTGATCAGTCCAAACATTGTTATAGGATTGAGAATATGAATTATGAAAGAAATTAATTCCGTCTATAAATTTTTTTAATTTTTTAATACACAAAACAACAAAAAATGAATAGATTATAAAATAACATAAAAGAAATCACTCACGAACAAATATATACAAAACACCAATTAAATCACAAACAAAAACTGAAACACCGCACTCCCAACAACGACGCCAAAAATTGACGCCAAAATTTGACTACTACTATAGCAATGGCAAGTCAAGGTTGATCCCACAGAGAGTGCGTGTAATATTAGCCCCGAATTTTTTTTATTTAATTAAGCATGATTAACCTAATTAATTAATTGTGTTAGCATTAATTAGTATATGATATTAAATGAAGTTAGCTAAGTAATTAATGAGCATGGTAACATTTAATGTGTTAGATGAATAATTAATATG
>JAOQMR010000005.1:21361595-21379849 GCA_027563865.1 Erythroxylum pelleterianum
GACTTTGAATAAAACGCGCTAAAGGGGATTGCCTTTAGGGCACAATCTGACAGTACCGTCCTTGCATAAGTCGAGTTACCTAATGTACAAGTCGACTTATAGGTACTGGACATGTGTAAGTCGAGTTACAGGAGTGTACAAGTCGACTTACACTAACAAAGGAAACTAAGACGAAGTACAAACTAAGATGAAGCACAAACTAAGACAAAGCGGAAGCGAAAGTAAGACGAAGTGGATGCATAAATTAAGATGAAGCAGAAGCGGAAGCGAAATGTAAAAAGAAAGAAAGTAAGATGAAGCGGAAGCAAAAGTAAGACAAAAGAAAAACTAAGACGAAGATCCGATACTACGTCGGATAGTTAATCAGTTTGAGTTAATTACAGAACTCAACTGAATAACTGTTTCTTCAAAGATCAAGAAACTAGAAGAAAGAAGCGGTTATCAAGAAGCAGTTGAAGACAAAGGCTATAAATACGAGTCGAAGTCGAAGACTGAAAAAGTTAGAGAATTTAAGAAAGCTAGTGACTTTGAGAAACACTGTATTCATTGTGCTAAACTCTAGAGTTTTCATTCTCTGTAACAAAACTCGCAAATATCTTTCTGTAAAGAGAGAAGAAAAGCTGAGAGCTTGAAGAGGCTAAGTGAGAAAAACAATACTTGCTATAAGAGACCTGAAGAGGTTCGGTGAAAAGAATACTTGTATTTTTTGAGAAGTATAGTGAAATCTCAGAAAGGATTCTGAGGACTGGACGTAGCCCATGGTTTGGGGTGAACTAGGATAAAATTACTGTGTCGACTCTTACTCTCTAACTCTCAACTTTTAATTTCTATTGTTTATACAAGTACTTAAAAGTTAGTTATAATACATCGTGATATTCTTACTTAATAGTTTTGAAAAAGAAAGTTTTCAAATAAATTGAAAAAGGGGATTGTATTCACGAAAAAGGATACACAATTCAACCCCCTCCCCCTTCTTGTGCATTTTGTATATGAAACATAAAGTCTATATTAACGCGTGATTTACTTCATACTTAAAGTCCCATATTACTCATTTTGATGCCAGATAAAGTAGGCTAACGCGTGCCCAATGTGGATCGGTACCCTCTCACTTATACTCCAAAGATAAAATACATCCAAGTTCCCCACAATGTCATAGTTGTCACCCCATCAGCTCAATTTGTGACTCAAAATTTTATAAATATATCTAAGTGTCGAGTTTCGTAATAATGATGCCTTGGATCTGCTAGGGTTGTAATTCCCGTAATCACTAATTGTACTCCAGAACTGCTAGGAAGACATCCCATATGGGAAATCTATCCCTAAGTCTAAGTATGCTTGTGTCCCCATAAACTCTATGTCGTATTGCCCCATCATGACGAAGAATTCTAAATAAATCATTTGGATCATCTCCCCTAGCAGCTGGAACTGAATGGTGTTCAGTCAGTCCTAGTCATGTCTTCCTTTCTCCACATAGTTTTGGACCCCGAACTTTTCGTGAAAGATTAGAACTATTGAATGAGAAATTTTGGTGGTTAGTCACGAGTTAAGAACAAATGAATGAAGAATTTTTGAAACAAGAAATGATAGACAAGAGTAAAGTACGAAATAATGAAAGTGGATAGATTCATGATTTGCTATGGTGTTTTTGGTGGATAAGAGATTTTTGAAATAGAAATAATTAAGGTGAAAGTTATAAGTTAAATGAAAGCAAAAATGAAGCTGAATTTGTGCAGTAAATTGATGAAGAATATGTACATATGTGTGTGATCTGTTATTTGTGTTTATGATTATTAATGGACTATAATTTCTTTATAGATGATACTGATTTGAAATAAAGTGGAGAATAAGGAGTAAGTGAAGTAGAAAAGGTGATCTTGATATGAGTTATGTTAACGAAAGATTTAGAAATAAGATTGGCAGTGATCTGGAAAATATTCACTGAGTGTGCTTCGGTTTGTTAGCCATAACGTTCTCTCTAGTTGTCCAAACAAGATGATTCCTGATTTGGATTAAACTAGAAATATATGGCTACATTTCTTATGAAGAACTTCTATCTCTAAGAATCTCAAAAGTTGTCATGAAGTTAAGAATTGGGTGCAGTACGTTGGTGTATGAATGGAAAACTCATCTTCAGAATTTAGGGGCAAATTTGGGATTAATTTAGATAGAGTTTGGCAAAGTTGCCTTCTTGAGAGTTGTAGATCTTTCTTTTAGCTTTCCAACGGTATATAGCATCAAGTTTTTGGACATCTGAGCCAAAAGTTACGGTCCTTATGAGGGGAGATGTTCTGAAGAGTGTAGAAAGTGATTTCTATCGTCTCAGTTACTGTTCATACCTATTGTCTCAGTTATTGTTCATTGCTATCGTCTCAGTTACTGTTCATTTCTATTGTCTCAGTTACTGTTCATACCCATCGTCTCAATTACTGTTTATTTCTATCATCTCAGTTTTGTTCCGTCTCAGTATGACGTCGTCATTGTCTTAGTAAGACGTCAGCATCGTCTTAGTTTGACTTCAACATCGTCTTAGTTTGACCTTTTGCTTCCTTCTTCTGTTCTATTTTTTACCACTTTTGGAGGCCGAATCTGTCTTCTAGGTCTTTATGAGAGTTGTAGCTCTTGAAGTCTTCTTTCCAACCATCTAAAGAACACCTTAATCCGATATCGTGTCAAAAATGACGTCATATAGTTTGTTCTTTTTTTGACCCCTCAGATGAAAGAATTTGTCTTTGAAACCTTCATAAAAGTTGTAGCTCTTAATGTTCTGTTTTGAACCATCTACAGAACACCTCAATCAGAAATTTGTACAGAAAGTTATGGCCATTTCCCCGAAACAAGTTCAGTTTGATTGAGGTCATAAATATGGTTATTTCTTTTGACCATAACTCCTTCTCTAGAAGTCCAAATGACTTGATTCTTGAACCATTGGATTCGTAAGACTTTTCTCTACATTTCCACCAAAATAGAAGCTATACGAAATGAAGTACAAAATATTGAGTGAAAAATATGGGACGGGTACAGTGAGTATGCTCTTAAAGGACATGAATTGGTGTTATTCTATTGAACATACTTCAGTATTTTGATGATTTCGGGATCAATAGAACTCCAAATGAGATGATTTCTAATTTGTGGTAAACTAGAGACATGGAGCTACAAATGTTATGAGAAATTGGAATCTATTTCAGTCTCTAAGATGCTTAAAATTTTAGATGAAGTTGTGCATAATATACTGTTATAGACAAGAGCAGTCCAAGAATGTTTGAAGTATATCTTTTGAATCACTGAACCAAATTGAATGATTTCGGTGGCATCAGAAACTTAAGTCAATGGAGGATATTTTTCTGGAAGAAAGTGTTATGCTAGAATGTTCAAGGGTATTTTTGGCAAGAAGCTTAAGTTTAAAAGAACATAAGCCTATAAGGAAGGATACAATGGACTTTTTGGACTCATTAAGGGCATAATTGGAAGAAGAAGTATTGTCTTGCTTATAAATAAAGGAGAAAATGTGAATGAGAAGATTCTAGAGAAACAAAATGTGTTGATGAGGAGCAAGTGTCATGAAGAGAGAGAAATATGAAGAGAAGAAGAAAAAGAAAGAAAGAATGAAGAGAGAGAAATGGAGTATACATTAAAGATACAGCAGGGAAGAACCTTTGATACCTCAGGTTGTTTGCAAAGAGAAGAGTTTTCTTTGGAGCTAAAGATCCCTTCTTTTGGTGAAGAATGAAGGTAAGATCATTTTAAATATCTTGGATTTTTGGAAGGGTTTTAGTTCGTGGAACTTAGAAAATGTTTGAGTCTAAGTATTTTAGAACCAATTTTAGTGTTTGTGCTTTAAGAGATTTTCAATTGAAAACCCTATTGAGTGGAATTTTTGTTATTATTTAAAGGGATCAAGAGAGGTAAGAGGAATAAGAAAAGAAGCTTTTTGAGCAAGTCAAGTCTATAAGCAAGGAAATCAAGGTGGGTACATGTTTATAATAGCGTAATTAAGCTACTATTGTTTTCTTTAAATCAAAGAAGTGTTCTGATTTCATTTGCATCATAAGTGCTGCATTATTGTTTATGAATGACTTATGAAATATGCTATATGTTTGTTACATGATTTGAGTGATGATTTTCGAAAGGAAAAGACCATGAAAGTGGCATTTTTGAAAAAAAAAAGATGCATGTTTCTGAAAGCATGTTTACAAGAATGGTTTTCAAGATATACGTCAAGCATATGAAAAAGCAAGTTTTCAAGAAAAGTGCCATTGTGGGCAACAAGATTACAAGTCATGAACTATGTGTTATGTGGGTTTGTGGTGGTCCCCTAAGTTAAGTCAAGTACACTTGTCTAAAGGCTTCTCCCACCTGCCCGCTAGTGGCATGGAGCTCCTTCATAGACTCCCATAAGTTCACGGCTACGAAAGACCATTATATAGAAATGCATAGTACATTTTGTTTTGGATCCACCCAAACCATTTTTGATGTGCTTATGTGCTTATAATATGTTTGAACAAGTTTGATGCATTCATGTTTTGTAAGTTGTGAATTTTGACTACACAACAAGAATTTTGAAAAAAAAACAAGTATTTTACGATTCAATAAGACATTTTTCTATGGCAAGTAAAATGTTTTCAAGGTTTCTGCTTATCATTTTATTATAAACTGTTACGCACGAGCTGTCAAGCTCACCCCCTTTCTGTCCCCTCCTCAGGTAATAGTTAAGAGATCAAGTGATCAAGAGCCTAAAGGAATTGCTACTTTTGCTATTTTGTATTTTGTAATAAGCCAATGGTGTGACTTTTGATTTGTAAACAAAGTATTTCAAACTATGTTACTTGAGTAATGAAATAATATATTGTGGTAGTAATAAGATTGTCTTGATGTTTGACTGTTTTTGGGCACGCTACCCCTGTGGGATGATGCCTAATGAGGGTTCAATGCAATAACCCTTCAAGGTAATGTGCACGCTCAAGTTACATTTGATGGTATTTCGCAAGCATTGGACTTTGGAATCAAGCAGAGTCCAACATATTTGGTATCAGAGCAAGAAGAGGAATCTTTGATGTTCAAGGAAATTCCATAGGATTAAGCTCACGTTCAGTATCTGAACTTGGGCTCCGGAAATGGTGCCTAACACATAGAATGTGGAGAGAACCTCGAGTGTTAACTCCTAGTAAGAGGGCTCCACAATGTCAAAGAAGCGGGCCCAAACTCTAGCATCGATAAGGTCCCAAACTTACTGGACCAAACTAACTAGCCTTAACATCTCCCAATCAATAGTACAGCCTGTGACGAATTTCTTATCCTTGAGCCTCTGATATTGCTCCTCATGTGTTGCTGCATTAAACAATAGCATTGAAGGTCGCTCAGGTGGATGGACTGAACGAGCTCCCTCAGATCTCTAAATGACACTTTCCCTCATTGTCACTTCTTAGGTACTTCCTTTGCGTATCGTGGTCTCATCATTGTGCCTGAAACTTTAAATAAATGTGAGAACTTCAAATGTAATTTAGGAAAATATCCTTTCCCTACACTTACTCATTATGCTCACTAAATTATTAAATGTGAAAATGAACTAACAACGAAAATTAAATCACAGAAAAATAAAAATAAAATATCAAAAATAAGTAAATAAAAATAACTAGAAATTAACTAATAACCTAACTAATCACAAAATTAAAATTAAAATTATTGTAATTAATTAATAAAACTAACCTAATTGTTTAATTACGAATTTAGTCCTAAAATTGAAATTAAAAATCCTATTTTAACAATTACGCAAAATTAAACATTGAATTTAGGTAAGAATCAAAATTAAAATGAAATTAACCACGACACAACTTGAATTAATAATAAAAACAACTACTTAACCCTAATTTCATGCAAAATTATTACAATTTGACAATTAGTGAGCAAAATCATTCAAATATGCAATTTCAAGTGAAATTTAATTCAAATTTCATGTAATTCATCAAAAAAATTTAAAATTTTCATCAAATAGAACTAATAAATCAAATAGGTATGGATAAAATTCAACTATTAAACAAAAATTAATCATAAAATTACGTAAAATTGTTCAAAATCTCAAAATCCTAAATCTAGCATTTTTGGGCCAAAATCCATCAAACTTGCCAAACACCCAATTAGTTAAGCATAAACAAGTGAAATGGATAAGAATACTTACTTGGGTGTCAAAATTTTGTAAGAAAAAATTAAAAAATATAGGTCGAGAGATTAAGAGGCGACATCGAGAGAATGAGATAGAAAAGAGAAAATGAGCAAAATAAGGGAATAGAGAAAATTTAAGGGCTTTCACAGACTTACAAGTTCTACTACATGACTTTGTATAGGTCACTGACCTGTAACCTTTGGTAGACTTACATAAGTGTGTATCTAAGCGTGAAAGTCTACACAAGTTTTTCTAGGGAGCATGTAACTCTTTGTAAACATGTGCAACATCAAAAATAGATGAACAAACTTAAGAAATCAATAACTCAAAGTTATGAATTATTGACACACGTACCCTAACACCATAATTATGCACAGATTCATTAGGATGCCTAATGTTCTAACCTAAAACACATCAATATTTAATAAAATCCTATTCTAACATCAAGATAAAAGTATAATGAAATAAAAATTAAAAATAAAACTTAAACTAGTTCATAAGTTGCCTCCCATATAGTGTTTGTTTAATGTCATTAGCTCGATGTACATTTTATAGTCAAGGTGGCTTATACTGATTAGGCATTTGTAGTCTTACCGTTGGTTCCATGACTTCTAAGTAGGCAACCTTTTGTCACTTATTACCACATTTGTCCTTTGTTTGACTACCTTAAACTTACAAAAGATCATGTGGACTTTAGAGGTAGAGTCCTACAAATTATCAAACAGATTAAAACAATACTAAACGCAAAACAAAGAAAATACTAAGAAGAATCAATATCAAATAATAGTATCTAGGTAATGAATCCCCTAAAAATCCTTAATTATTAACCCTTTATCATGCAATTATATTATTGATTATTGGACTGTTGAAATTCCTATCTTATGTTAACATCTTTCTTAAGACTATTAACAACTAATCCATCAGTTAATTAACAAAAATCTTTTTAGTTAAAAACCCTAGGATTACATTATCAATTTGTAGATTTCACTATTAGGTTTGAGTCTAATCTAGAGAATTTATGTCTACCTATCTCTAGGTTTGCTTACAATTCCTTCCAATTATGGTAGGTCTATTCATATAAGAGGATTTCTAAATATTAAAATGATATGAAATCAAATCATACAGCAATATTCCAGATATATCATAACAAGAACAACACACATAATTGAACCACAATAGATTAATCAATAAAATTGCATTAGATAAAAGATTATCACTACCTAAGGTTCATCACACCTAGACACTAAACTAGTTTAGTTCCTATCGATAGAAAATAAAATTAATGACAAATATGAAGAAGAAAAACTGGAAAACAAAGGAATTATAATTATAAATCTCCCTATTTCTTCTAATAAATCTTCTTAAAAGTTTGGATCGGATGAAGTTCTATATCGGATCTCTTGACACTATCTTTGTATTTTCCTTGTCTTTTGATTAGAACTGCCGCATATCTATGTGTCTTACGACTCAAAATTAGTTAAAAAAAATTGACTCCCTTTTTTTCCCCCTCTACTCATGTCCTTTTATAGTAAAAACTAGGGTTTCTGAGTTATACATGGTCAATATAAATGGGGAATGTACACGACCATGTTTATTAGTATATACGAGCGTCTAAATCCACACAATCAGAAACAAAGTTCTTTAATCTTCACATATTTGCAGAAAATGACACGCTCATGTATGTCCAAATTGCTTCGGATCTTCGTTCCTTGCTATAATTTTATCCGAATTCTTCTCTTTTTGGCCTAAGAAGGAAATTATCACCTGTAAATGCACTTGAAGTAAATTAAGTACCAAAGATAATATGAAACTATAAAATAACAAGCAAAACTCATTAAATATGGGTATATAATTACAGTCAAATAAGCATTTATCATAAACCTATTACAAGACTTCACAAATCGAATTAATACATTCTTAGGCCATTTTAATTATTAAGAGATTTCAATCAAATTCGATTTAAGAGTAGAGATTGTATTTCTCGAGGAAGAATATAGTTATAACTTTCTTTTTGAAAATAATATAGTTATAACTTGAGAATTTATACCGATACGAGAAATTAGTATTAATCATTAAATTAGAATGAAGCTAAAGTATTCCTAGAGATTACTTGAATATAGTGTATTTATAAATTATTTTAATCTTGATTATTGTTTTAATTTAGTATTTTAGAATTGTTCATTTATTTAGTTTTAAGTCAATCATTCGTTCTATTAGCTTTTCTATTCATTATTAGTCTAGGTAGTTAATTTTGTGAAAAATCAGTATTTAATAAACAGTTCTCGTGTGATCAAGCAATAGTCATTGACACTAGTTATATTTACACTTTGCGGTGTTTGTTAAAACGCATCAATGAAATTGCCAAAGGGTATGTGTCCCCAATTGTTGTAAGATTGTAAGCAGATGACCAGAAGAATATGAAAGAGGGTCAAAATTCGTCAAAAAGAAAGAAAGAAAGAGGGTGAACTTGACCATATGTCAACCCACCAGGAAAGGGAATGACCAATTTGGTGGACTAGACATAAGGCCACTTGTCAAATTATTTAAATTTTAACTAGCAAATGTATTTTATTATCATCATGCTGAAGCCAAAGTCGGTCTTTCTTTATGATGGAAATTGAGTGGTCCGATTTTCAAATAGTCAATGAAAGGAAAGATCGGTCTCACTTTGGTTTTGTTCACCAGCAAATTAAATTAAATAATCAGCAGGAGACAATATTTTTTTCCTTTTTGTCATGATGGTTGCAAAATTTGAGCTTAAACCGTGAATTACTTGAAGAGGGTTGACGAGGGTAAGAAGAATATAGACAGGTTAACAAAGAAGGAATTTCTATATTGGTAATTGAAGACTATCACATTCTGACAGCTACGTACTTAAATCCTTTGCTATTGTTGTCAGTAGATTACTTTCTAAACCACTTGCTTGTCTTAATAAAACAATAAATATTCATCAAAATCTCCATTTTAAAAATGTGATTGATTGGATTTTTTTTTTCAATTGTATCTAGTGGGAGCCAACTTGTAAAAGTTGACCAAATTGTAAACTTTGGCTATTATACGGATTTAGGGTAGTGCATGATCGCAAAGTGGAACTCTTAGCTGGTTTTTTTAGGATTATCATAATGTTTTGGGGCATACGTATTTGAGATAAGAAGAAGTTGATGATAATGATAATAAAAAAAGCATGTAAGAGAGATAACTAGAGAGTTCATATGTAAAGAGAATAATGTTGTGTAGTAGAGTTTTCACCATCCTTATACTCTTCCCATAAATGTGGCAGTTTTTAAGGTTTTGTGTTACGTTCTATCCTTAATTCGATTGTTAACTTATACTCGCTTTTTAGTATGTCTTCTTAATTTAAGCATTATCCTGCACTGTTTCCTACGTCCTTAGGTGCTTTTATATAAGCTCTAAATGCTGACAAAGTTATAAGAATAAATATTATGAGGCATAGAAAACAGGACACTAGTGAGGGAACAAGGATATTATCATGCAACGGAGACGAGAGATGAGAGAGAGTCATGAAGAAATAGACAAGGAACTGAGAATAGAAAGCAATAGGATGGGGAAAGAAGCTGGCAAAACAAGAGGGAGGAGAGACCCATTATGATTGGGGTGGTTCAAAGAGAGAAGGATGAAAAAAATAAAAACATTAGAAAGAATAAAAGAAACAAAGGAATTACCGAAAAGAATTAATATAAATAGATGAAAAGGGTACGAAATATATAATGTAGAAAAAGAAGCACCACATTACTATGTCTTCAAAAGCTAGCCATCTAAAATCAGGACCTATTCATCTGTCCTCAAATACCCTGTCCCCTCTGTATCACTACATCCAAGTCATTCATTGTATGTAGAAAAAGAAGCACCATATTTTTAAGTCTTCAAAAACTAGCCATCTAGAATTATTCCTCTGTTTCCAAATATCTTGTCAATAAATGGCTTGAATGTAAGGGATATAAAGAGAACAGAGTTTTTGAAGACAGACGATTTTTAGGTCTAGAATCCGATGCGGAGGAGGAGTCAAACAAGATTCCATTTGACAGGCAGTTACATGGACAAAGCTCCTGACTGTAATAATCTATCCATCATTTGATTTCTGTTTTCTCCGGTTACAGAAAAGTGAGGCCATCTCTCTTTCATGGTTTAGAGTATTATCTGTTTGAAATTAACTTTGAATTTAGAACTTTATTTTAGAGATCAAATTCGAAGAGCTCGACTTCTAATTAATAATTTCTTAATGTGTTCACGACGCTATCGTTTTAGTTGGCAATCACTGAACATAAATTTGAGAATAACTAATATATTGTAAATTTCAGTATCATATTCAAAAATTATTGTAAGTTTTAGATTAAAATATAAAAAATTTTATTTAAAAAAAGAGCCCCGATCGGTTAAAATCCCAATTCAGGGGCTCTAAATTAAGACCATCCAATGTGGCCTCAGGTTGTTCCCCCCCTTCCCTTAGTCGTTCTCTAAACTTATGTCGGTTGACCACTTGTAAAGATACGTATGGCTAAGAATTTGTTGACTTATGACATAGCAAACCTACAAAGGTCGCTGAGTGTGATGACTTCTGAAATAATCTGTCAAATCAATTCCCTAAATAATTTTTTTATTAAATTCTTATTGGTCACATATTCTGACGGAGGGGAAGTAAACCTACCCATTACGACATTACTGTAAAGTACTCCAGTTGACTTGAAGAGGCCAAATACACAAAGTGAGACTCGGACATGTGACTGGACTTGGTTAACACTCTGATACTTAGAGTGATAGCCAGCTATGACTGACACACTCCATCAAAGACCCCACATTCTCTGCTTGTACTTCTTTGAATTCATGGCTTGTGTGAATATTCTTCTTCCTCCTCATCTCTGTGTGTTCTTTGTCTTCCCTTATTCTGCTTTACGTCTGTCACGCGCATATACACATGGTGGTCACTACTTTGTGTCCAAATCTGAGTAAGGCTGTCGAGCTTGACAGCTTTCAGACTAACTAGACTGAGATCACGATGATATCATTTTTGATGAAAGAACGATTGTGACATAACATTTAAACTGAGAACTTGGTATCCCATCACCAATTTCCCAATTGTCTCTTTTATTTGTCGTTTTCTGCTCCTAATTCTTATTTTATACTTAAATACTCTCCCACTGATATGTTTCATAGTGGAAGATGAATGTACTTATTTTGAGATTCTTTTGGAATGTTTAGCAGATACCTTAGTGTGGAACCAATAATCATCGTGTCTGTAGAAAAAGATACACACGTTAGGAGGGTATATATGACGACATAAAGATAGGGGTAGTTCACATTTATAAAACCAAATTTAACAAGCCCACGAAGTTTGTATACATTTTAGCTTTTTCACTGGTAATGCTTATACAATGGACGATGAAGTACTTCTTACTGGCTTAATTCACATTAAGTAATGACGGAGCCGGAAATTTAAGATTGGGAGCCCAAATATTTAATTTTTTAAATTTTGGGGGCCCAGTGCACTACTAACCTCTAAATAACCCCGTCCTAATAATTGCACTGGCCCCCACCTACCTTAACTACAAGAAATATGGCGTTTAGCGACGGAAATTACCGACAAAATTCGAATGATTTCCGACGGTCATGTAAAATAGCGACGGAAAATTACCGACAGCCAACGACGTCGTTAAAACAGCTGTTGGTAAGTTTACCGACGGTACTTATCGAACATTTTTCCGACGAAAATTTATTTTCCATCGGTAAATATCGATCATTTTACCGACGGAAAATAAATTCCGTCAGTAAATAAAATTAATTTAAAAAAAGCCCCCATCATCGTTGATGAGATGTTCTTCAAGACTCTTCTTTCTATAGTTCCGATTCCTCTGAAACGAAATTAAAACTAAAGCTGCCAAACAAAAAGTACCTATCGATTATACATTTCCCTCAAAACAAATCAGGCTTAATATACTTACAAGCTGAAAGAAAGATTGAATATGCAAACTCACCAGGATTCAGTAGAGTATTCAAAGAGCTTCCATATACTGGATCTTATGGGCTTTCTTCAACAATACTTGTTTATTCCTTAATACCAAAAAGAATTCAACACATAAATCAATACTATATATGGCAATAAAAAACCTACCAAGAAAGAGTAATAAAGAAATCAGAGGAAAAAGAAAACAAGAAAGAAGAGGAACTTACCAGATGGGAGAAGAAGATGAACTAGGAGGAAGGAGGGGGGGCGGAAGGGCTGTCGGGTATTTTAAACAAGAATTACCGACGAAAATAGCGACAAAAATTTCCGTCGGAACTTTTCAATTATATTTTACCGCCTTTAATTCCCGCCTTCTATTTAGCGACGGAAAATATTTCCGTCGGTAATCGAAATTTTTTACGTTGATTTTAGCAACGGAAATATGTTTTCTGTCGCTAATATTGGGGGACGAATTCTCTCCATTTTTTGCGACGGAAAATTATAACCGTCGCTAAACCAAAATTTTTTCACGTCCATTTTAGCAACGGAAATAGATTTTTCGTCGCTAATTTGCTACGCCAAATTTTCCGTCGCTAAATGAAATGACCGATGGATACGTTACCGTCCCTAAATTCCGTCGCTAATATTGGCGGGACGAATTCCCTCCATTTTTAGCGACGGAAAATTATAATCGTCGCTAAATCAATTTTATCACGTCGATTTTAACTACAGAAATATATTTTCCGTCGCTAATTTGCTACGCTTTGTTGTCCGTCGGTAAATGAATTTGTTAACATAAATTTTAGCTACGGAAATCATAATTCCGTCGCTAATTTGCAACGTTTTTGTTTCCGTCGGTAATTGTCCGTCGCTAATTCCTACTTTTCTTGTAGTGCTTCGTCCCTGCATTTAAGTTTTTGTTCTTTTGTTTTTAAGATAACACACTTATGTTTAATGATAGGAAATTAAAATTTGAGAATCAATTTGTAAATTGTAGTTTATAACTAATTAAATATTTCTATAACTAATCTTTTTCAACATTAGAAAGAAGAAGAAGAAGAAGAAGAAGAAGAATTGTGGCATTATATCATAAACTGTCTATGTTTAGGTCTGCAAGAAACTAAAACCGATGACAACTTGAGTATGACGTTAAGGGCTAGATGTTCTTTTTTTTTTGCCCCCCTTTAAATTTTTTTTAAAACTTTACTAAAGCTAGACTTATATGTAATGTTGTTTTCATCTAATGTAGTAAATTATGAATTTTTGTAATAACTTTTCCTACATGATACCTGACTCATATAATTTAGCAAACTTCTTTGTACAAATGAAATATCCATATCCAACTAACTAATTCATCCTCCATTTAAAGGTTTTCGAAATAATAATTTGTAATACATAACAAGAGCCTTAGTATGTGTCCTGGATCGTACGTGAAAGGTAAATAAATGAAATAAATGAAAAATACCTATTTTTGATTCCATCACACATTTGGAAGTGTTTTCTGAGGCAAAACAAGCTCCGATCAATCGAGACTTTCACGACAACTCCTCTCTGGGATATGGTCAACATCTTTTTATAGTTTTCTCAAAACGTGAGTTCTCCTAAAGTGCTAAAGAATCCTGATACTCACAAACAAATTGAGCAATTGCAGGAGACCTTAACCTCTTTATATAGCTTCTATATCGAGCTTCTCTTCACAAGCCCGATATGAGTTATGTCTACATTAATTAGGGTCCATTTTCTCGTGGACTTCGGTCAGCTAATATTAGATCATTTATCGGGCCACTTTATATCTTTATTCGAATCAAAATTATGAAACTTAATTGAAAATCAAAAAATTCCACAATTAAATATTGTCCACCAAATGGAAAATTACTAACATTCTCCCCGTTAAACAATACTTAGTTGCAGTTTAAAATCAAGTTAAAAACCATTTTAAAACATGGCTAAGCTACGTTACTGAATTGGTACCTAGTTTAAAAACAATTTATCCAAAAATAATGAAAGTCCATCATTCTGTTCTGTAAGGCTTCCAATACTGAAAAATATTACATACATGTGTCATGTGTGACACAGATCCAATGCAATCATGAATACCTAATACCTTACTAACATGAATGAGAAAATGGAGTGTGGCAAACTAAGATGATATCTACATGATCTAAAGAGTATCATTTCACTGTTTGTAGGTCCCAATTTCTCTAAACTTTATGCTAAATTGTATTAGAGAAATCTTGTTTTCTCTCACCGAATGCTAAACTGCATTAGCGAAAACCTTTATGTTATCTCGCTGAATGCTAAACAACATTAGAGAACATCTTTATGGGATTAAACACTTATATATCCCTGTGTCAAGTTAATGTCCGCGGATATACATATTAAACTTTATGTCTTAATGATATAGGTTCAAGGTCAATTTGTACATATGTCCAATGACCTTCAAAATGCTTAAGGTTAACACAGATCCTAAGACTTTCACATGTATTGTGACTACATATGGAAACATAAGTATAATAAAAGACAATCATCTTTATTAATATACCACCATACTATCATAATACATAAGAATGTATATACATATAAGGATAAAATACAATGATCCCTAAATAACTGTGTCTAAAGACTTCAAAACACTCATACTAAATACATGTCATTCAAATACAAATGGGTGAAGTCCTTTAGTTAAAAGATCAACTAACATTTCCTCAGTCTTTAAATGTTCTGCTTCAATGTCACCTTTTTTAATCAACTCCTTTATAGTCAGGTATTTGAACTCTAAATGGTTAGACCTTGCGATATTCTTATTCTTGTTACTAAACAAAACAGCAACAAGATTATCATAATGTAACTGAATGGGCCTAGCCACAGAATTAACCATAGACAGCTTAGAAATTAAATTTTTTAGCCAAACTGCCTATGAAGCAGCTCCATAACACTCTACAAACTCTGCATGCATCGTTGAGGAAGTCAATAACGTCTGCTTGATGCTCTTCCATATACTACACCATCTGTTAACATGAAAATATAACCTGAAGTGGACTTTCAATCATCCGAACACATATCAAAATTAGAATCTGTATACCCTGCAAGGTTCAGATCGTTGACTCACCTGTATGTCAAAATATAATCCTTAATATCCTTTAAGTATCTTAACACTCACTTGACTGCATTCCAATGATCTATACCTAGGTTAGCTAAATATCGACAACCCGACAGTCTAACAAAAAATGTAATATCTGTTCTATTGCATACATAAGGCTACTTACCGCACTAGAATAAGGAACATTCTTCATGGCATCTCTCTCTACTTCATTCTTTGAACACTGTGCCAAAGATAATCTCTCATCATGAGAGTTAAGTGCTACAACGGTTTACAGTTAGTCATATTAAACCTTTGTAGCACACGCTCAATGTGCACTCTGTGAGAGGCCTAATGAGTGTTAAGATCTGCCTTAGTGAATCTGCATAGCTAGGATGAAAGATGCTTCACCCAGATCTTTCATGTCAAAATGCTTGGCCAAAAGTTGGTTAACCTCATGCAACATGGTCAAGTCATTTGACGCGAGTAATATATTATCCACATATAGTAATAGGAAGATAACTTTTCTCCCCCTAGCCTTATAGTATAAACATCTTTCAACTTTGTCTTCCACAAAGCGGAAAGAGGTTAAAACCTTATCAAACTTTAAGTACCAATGTTTGGAAGCCTATTTTAGACCATATATTGATTTTCTCAACTTGCATACTTTGTCAGTCTCTCTTTGATCCAAAATCCTTCAAATTGATCCACATGGTCCTCTTCATAATGTTCCTCATTCAGGAAAGCAGTCATGACATCCATTTGATGTAGCTCAATATTATAATGAGCTACTATTGTCATAATCACTCTGAATGCATCCTTAAAAGACATGAGAGAGAAGGTAATAATAAAGTCAACCCTCTCTCTCTAATTGAACCATCTAGTAACTAAGCGAGCATTGAACTGCTTAAATTTACCCGAGTGTCCTTCTTGGTCTTAAATAACCATTTACAATTGACAGGTATGTAATGTTGAGGTAAATCAACCAGCTCCTATACCTTGTTATGCTTCATGGACTGCATCTCGTCCTTCATTACATCCTACCACATATCCACATGAGGTCCAAAAACAGCTTTTGTAAAAGTGATTGGATCCATAACATGTCTAATATCATAGTCTTGTTTACCCAAATAGACTATGTAATCAGATGAAATAGCAAGTCATCTTATCCTTGTGGATCTTCACAATAACATTGGTTCTTATACCTTAGGAACCTATGTTTGTTCTGTTTTTGTAGAAGAATGGTAATCAAACCTTAATCCACATGATCTGACTATGTGAGCAACAAATATGTGATAAGTATAAATTGCATCATGTTTTAAGGCATAGTTTAACATGTGTTTATCCATTAATCCGATCATTTAGTATGTGTTTAGGTTAGAATTGTGTTAGTTTGTTAATTATTTATGTTTTAAGTGTTTTATAGGATAGTACAAGCTTTTAAGCTTAAATATTATGTTTTTGAGGTACCTTGATATGTTTCTAGTGTTTCAGGGTTAATATTGAAGAACAAAGGAGTTTTAGGAGACATTCGGGCCGAAACAACAGCCCACAGCTACAATCTTGCAGGACTACAGTCGGGAGCTACGTCGGGCAAACACGTAGACACTTATGAATTTCATGTTTCGAGGAATTTTTTAGACCTTTTGGATCCCAGAAAAGCCCTAGGATTACCCAAAATGTAAGAGACTATTTAAAAAACAAGGCAAAGAGGCAGAAGGGCTTTTGACATCAGCCACCTTGAAGAAATCCTAGAGAGAATTCATCGAGAGATTGAGAAAGAGAAGAAGGAAGAGAGAAGTGGAGAAGAAGCTGACTTGACGTACTTCCCGGATAAGGAGTTTCCTGACGTCACTGCCTCCCATCATTCGTTCAGATTGTATTTCCTATTTATTTTCCATTTTTAATATTGTATAAAATTGGGAATAACAGTTTGACGGTAGGATTTTGAATGTTGAGATGTTCTAAACTCACCTTCGGAGTTTTGTCTTTGAATTAATGAAATTTGATTGTTTATGTGTTATTGGATTTGTTGTAGTTTAATTCTGGATATGAATAATTTGATAATAAACTGAGAAGGTGAATTGAAAAAAATAATTAAATTAGGCTAATGATAGTTAGGTGATTTAATAGAACGAGGTGCATAGGTTTCCGATAGTTTATTAGATAACTTCAGAACTAATTAGGGTTTTGGATAGCTTGTTCATTGAGAGATTGTAACTTTCATAATATGATTAGGGCTTATAATTTAGGGTTAATAGTTATAACTTGAGAGAGAGTAATCAACTCTAGGATCGTCTAGAACCAGCAATCTAGTAATTCATAATCAATTAGATTAGCATTAAGGAGAGGTAAAATTCCTTCTCTCAATTGGTAAATTCCTTAGGTTGATTCTTGGGTGTGTGTTGCAATTACTGCATTATTAACATTTCATGATTGATTCTTGATTTGATTTAATTGATTGAATTAAATTCTAGTTTTAATTTTGTTACATTTTGAATTTTTCGATTTGTTTTGGCCTTATATTTTAGGATTAGATGATCTCTCTTTGTGGGATCGACACCTTAGGTACTACTCTAACTAATCGTGTGCTTGCGGATTATCGAGGGTATTATTAAAACTTACACACATCAAACACCCGATCAATATGATATAATTGTCGTATCTGTCCCGCTATCATCTGATAGATGGCTCACCCTCTTCATAGACATCATATTCCAAAAACTTTGTTGTTTGTGATTCCACAACTTCTAGCCCCTCCTCTATAGTAAAATTTTTAGCCTTTAGAATGATCGAGATATCCAACTAAGTAGTAATAAGTTGAATGAGCTTGTAATTTGCTTTCATGAGGATTATGCAATTGTACCTTAGCAGGGTAGCTCCATACTCGAATGTGGAAAAGGCTGGGGTTCCACCCTTTCCAGATTTCGAAAGGCGTCTTAGGCATTGACTTACTTGGAGCTATGTTCAGTATATACAACGTGTTAGCCCCAGATTTTTTTTATGATTAATTAAGCATGATTAGCCTAATTGATTAAATTAGGTTAGCACTAATGGAT
>JAOQMR010000005.1:21410151-21420364 GCA_027563865.1 Erythroxylum pelleterianum
ACGACGTCCTCGATACGTCGTTAGAACGTCCCAATCCCTGACGTTTACTTCAGACGTCGCACAATGTTTAAACCTTTTCTGACGTCATTTAAAACGTCGAAAAATACCTCGTCATTTAACGACGTTTAGCAGCAGACGTCGTATATCACTAATGCCTACACTACTTTCCACGACGTTGTTTGCGACGTTTTAATAGACGTCGAGGATATGTTTCTACGACGTCAAATTGCCTTTAGCAACGTTTAAAAAACGACGCAAAAGGCCTCCTTTTCTTGTAGTGATGGTAAGTGAATTAAGTATAAGCGAGAAACATTTGTTTATAGTTGAACTTTTGTATTCTAAAAAGTAAAACAACAAAAGTAAGAGCGAAGAAAAAGAGTGTAATTGTGGAGCACTCCGTGTCAAAGAATAAAAGATTGAGAGTGACAAAATATATCGACGGACTGTACGTGTTGAGTTGGGGTCGCTTACCAGAGGTAGGAAAGGGATAGTTTTCAACTCATTTGACAAAATTAAACTAATTTGTCCGAAAGTCATTTTCTTGGCTCTGACTTACAGAAGAAGAGAGCGCTGTGGGGCCTAAGTGTCGACGCACGCGTGCACGCCCAGTGGACCCCACAGGCGTTGACTTAGCTGTCAGCAGCTCATAACTGGTCTCTTTAAGTCTTAACGTATTTGCCGTCGTCCACTACGCTTCAACTCCTCCGCCGCCTCTCGCTTCCCTACTCATCGATCCTACTTAGTCAACGTTTTTTTCAATATTTTCTAAAATGCCAATTTCATTCTTGCCACTTCTTTTTATATGGAGTAAATATGCAATTTCATAACTGTATTTAAAATGTTTTATATCTCGAGTAAATAATGTACAGAACCAAACTTCAGTTCATATGACATATACTTTCTGCCATCAAGTTAAAGGCTTTACAAGAAACACTTGCGAAATTATATCATTTTCCTTCATTTGTTATCTGGATTGACTAGTCAGAAAGAAAATTAATCCCACATATAGAAGCACACCCTTAGTCTCTTACCCTTTGGCTTCTAAATTATCTTCAATCACAGCAAAGGTGAAAATGATATTATCCTTGAATTAGGTTAATAATCAAAGCCACTCAGCACGTAATCATTAAATTCCAACATAATTGAGATACTACGGCTCTTATTACACCACATTTAATGTGATAGCATGTTTATATCCACCTAACTTTAAAAAAAAATGAAGTCATTACTTACACCAACAAGTTCACGTCTATGGCTAAAAATAATCAACAAGTCGGTGTTTGGTTCTATTAAAAGACAAAGCTTTGGGCGATCAAGAGGACAAACATTGACGTTTCCACTAGTGTGTTAATGATATGCTGAGTTGATTGTCAACTTCCTCAGGGTGTGACGTCTGAGGAGGCCAATTGGCTTGTCTTTGAGATCGAGTAAAGCATCCATTTCTACAACCGAAAATAAAAATCTATACACACTCACACACATATATATATTTCCATAAAGGAGTCAACCCTCAAGTGAAGATTCCATTATTGCATAGGCTGCGGGTTTAATTCAGAAAGCAATTGATTAAAGCTACGATATAAAGACTTGCTAGTAAACAGAAACATTTTGATATTTAGTGATAACCGGATTCATTTTCTAAACTAACACAGTATGCATATAATCTATCTCCTTTAGGATCTTTTAGTTATTGCATAGGTCTCCATTGATCATTGTAATCAAACTATTAATACGACAAAGTTTGGGGGTAGTTTCGGACCATGGATGAAATCCCATACATGATTCTTTAAATAATTGAAGTCAATAGAGGTTGAGGGACTTTACCTAACAATTCACGCTCCTACGTGCCAACTGAGAAATTGAGTTTACCCTTTTTTTTAAAATGATTAAAATACTTTATCATTTCTAATTATTTTATAATTTTTTCCTTAATATTACTTTTTTTAAAAAAAAATTGTTACAAGTACTTACCAAATTATTTTAACAAAAACTGCTCTGCGTAATTGACCTAGCTTGATCGTATCAAAATCCTTTACTAAAATAATTTAAATGAAAGTTATGTTTTGAAAATTTTATAATATTATAAAATGTTTTTTAAAGTAATTTAATATAATAATATTTTTAAAATAATAAAAAATAACACCTTTTGAAATGATATTAAGAATAGATTAAACATTTTTTTGGTAAATCAGAAAATAAATTATTGAGCAAAAGAATATATACAAATAGTTCACAGTCTAAGCCACCAAAGGCTCAACCACCAATGTCTGAGAAGATCCAAGAATACCTCACTCCAGCTCTAGGTATCATTAATGATCACGTTAGAAACAAATGCTATGAGAGGGAGCTCCGAGCCATTAATCTCCCTGAAAAAGACTGCAGAATGCCATGCGGGTGCCAAGGGTTCTGCCAGAAAAGAGTAGACATACCATTGCCAATCCTAAATCTAAATTGATGACTCAACTTGTCCCGAACTGTTAAAATCTTTCTCCAACTCCAAGAACTATTGTAGGTAGGCTAAACACTCCAAAAATTATGCCTCCGCAATATTATGGTATGAACCCACCTCACCCAGAGAGCTTCCCTATCTTCAAATAGAATCCAGATCCGTTTTCCTAACAGCACTTGATTCCAAATTATCCTAACAAAAAAATAAATATATATATATAAAGTAAAATATTAGTATGATTAAACACTTAATAAGAATTATATGCAGTAATATAGTTTATTAAAAAAATTATAATCTTAAATTTAATAAAAATAATATTTACTTATCTAGCTAATGAATAAATTTACATTTATATTTAAGAGTTAGTTTATCTCATTTTAAACCATCATTGAGACGATATTTAAATGCTACTTAATAGATTCTTTAAGCAAAGAAAAGGTGAACTGAGTACTTGTTGATATCTTATAATTTGGAGCTTCTTATTGCTAAGGTCGAGGGAACTTGTATCGCAAATGACAAACCAGATTCTTAACGAAATTCATTTTAGCTTCCTAAGTTTAACGTGAATCCATTTATTTCAATTGATTTGAAAAGATGAATGAGTCAGTGTGCCAATTAAGTTAAACTAACGTAGAAACTATCTTGTACTTAGAAAAGGTAGTGAAGAAGATTTGGTCTTAGAGTATCAAATTTGATATCCCTTTTATTTTCTTCCTTTAAACCCTCCATCTCTTTTCATATAACTCTATAAAGCATATGTTGAAAGGCAAATTCTATCTATTTACATTGAGTATAAGATACATGTATAGAGTTTACAAAATTGTAAGACGAGTATGTTTAATGTCTGTCTAAACTATAGGATACGCATCAATCTAAACATACAATTCATAGCATACTAAATAATGATGGCTACAAAAGATTTGGACTCTAGCTATACTTTTCAGTCTCCCACATGAGCCGGTATTTGCAAGGCAATCAGCTTGGTCTTTAAATAATGAAAACTATGCTTTGATAACGATTTGGTTAAAACATCAGCCAATTGATCGGTAGTTGCAATATAACACACTTGAAGTTCTTTGTTAGTACCATACATAATGAAATTCAATTTTCAAATGCCTAGACCATGTATGAAAAATAGATGTCGTAGTAAGATAAGTAGCAATTAAATTATCACACCAAAAAATTGGAAAGGATATTGAAGGAATACAAATTTCTTGCATCATCGATTGTAAGCATTGTAACCCTGCTACAACAATAGCAACTGCATGATACTCAGCTTTGCTTGATGATTTAGCCACCATCATTTGTTTCCTTGATCCCCACAATTTTAAGTTGTAACCAACATAAATAACGAAACATGTGGTACTCTTACAATCGTCAAGGCTGCCTCCCCAATTAGAGTCACTGTAAGCCAAGATATGAAAAGAACTTGAGCGTCTCAACAAAATGACTTGATCAATATTACTGTTGAGCAGATACCTAAGTATTCATTTAACTACAGTCCAATGCTGGTCAATAAGTAAATACATAAATTAGGAAACTTGGTTAACTACATAACAAATATCAGGATGAGTTAAGTAAAGGTATACAAGCCTCCAACAATAATTCAATAAAGAGTAGTGTCCAAAAAATAAGTCCCATCATGAATACTCCATTTTATTTTGTCACAAGTCAATGTAGCAAAACTATTTATATCCTCCGTATGAGCTTTGTTCATCAAATCTTTTATATATCTTGATTGAGTTAGTAATAAACCATCTGAAGTTCAATGTGCCTCCATACCCAAAATATAACAAAAATGTTCTAAATCCTTTAGCGCAACGGATTGTTAGAGAGATTGAATTATGTTAGTGACCACATGATTATTGTTTACCATGATAAAATATCATCAACATATAACAAACTAAAAACTTAAGCCGAACCATGGCGAAGGATGAAGAGAGATGTATTGGTCTTTGAACCCTTGAAACTAATTTGATCAATGCATTCGTCAAACACTTAAACCACTGTCGAGGTGCCTGTTTCAATGTAATTTACAAACATGGTTTAGATATGTAGGATGAGCATGCCCTTGCGATTATTGCATAAAGACATTATCATCAAGTGAACCATACAAAAAGACATTAGAAACATTTAATTGTCGAATCTCCTCTCCCAATTACAAGATAAGGCATATGATAATAAAAGACAGATACTGGAAAGTTTAATAAATGGACTAAAAGTATCTGTGCAATCCACATCTAGTCATTTATTGAATCTCTTTGCCACTAAATGCGCCTTGTATAGATCAATCATACCATCTGGCTTTCACTTGATATGATATACCCATTTGTATCCAACTATATTATCAACTTGAGAAGGAGGCACTTGATATCATTACGTTGTACTCCTCTGTCATTGCTTGACTCTAGTTTTAAGATTTATTGGCTTGTTTATAAGTTGATGGTTCAATTTTAGAGAAGGTAAACAAATTGGCGAGGCTTAAGAGGACAAATTTTAGATCTACTAACCATATGATATTGACGAGGTAGTTCAGTAGTATTAGAATTGTAACGAGTTAAGTAAACAATTAAAAGCAAGTCAGATGAGTTGTATAAGAGCTAGTGTCATGTAGGTACCATCAACATATTTTGTTAAATCATAACTATGTAAAAGAGATATAAGTTGTGCCTTCGAAACAAGATACTTGGTAGAATGTACTTTGATAGACAATTGATGTGTGATGTTTGGAAGAGCTAAGATGTTAGAAGTAGTCAATGAAGAAGAAGAAGAAGACAATAAGAAGACAATAAAGTTCTCATTAGACCACAGAAGCTCTAATACCATATAAAGGATATTTAGAAAGGCAAATTCTATCTAGTCACATTGAACATAAGATACATATATAGAGTTTATAAGAGTTTACAAAACTATAGGATAAGTTTGTATAATGTCTATTTAAATACACAATTCACAATAAACAAAATAATAATGGTTACAATAGATTTGGGCTCTAGTTATCCTTATCAATCTCATCTTCTTTTGCCTTATACTACGTAGTAAGGTGACGCATTCAACAAACATCAATATAATGGCACTGATGCTTATAACAGGCTTATATATAATAACGATAACATCAACAATAACCCTAGTGTATAAGACTTTTCGCTTTGCGAGGATCAGGGTAGGGACATAAATTGTATGCAACCTTCTCTTTATATTTTACAAAGAGATTGTTTTTTTTGACTCGAACATGTGACCTTTTGATCACAAAGGAGTAGCCTTACTAGTTGCTCCAAGGGTCGCCTTCTCATAATAGGCAAATCTAGCTATATTTAAATCTAACTTTCTTTTCATGTCTATATTATTAATACTTGCCCCTTAATTATCAATTTTATCCCTTTATTACTGTTGGAATTATGCCCATGACCCAATCGTTATGTAATAGATTAAACATTTTTTGTTTTGTGATTATTAACTTTGTTTAATAACATGGAAAATGATTGTATTATCATATTATGTTTATTGTTTTTATCCTAATATGATAATCCCTTGATTAAATTTATATATTTGCCATTATAATGGAGATTATAATAATGAGATTCAAGTCTTTAGGGTTTAATCTAAAAGTATTCTTGATCATAAGACCATCAAATAAGGACTTTAACGATCCAGTTAGATCAATATGCATGTAATAGTATCTATTGGATGGATATTAGTAGATCTCATTTACTAAGTTATATATATAGATGATGCATATGAAGATATGATCACTGAACTGACCAAATTAAGAATCCCCAATGGTTAATATTACCTATGAATTGTCAAGTGGAATATTCTCATAAGGATTTAAACGTTTATTTTTCCTTTGACCTGAAATCATCTTAGTAATCAATAAGTCACTTATTATGTTTTGATGTAGGACACCAAGTGTGTAAAAATGCTAATTGAATGATCATTGGATATAATTAAGTACCTATTTGATTAGTGGTGAGTCAAGATGGGATCCATCGACTATAGGTAATGAGTTTGAGCTCTATGTTGTCATTGATCTTAATGGTTGTTTCAAGACCTTGGTCAGGGCGATCAAATGAGTGAGGAAAGGAGTTTCTTAAGTGATTATTAATGATCGACATGTAACATATTTAGTTATCTAATAGGGTTTGACAGTTAAACCATACCTTAGGATAATCCAGAGTTGTAATGATGGAAGGTAATAATACATTATCTCAAACCAGGTTCCGTCTTTGTAAGGTTGTTATTTCACACTATCAGGTCGTTGAGGAGTGTTGTTAGACGCCAACCTTCATTAGTAATTAATTGGATTAATTACTACCGATTTAGTGATGAACCTATGTCGTCACACACTTACGAGTGTAATATTTTCTTTTTTGGTAAAGAGAGTAATATTTTATGTTTATGATTATTTAATTTATTAAGAGATAATTTATTAAATAATCTATATGGCATATTATTATATTTTTTAGTCCAGAAAATATAATTAATATTGAAAATTCTCTTATACAAAATAAATGAATAAAATAAAATGAAAATATTTTATTTTCTTTTATAAATAATAATAATTAAAAAAGGCAAAAGGCGTCAGATGGTAAAAGGCACTTTGTTCTTGGTGGTTTTGTTTTGGTTTTACATTTAAACCAAAACGAAAAAGAAGTGATGTGTGTGTGTTTATTTGTAAGTTTTTGAACACGTTATAACCCTTGCAAAGAAGGGAGAGTTAATATAGATACTCTTTCATGTTTTAATACTTACGAAATTACTTTCTCTCACTATTTCGAACGTTTAAATCACAAAGAGAAGAGAGTAAGTTGTACTCTTTCATTTTGTACGTTGAAATCAACAAGAGAAAAGACAATAAAATTGTTTTCTTCATTCTTAAAGAAAGAGTTCTTCAAATTTGATCATAGTCATATCAAGTGTTGAAAGCGAGATGTATTTTTCAGTGTAGAGTACATATAGATTTCGAATTTTCGAAGTTCACTATCAATTAATTCTTATAAATTTCAAGTATTTATCTTTGCCTATTCTAGGATTGCAATTTTTTAAAAAAATTTCCACTACATATGCGATTCGAAAATTACCACTTGTCTTGTTTTAGGTCAGGGGAATTGTCAAGATGTACTTAAGGCCCAAGATTTGTTTCATCAATCTTACGATTTTGTTTACTTTTCACGCTTCTATATGCAGCAATAAGACAAGGGACGCTCGCTGTTTGAGTCTTCCTTAATGTATTGTAGTTTTTTCAAGAATGGAACAATAAATGCTTATTAGTAGAAGAAAAAAAAGGTATCTTCTGTTTACTATTTTAGTTGAACCTTCTTTCGTGAATAAAACGAGGCGCTAGAGTAATAAGTGGTCGTTGATGCTATCACTACATATGGAATGGAATATGGCTATGCAGGAGTAGCTTCTTAATTTGATCTTTAGCTTATCAAAACATTGTAATTCCATGTTTAAGTTACTACCAGTTTTATTTCCATTAATTCTCCTGATAGAAAAAAATAAGAAAAAAGAATAGCTTATTTCTTTTCTATGAGTGGAAGTGGAAGCTAGCATGGCATGAATTGATTGGACATTAGACCATATTGTTATGTATTCTGTTGTTATTGAATGAACCAAAAAGAAAGGACACACAGCAGCCCAACAAAGTAAGAAGGAAAAAAGAAAATGAAAAAGACCTACATAGAAATCAAATTCAAGAGAAAAATAAAAAAGGATGAGAAAATGAAACTCAAATTTCAAAAAGACCTTTCCTTTGTCTAATCAGGTGACCCCCTGAAAAGTCAAACGCGCCAACACAACATTCCAGTTAGTTCTATCCATGGTAGCACACACACGAGAACCCAAAAACAGTCTCCAATTTGGCTACTATAAATATCCCTTGAGATGTAGCAAACCGTTTTCTATCATTTCATGTAACCAAACAACTTAAAGCAATCCTCAAAACCAACACCAAACCCGCCTATATTGAAGTGGAAGCACCCACAAAATCCCAGAATTTGTCCATACAGCTGCTAACGTGAACTTTTAGGAACTTAACCCTTGCTCGCTATCTAGGAAGCCAAATCATGGCAGATGAATACAACCCAGGCACAAACTGGTGGAATTCCTCAAGAAACAGGTTTGATAGCGGTTCATCATCATCTTCTTCTTCAGGGCTTAATAGTTTAGGCAGCTTTGCTTGGCCAACTGAAGCAGTTGATGTCAAGGGAAGGTCTTGTATGGAGTCTGTGTCGGTCTCGGATAGTTCTGCCGTTTTCCATGATACTCAGAAGCTGCAACTGGGGCGAGATCATTCTGGTGGTGACCTGAATATGATGGGTTTAGGCCTTTCTTCACATGCCATGGAATGGGACCAAACTTTACTGTAAGTTCATATATATATATTCTTGTAACCATTGAGAATTTAGCTTCTTGTTTAAAGGTGTTGCTGAAATTCATGACGTGGGTCTAATCTTTTGAGGCTGATATCGTTTGATTCCTTTCCAGTAGTCGAAGTGATAAGGTTGAGAATAATTTTCGTTCCTTGCTGCAAGAGAACTTGAATTCCAGTTCCAATTATCGGCAAGAAAGTGGGATCGGATCGTCTCAAGTTCAGTGGAGGGGAAGAATGTTTACTGGAGCTACAGGAGATTCTTCTGTGAACGATTTTAAACATATTAGCCGAGATTTTTCCTTAGATCAGCCTCATTTTAGTCCTCATGGAAGCTCCACCGATAGTACGGTTACATGTCAAAGCTTGCAGTCTAGTTTCCAAATGGATTCATCGGCTATTTATGATAATCCTTCAACTATTTTTCAAGGGCTAGTGGGATCTCAAAATCAAGCACAACAGTCCTCGTTCGAGAACCGATCCATGAATTATTTGTTTGGTCCCAATTATGGCATTAGCACCAATGAATTGTTGCCTTCTTGGTCTAAAGTGCCTCAATTCTTTAGAAGTTCTCCACCTAAACAGCCTTCTCATAACCAGTTGCATTTCTCCAACAACGCACCCTTTTGGAATGCATCTGCAAGTGCCATGAGTGATGTTCGACCAAGCTTTTCCCCTTCCTTGCAACCGCAATTTCTTGCATCAAATTTTGACAAAAAAACAAAGGTATGTATGTATATATATACATGAATAAATCCCCAATAGGAATATCACAATCATGTATATGTACGTAGTGGCACTATGCGTAATTGGTGTATGCATTTTGAATACTTTAATGCTTATGGCCGAACAGTTTCACAAACAGATAGAAGCTAGAATTGATAAATATATACACGAAAATATAGGTAAAGTATATCGACACCTAGATGGATCGAGGCAGCTATAAAATTAGGGTTTGGATTATAGAGATTGAAAATTTTCGGTTCATTCATTTCCAGCAGAACATATCAGAAGCACGGGATTCGAACACAGTAGATAAGAAAATTGGTGGGAGTGAAGCAGCAACAAAAAGGCCTAGAAACGAAACAACATCAGCTATGCCACCCTTTAAGGTACCAAAAAAAAAAATGATCGGAAAATGTTTTTTTGACATGATAGAGGGTACACACTAAAGCTTTTTGATTTGTACCATCTATACCCTTTTATAGGTGAGAATTTTTTCGTAACTTTGATGATCATATAGGTAAGGAAAGAGAAAATGGGGGACAGAATTACTGCACTCCAACAATTGGTTTCGCCTTTTGGAAAGGTAGTCATATATATAATTTACGACTTCTTTTTTCTCTTATACTTCCAAAAAAGAAAACTAATGTGCATATGGTGAGAGATAT
>JAOQMR010000005.1:21454994-21466485 GCA_027563865.1 Erythroxylum pelleterianum
ATTTGTATTTATTATTATTGTTAGTAATAATAAAAAATTTAATCAAATATATTATTATTAATATTATTATTAGTATACAAATTGTATGTATTGTTATTCAAATTTATTATTATTATTATTATTATTATTACATTCCTGATTATTATTATTGTTATTATTGAAATTGTGTATTATTATTCATAACATTATGAAAATTATTATTAATATGGCCAGGCTGAGCCCTAATAATAATTTAATTTCGGATTTAATAAATATTACAATTAAATTATATATAACATTTATAATAATACTAATATTAATAATAAACTGTTTGTTAAAAATGTTTAAGATTTATAATAATAAGTATATATACTCCACTAAGAAAAAATATTAATAATAAATAAATATTATAAGAATAGTTAAATTATTATGAATAATAAAGTCATTAATATTTAGAAGAAGATTAGTAATTATAACAAATTTCATAATAATAATATTAGAAATTAATATATTTAATAAATTTAATCATCATATCGACTATAATAATAATAATAATAATAATTTTATGATGATGATGATAATAATAATAATAATAATAATAATAATAATAATAATAAAACTTTATAAATACAGATATATATATATATATATAATAACAATAATACACTTTATAATAATGTGGATTTTCATAATGTTATGAATAATAATAAACAATTTCAATAATAACATAATAATAATAATCAGGAATGTAATAATAATAATAATAATAATAAATTTGAATAACAATACATACAATTTATATATTAATAATACGATTAATAATAATATATTTGATTAAATTTTTCATTATTACTAACAATAATAATAAATACAAATGATCTATAAACATAATAATAAATTTGAATTATAATAAATATAAATTATTTAACAATATTATTGTTAATAGTTAGACATAATAGTAATAAATTTGAATTAATTGTCATAATACATTTGAATAATAATAAATACAAATAACAATAATAATAATATAATAATAAATTTGAATAAATTTATTAAAAATTTGAATAATAATAAATACAAATTATATAATAATAATAACTAATTTGAATAATATTAAAGACAAATTATATAAAAATTTATAAATTAATAATAATAATAATTAGACATAATAATAATAAATTTGAATAAATTGTAATAATAAATTTTAATAATAAAAAATACAACTCATAATTATAACATACTTATAATAAGAATAATAATAATAAACTTGAATAATAATAAATACAAATTATATAATAATAATCATAATAACCACAACAATAATAATGATAATACTTTGAATATTGATAAATACAAATTATATAATAATAATAATAATAATAAATTTGAATAATAATAAAGACAAATTATTATAAAATAATAATAATAATAATAATAACACTAATAATAATAATAAGATTTAGATAATAATAATAATAATAAGATAATAATAATAATAATAAGATTTAGATACTAATAATAAGATTAAGATAACAATAATTATAATAAGATGATAGTAAATATAATAAATATAATAATAATAAATTATTAAAATTAATTAATTACATATATATAATAATAATATAATAATAAAAATTTAAATCATGACAAATATATAATAAAATAATAATAATAATTATTATTACTACTATTATTATTAAAGAATATAATAATAAATGAAATATACATAATAAATACTAAGCAAAAAATTTCATAATAATAAGAAGTAAGTATGTTGAATATTAGAAGTTGGTTCTACGGTTTTTGGAATTGAATTAGAATAACAAAGGTGGCTTTCCAAAAATAACTCTCAAGTTCCAAAACTGGCTGGAGCTGAGATGAAAAACGCCGCCTGTGGGCTATCACATGCAGACGTAAATTTTTGTTAGACAACGACATCGTTTATTAATTAGACACAATAAGACAGAATAAGGTAAGACAGATGATTTGCTCTCGTGAAATGGGCGTGGAGGAGAGTCCATATCCTCTTTTCAATTTTATGGTGTCTTATTCTGTCTAATAAGTTTCAGCCATTTATTTATGCGGATCCTATGTTTATTTATACGGGACTCACGTGAAGTCCATATAAATAAATAACTGAGATTTATTTGACAAAATAAGACACCATAAAATTAGACAGAAAATCTTGTCTCCGCAAAGAAGCGCCAGAAACCCTGACATGATGTCCAGGATCCCATCAAACGGGGCAAAGATAAGAATAAATATTCAGAGACGCGTCTGCATGTACAATTATGGTTTTATTTATTGTGAAGCATCCCTAAAAAAAAAGAAGACTTTGTCAAAAAATTATAATTTTGGTGAGAGATTTGATGATAATAATAATAGTTATTATACTTAGAATTATAAAAAGTTAATAATCACTTGATAATAATAATAATAATACTAATGATAATAAAATTCAGATAATTGTAATAATAATAATAATAATAATAATAATTTTTTTCACATAATAACAACAACAACAACAATAATAATAAGATGATAACAATCATAATAATAATAATGATAATTAAGATTATATTAATAGTAATAATAATAATAGATATAATAACATAAAATTAATAATAATAATAATAACACCATGATAATAATCATAATTATTATAATAATAACAATAATAATAAAAATAATAAAAAATAAAAAATTTGAATCAATTGTAATAATAAATTTTTATAATAATAAATACAAATTATTTTATAATAATAATAATAATAATAACATTTACATAATTATAATAATAATAAGATCATAATAATAATAATAATAATAACAACAACAACAACATAATTATTTATATTAATTATAATATGATAATAATACTTTTAATAACAATAATAATAAGAATAAGAATAATAAGAATAATAATAATAATAATAATAATAATAATAATAATAATAATAAGAAGAAGAAGAAGAAGAAGAAGAAGAAAAAGAAGAAATACAAAATTTATAATAATAATAATAATAATAATAATAAATAATCGAAACAAAAATAATAATAATTATTATTATTATTAAAAATTAATAATAATAACAACAAAAATAATAATAATATGATAATTAATTTCGTATAGTAAAAATAAAAATAAAAATAAAAGTAGTAATAATAATAGTAATAAGAAGAAGAAGAAGAAGAAGAAGAAGTACAAAATTTATAATAAATAATAATAATAATAATATTATTAATAACAAAATTTATAATAATAATAATAATTAAAAATTAATAATGAAAATAATAATAATAATAATAATAATAATATGATAATTAATTTCGTATAATAAAAATAAAAATAAAAAGGAATAATAATAGTAGTAGTAGTAGTAATAATAATAATAATAATAATAATAATAATAATAATAATAAGAAGAAGAAGAAGAAGAAGAAGTAGTACAAAATTTATAATAAATAATAATAATAATAATAATCAAAACAAAACAAAATTTATAATAATAATAATAATTAAAAATTAATAATGAAAATAATAATAATAATAATAATAACATGACAATTAATTTTGTATAATAAAAATAAAAATAAAAATAAAAAGTAGTAATAATAATAATAGTAATAGTAGTAGTAATAATAATAATAAGAGTACAAAATTTATAATAATAATAAGTAATAGTAATAAATACTAAATTTATAATAATAATAATAATAAATACAAAATTTATAAGAATAATAATAATATTAATAACAACAACAACAACAACAACAAGAATAATAAGGTAATTAATTTCGTATAATAATAATAATAATAACAACAACAACAATAATAATAATAATTTATAATAATAATTAATAATAACAATAATAAATACAAAATTTATAATAATAATAATAATAATAATAATAATAATAATAATAATAATAATAATAATAATAATAATAATAATAATAATAATAGTAGTAGTAGTAGTAGTAGTAGTAGTAGTAGTAGTAATAGTAATAATAAACATTTGCTTATATCTAAAAACAGCAACCAAACATGAGGGAGGGACAGGATTCTTATGTTTTGTCAACTATCCCCACGAACGGGGACAGCAACCATACACTACGTTATAGATGGACGAGAAAGCAATTGGGATTGCTTTATTGTGCAACTTTAGAGAAAAAATAATTAAGACGTATTATTGTCATGTGTACAGTAGTTTCTCCTGATGCAGAGAGAAAATTTCTCTGTAGAATTGATAAAAGCATATTAGGCAATCACTTTCAAAGAAAGATGCGTTCGACATTTAAGAGAAGGTTAACCTTATAGTTTATGCCCTTCTAGTCAATCAGCTAGATGCAAATTAATATATGATATTATTTTATGTTAATGAAAAGACTTTATTTATATTTATGTATTAATTTAAATAATATTTTATTTTTTTAATACTAAAAATAAAATCCTTGGAATAATTACTGTGTAATTGAAATTATGATGAGATCATAATTATGAGATTCAATTTACACTTATGTATTATTCCTAAATATTCGTAATTGTAATTTCATCAAGACTGGAAATTGTTGAAACGGTAAACTAGTACACGTAATGCTTCTTTCTTAAGAAGAACATAATTGATCTCATAAATTAAAGTATAAAGATACTTAAACTAATGTGTGGATGATTATTAGAGAATAAGTCACTAAACTGACCCGATTATGAGAATTCCAGATGAAACATTACTTATATGTCTATGTATTATCTCATAATGATGGTTGTATAATTAAATCTCAGACTTGAGATTACCAAGGTATTTATTATGGGAATTACTGTTTTTTTATGCTACTTATGAATCATCCTAGGATAATTCAGTCAGTAGTAATTGGATACAATATGAACCATATGTAGATAGTTGAGTAAGTCAATATATGATTCGTCACTCTAAAGTAATTAGAGAGAATATGCTATTGTTCTAAAATGGTAATGATTTATGGAATTCTCTAGCCAGAGTGAATTGATATTTGAAAAGGAATTTTCAAATTTCAATTATAAATTAATTACTAATTAACAGGAACGAACATGATTGGATGATAAGAGTAGACAGTGTATGTATACTCTGTCCAATTAGAATATTAAATGACAAAAAGATTAAATTATACATTATAGCCATGTATGGACAGGTTAAGTCAATCGTTTTGACATTGTAATCATGACATATTGCTAGACATTAATCTTGATTTATGATTATGAGTTATTTAATTAAATAATTATAGAAAAGTTAAAAGAAGTTTTAATTTATCTAATTCTAATTGTAAATTAGAATTATAATTTATAATGATTGTCAATTTATTAGGAACCTAATGGGTCATACATCAAAGAGCAACTTGTGAACGAAAAATCAATTTAATTAAGTTGGACTTAATTATAAAGTTTGAGAAACTTTGGGGATCAAATATGAGATATTTGATTTTATTAAAATTAAATTAATTATAATTATAATTTGATTTTAATTATAATTAAAGAGATTTAATTTTAATAAAAGACTGTTATGATTTTTCAATTTAAAAGGAAGAGCTTTTTAAAAGCTAGCACTTTGTCTTCTTCCTCTCAAAACAGTTTGAGAATTGCTCTGTGGATACCATCAAAGGCTGGAAGTCGATTTATGTTTTAAACATTTTTCAACAGAAAGCGAACAAGGTACGATATCTAAATCGATTTATGTTTTATTCAAGTTTATTCAATTATCAAAATCTGTAAAATTTTTTGCTTTCCTTTGCGCCCGTGATTTGAACACAGTTGGATTCCAACATAAACTCTATATGGTTTCTTAATATTGTCTAACAGTATACGAGATATGTCTAAAATCCAAAACGGGACAGACAGAGTACCTCGAGGACTACGAAGAAAAAAGAATCTTGATATGGAGGTGTTGAATATAAGACAAATCAGGGAAGGAGGAAGTATTCCTAATTGTAGAAAACTTACAGCTATTTTTTATCAGTGATTTGTTAACAAGTTGTAAATAGTAGAGTTCACTCTCAATAGTGTTGAATATACTGAAAGGTGAGATTCAAGGTTTGCAAACGAGTTTAGTATAACACTACATAAATATCAAGGATAATTTTAACACTTATAATAACAAAACGACTTTTGGCATCGAACACGCTCTTGAAAAACGCAAGAGAGAATTTAGGAAGTTACATGACGGGTCATAATAATTTATAGATATGCAGAATGGATTTCTACTATTGTTTTATTGATAAAGAAGTATGGAAGCTTTTGTTTTAATTATATCATAACTTTTAAAACCTAAATTTAGTTACGACTACCAGTGGTCGATACGTTAGTAGACTCGACAAAAGAAAATGAGTTTATGAGTTCAATGGATTGATATCCTACTTTTATCAGATCTTTCTCACGTAAGTAATGTGCAAAAAACTACCTTAAAATGATTATGATTAAAGGGCATGTGTCCAATGGGTTATCAAGTAAAACTCGTAAGTTGCTCAAGAAGAATTATATATGAGATGCTCTAATTTTGTACAACAATCTTTTATTGTCAAGTTGTTGCACTTGAAGGTATATAATAGATGGAGCAACAAATCTTTTGACATTTTGATTGAGTTGCTTAATGATGCATTACCAATTAGCCACAAATTGCCCAAATCTCACTATGAAGCAAAACAATTGTTAAGAGACCTTAGATTAAGATATATATCAAAACATACTTGTAAGTATGATTATGCTATCTTTTGGAAGGATATTAAAGATCTTTAAGAATGTCCTATTTGTTGTACATCAAGGTGAGTGGATGACGGAAAGGAAAAAAGATACTTCATAAAATCTTGAAATACTTCCTTATTAAACCAAGACTAAAAAGGCTTTTTATGCCGACAAAAACAACCATAGATATAAGGTGGCATAAAAAGTAATGCATTGATAATAATATTATGCATCATCAAACAAACTTAAAGGCATGGGAATACTTTGATAAGAAGTTTCCATGGTTTGCAAATAATTGTCGTACTGTTCAACTCATGTTAGCCTCTAATGGATTTAATCCATTGAATAATATGAGTACTTCTTAAAGCATGTGGCTGGTAATTTTTGTGCCATACAATCTACCCCATGGAAGTATATACAGAAGCCTTTTTTGTTATTTTCTTTACTTATTCCAAGATATACTACTTATGGGAAGGATATCATTGTATGCACGCAATCACTAATTGATGATTTAAAACTTCTCTGAAAGGTTAGATTAAAAACTTATGATGTTGTTGAAGGTGAAAATTTCAAAATGCATATGGCTATTTTGTGGACTATAAATGATTTTTTAACTTATGGCAGTTTGTCTAGATAGAGTACTAAAGCTTATATGATATGTCTTATTTGTAGCCATGAAATTCATTTAATGAGGCTACGAAGTAAAATATGTTGTATAAGACATCTTCCTTACTTGGAACATTGGCATAAATGGCAAAGAAGCAAATTGTTTAATGGTAAAGTAGAACATAGTGACGCTCCTTTACATTTTTTAGTTGATGATGTCAACTATCACATTTGGAAGAGTTTACACCTAGCAAACATCCAAGCAATATAAAGCAAAAGCGAACTTTCTTTATCTTAATTGGAATTTTAAAAAGTACAATTTTCAATTTTCCATATTGTAAGAATTTGCTATTGAGGCATAATTTTGATGTCATTCATATTTTAAAAAATTGTGAGAATAGTTTAGGCACTTTAATGGGAACTAACAAAAAATCGGAGAGCATAATTAAGTCTAGAATAGACTTGGAAGAGGTGAATATAAGAAAAGATTAACATTTGAAAATGAGAGATGATGGGTCATACATTATTTCACCTACATATGACAATATGTCAAAAAAGAAGAAACAAACGTTTTTTCAATTTCTTAAATTAGTTAAGTTTCCTTATGGATATGTATCTAAGATATCCCATTATGTCAATGCTAATGACAAAAAAAGTTTTAGGGTTAAAAAGCCATGATTGTCATGTACTTCTACAATGATTACTTTCTGTGGAAATATGTGGGTGTTTAGCAAAGGATGTGTTCATAACTTTAGCACAATTGTGTGATTTTTTAAAGCAATTATGTTGTAATACACAGAAACTAGAAGAATTTGAAAAAAATGGAAAAATGGCATGTAGTTCATGAAAAAGAAATAGCACAAATAGTTCATTTTTGTACCATGTGTTATTAACATTGATTCTAGTAATATTGCCATTCACTTTTATGCTAATCCCTTTGTCACCTAGATTGAACCATTTACACTTAAATAGAACAATCTTTTTATCCTTAATGTAATGTAACTTAATTATTTTAGAGATAACACCATAGAATTCAATTAAATTCTCCTTATATTGTCCCTCAACAACTCCACGATTTTAGCTTCTAAGGCCACTGTTATGCTCTTTTATCTAAAATCTAACTCCATTAATAATGAAACCAGTATATATTTTTTTTCCAAATTATGAGGCCTACATACCAAAGCATATAATGTTGTCGTCGCTTTTGGCAATTTACAGTTATGCAACTGTATCGACTATAGAAAAAATATAACTAAAAGTTAAGGTTATAATCTCACCAACAATATTCACTTTTTCATGCTATTTCATATAACTTGCTCTTGTCCTAAAACACGATGGGAAGTTTATCTTCTACATTTTGTTCAACATTAACCACACCCTTTGCTTCTAATTTTACCTTTGTTCTCTCTATTTAAAAAGTAATTAATTAAAAAAATAGAGGTTAAATGTTAAATTTTAATATGAAATAATGTCATGTACATACTATATATATATATATATATATATATATATATATATATATATCCACTTCCTTACAATTGTTCAAAGTGTACCAATGGCCAATTTCAAGTTTGTCTTTATTTAACTCGACATATTTTCTTATTCCAAGTAGCTTTACTTTTTAGCATAAAACTAACAAGCCACTATCATAATCAAAATTAAAGTTATGTACTTCTCTATTAAATTATGTCTCCATGTCGTGTAAGTACATAAAACAAAATATCAAACATTTATTTGATATATAAGCCTTGTAAAGCATTCAGGTCAAACTTTTTTTATGCATATAACACTTAAGAGAGCCTAAAAACCTAAAATGGTATAAAAGATTAGCATTTGTTTCTAAATAATACTGGAAGAAAAAATGTAAAAGTGAATACAAATTACCTTTCAATCAGGAACATCCATCGATATTGAACTGGTCCATAAATTTTTGCCTCGTATGACAAGCGAATTGCCAAATGTACGATAACGTCAAAGAATGATGGCAGGAAAACAAGTCCAAGCTTACAAAGAATCAAAGCTATGTCTTTTTTCATTTTTTCAATTGTTTCTCCTTTCTATGTCTTACAACATAAGTCCTTTAAAAAATCACCTAATAGTGTCAAAGTTATGAATATATGCTCTAGCAAACACCCACGTATTCCAATAGAAAGTAATCATTGCAGAAGTACATGACAATCATGAATTTTCAACTTGAAAACTTTTCCCTCATTAACATTGACACGATGGGTTATATTAGAGGCATACCCATAAGGAAACTTAACTAATTTAAAAATTAACAAAAAGTTTGTTTCTCCTTTTTTGACATAGACATGCAGGTGGAATCATGTATAACCCATCATCTCTCTTTTTAAATGCAAATATTTTCTTATATTCATTTCTTCCAAGTCTAATCTAACCTTAATTATGTCTTTTGATTTTCCATCAATCCCCATCAAATTACGTAAAATATTTTTCAATATGCATGACATTAAGATTATGCCTCAATAGCAGATCCTTCCACTATAGAAAATCGAATTAGATGCTTTTTTATTTCAATTAAGATCAAGAGAAATTTTCTTTTTCTTTCTAGTACTTGAGTATTTGCCACGTATAAACTCTTGCAAATGTGATAATTGATCAAGCACATCATTACCTAAAAATTGCAAAGGAGCTTCATTATGTTCTACTTTTCCATTAAACAATTTATTTATCCTCCATCTATGCCCATGTTCCAAGTAACAACGATATCCCATAAAACATGTTTTACTTAGTAGTCACACATAGATCAGGCTGCATACCCTTTAGTACTCTATTCAGACAAATTGTCATAGGCTGAAAAATCATTTATAATCTACAAAACAGTTTCGTGCATTCTAAATTTTTCATCTTCAATAACATCATAAGTGTCTAATCCAACATCCCAAATATGTTTTGAATCATCAGTTAGTGGTTGCATGTATACATCGATATCCTTACCAAGAGCATTTGGTCTTGGAATAAGTAAAGACAATAAGAAAAAAAAATCCTTCATACATTTCCTTGGGGGTAAATTATATGGCACAAAAATTACCAATCACATGTTATAAAAGGCACTCATATTACAAAATGGAAAATCCATTAGAGGCTAACCTAGGTCAAACATTATGAAAATCCTATGCAATGTATGAAAACTTCCCATCAAAGTCTTTCTATGCCTTTGAGTCTGCTGGATGACGTATAACATTATCATTAATGTGTTTCTTTTTAAGCCACCTTATATCTATGATTGTTATTATTGACATAAAAAGCCTTTGTAATAGTGGTTTAATAGGGAAGTATCTCAAGATTTTATGGGTTATCTTTTTTCCTTTTCCATCATCCACTTTTCACCTTGATGTATGACAAATATGACATTCTTGAAGATTTTAAACTACTTCCTAAAGATAGCACAATCCTACTTTCTAGCATGTATTGATACATATCCTAATTCAAGGTCCTTTAACAATTTTGGCTTCAGAGGAAGATTTGGGAAATTTGTAGCCAATTAATAATGTGTCAATGAGAAACTTAATCAATATGTCGAAAGATTTGTTACTCTACCTATTATATACCTTCAAGTGAAACATAATCACAACAAAAAATTTTTGTAAGAAATTATCACAAAAATTCTCATAATTATCTTCTATAATTCTATCAAATGTACTAGGCAAAGAATTATCATCTATAATCTCCATATAATTCCTTACTTCCTCTAACATTTCTCTAATTCCATCATCTAAGTCGTCATTATTATCACTATCATCTACATCATCACGTGTATCACATTCTAAGCCTACGATCGTGGCCCCATATGCCATAGTTGTAACAGAGAGAAAAAAATTGAGTTCCACGATCGTAGCCTACACAATAGAAGATGCAGATCAACTTCTAAAATGTAACTTTTCGAGGGATATTTCTAAATTTTGGGCCCGATTAAACCCTAATGTTTTCCCTAAATGGAAAAGATACATAAAGAACAGAATGAAGACTTACAAGGGAGCTCTAACTTCTGTCATTTTTGTAGGAAAATCCCGGTGTGTGCATCACATACACACGGTGCGAAAAACAAAAATTTTTGTCCCGGGACCATCCCGAAAGCCAGGATCCATGTGTCTATATAAAGCAGTCAAACCATAACGACCAAAAGAGACCATCTCTAACGGTATCCACGCAGAGGTCGGAGAACCTAACCGG
>JAOQMR010000005.1:21466585-21479270 GCA_027563865.1 Erythroxylum pelleterianum
GAGAGGGAGACCGAAGTCGGGGAGGGGGGTGATTTTTTAGGGTTTAAGTTTTGGTTTTTGCAAAACAGTCCCTCCCCTTTTTTTTTTGCAGAATGGTCCTCAGTTCCGCCGGTATTAGTAGTTTCGGCCGGTACCTACCGGAATCGATCGGTATTGACCGGAATCTGAGTCCGGTATATTTAAACCCATACCGGTTCCGGATTTCGACCGATACGGTACGAGATTCGGATCATTGGTCTCCATACCTTAGTTTATAAGATCAACTATTTTTTGTTAAAAAACATAAAATATGATAATTTTATGCTCCATTAATATCTAATCTCAATAAAATAATGATTATAAATAATTTAAAGATAATATATAAATATAATATAAATTTTATAATTATGATTTATTCGCTATTTCATTTGTGACGAGAAAATAAAATAAAGCACCTAAAACATATCTTTGCAGACAGAGACGGAGCTACATAGAGATTTGGGAGGTCACTGGGCCCCCCAAGTTTTTTTAAAAAATTATTTTTAATATATATATATATATATAAAGATAGAGTTATTTAAGGGTCAGTTGTGTACTGGGCCCCCTAAAATTTAAAAAAATTAATTCTTGAGCCACTTATCTTAAATTCCTGGCTCCATCACTGTTTGCAGACCAAGAATTATGAGATCGTGTCTTTCTTTTAGCGGCAATAAAGAGATTATACCATTTAAGCCCTCTTTTATGCTTTTCTCGAAGCAATAAAATTTATATATTCTTTTTATTTTCATTCAAAAGTTTTTACGTGTTTCACCTTGAAAATGGGCAATTTCTTTTTCTCAGGAAAACATACAAAATTTGTTATTACAAAAAATGTATATTTATCTTATAAACTTTTTTATATATTAATTAATTAATTAATTATACAAAAACTATAAATAATTGATTAATTGTAAGACATAAATCTGATGCATCATCATTGGATTATAAGTTACTTTCTCATAGGAAAAATCATTATTTGGCTTTCCATATTCAAAAGTATTCTAGATCATCTAGCCACCGCCTACGTCTCCAATTTTTGTCAACTTTAAGGGATTATTTGTTTTCATTTTTATTTTTTATTTTTATTTTTTATTTTCAAAATCTATTTATTTGAATTTTTGTTTCTATTTTTAATTTTAATTTCTTCCAGTTTTAAAAAATTATAAAAATTATAAAAAGTGTTTTTTTCTATTTATGTTTTTTCCATAATATGACTTAATATCAACTATATATATTGTTTAATAATCTAATATATTTAGTTTAATAAGAATTATGAATAATATAATTTAATATTATATATTTAATTAATTAAAATTAATTATTAATAAAATAATGAATAATCCAATTTTACTTAATAATTGTATTTAATTTTTGTTGTTAAATTAAATTAAATAATTATTGATAAATATAATTGAATCTAAAATATCTTTAAATATATATATATAAAAAAAGTTTAAATAAAATTTGATTTAATAATTAAAATATATTTAAAATAAAAATAAAATTTTGAATTATTTATTTAATAAAATAAAATAATTTATTAACAAAATTATATAAGAGATTGAAATAAATTTATTTAATTAAAAATAATTTATCTTTAAGTTTTATTTAATATATAATTATTAAAAATATAACTACAAACATGTTTAAATAAAAATAAAAATTGTAAATAAAAAACTAAAAAAATCAAATGGAACACAACCCAAAGTAAGAGGCTAATCCAATAAAAAAGTTTAAATTGCAAACTTGAATATGTCAGCTCTACCTAAAACATCCCATCTTTAAATCCTAATAGCTGAAAAGAAGCAAATTTTAGCAGATGAAATATGAAAGGTTTTGCTCTGTTTCCTTTCTTCTTTGCATTGTTCTCCATATCCACCAAAGCAGACACTATTGCCGTGAATCAGACCATCGGTGACGGTGTGACTATAGTTTCTACTGGTGGCAGTTTTGAACTGGGATTTTTCAGTCCACTAGTTCAACAAATCGATACCTTGGAATATGGTACAATTTTTCCAATGAATCTGTGGTTTGGTTGCCAGCAGAGAAATGCCACTCGATGACTCATCTGGAGTCCTGCAACTCATAAGCCAAGGATTTCTGATCCTTAATAACTCAACAAAATCTATTTTGTGGTCTACAAACAACATGTTGGATTAAGGAAACCATGTTGTTAGAGAAGCAGATGACACCATCGAGAGTAATTACTTGTAGGAAAGTTTTGATTACTTAGGTGACACATCTGACCAAGAATGAAATTTGGCATGAACTTGGTAACAAACCATGAACGTGAAGGGAAACCAGGTTGAGATTTGATCTCGACTGCAATGGAATGATCACGAAGCTTTTTCGTGACTTTCATTTCTCGAAAATTAAGATTTATTTAATTCTATAAAATGATCAACACAAATAATAATAAAGCGAAAATTTAATCTTTGTCTTGTCGTATTCCTTGAACTGTTCCCGAAATTGATCCGTTTAAACCACTACCGTAGCCGCACAAGTATCTGGCCTATAACGGTATCCACATAATAGGTTGAGAGAACTCTGTAACTCTTACAGAGAGGGTTAAGTAAGAAGTGCTAGCTTCATAGAGCTTAAGTCTATTTATAATAAACTTTGGATGTTTTAGTAATTTAATTAAAATTAAATTCTAATTTTAATTAAACTTTAATTAGAATTACAAATAATTCTAATTAAATACCAATTATGCCCATATAAGATTCAATATCTAATATTGATTCTTATTTATTAAATATCTCATATTTAATCATAAAGTTTCTCAAACTTTACAATCAAGTCCAACTTGATTAAATTAATTTTGCTCTCTTCAACTCATTCTATATGTGAGACCCATTAGGTTCCTAAATATGTTAGCAATGATTATAAAATCTAATTTTAATTCATAATTAAAATTAGACATATTAAAACTCCTTTTAATTTATCTTTAATTCTCAATTAAACAATTATAATCATAAATCAAGATTGACATCTAGCAACGCATCAAGACCACCCAAATATTTAAGAATGTCAAAATCGTTTTGACTAATCTTTCCTTTCATGATTTTTTTGTATAATCTAATCATTTCATCATACAATGTTTTGATTAGACATAAAGCACGAAATTAATGTCTAGTTTGAGTCTAATCATATTCGTTCTCCGCCATTAGCTATCGATTCAAGTAATGATATTTGTAAACTATTTAAAAAACATCATTTCACCTTGGCCAAGAATTTCTTGAATTAATACTAATCGAAAACAATGAAACATTCTCCCTAATTACTTTAAGGTGATAAATCCTATCTTGATCACTCAACTCAGGATTGCTATGTTTTGATACTACTTATGATCTATTTAATCATAGGTCATCCATATAGTTCATGCTACATCCAATGACTACCGATAAAAAAACCTATGATTAAATAGATCATAAGTAGTATCAAAACGTAGCAATCTTCATACAAGATAACTTTGATGACCTCAAGTCAAAGGATCACTTATACAATCATCACAATGAGAATTCCATAGACATACAAGTAATATTTCAAACGGATTTCTCATATCGAGTCTGTTCAGCGAAATTGTTCTCTAGTAAGCCCCGACACGTTTGTTTAAGTATCTCTATACTTTAGCTTATGAGATCAACTACTTCCTTCATAAGGAAAAAAACAAAACGTGTGCTAGTCTTTTTACTTTATAGTAATCTCCAATTTTAATAGAACAATGACTAGAAACTTTTAGGAATAATACATAAATGCAATATGAATCTCATAATTATAATCTCATTATAATTTTATTTGCAATATACAATTATCCCATGAACTTTATCATAGACATCTAAATATGTAAAAGATAAAGAATGCCTTAAATAATTTATCACTAAACTATAACCAAGGTGATTGGCTATAGGGCATAAATCAACAGATTGTTACTTGGTCTCCTGGAAAAGTTTTAATGATCCTTCACTAGGTGATTCTACAACTAGGCTTAATCCAACTAGATATCCACAAATATTTATCAGGAAGGGTGAGGGTGTAGTGTTTTGCTCTGGACGCTAGAATGGTGTTAGATTTAGTACGATATCAAATTTGAAATTGAACCCCATATTCACTAATGACTTTGTTTACAATGAGACAGAGGCATATTATAGGTATGGTCTAATAGGCAATTCAGTAGTTTCCTGAATGGTGTTAAATAATGAAAGTGTCTTGCAGTTCTTTGCTTGGACCAGGAGCACTAGGACTTGGAACCTGTACTTAACAGCACAGATGGATAACTGCAACAGATATGGAATATGTGGTGCATTTGGTAGTTGTAACATTAACAACTCACCACTGTGTGCATGTCTGATAAGGCTTAAGCCTAGATCTCTGCAAGATTGGGAATCAAGAGATGGGTACAGCTGATGTGTGATGTGTTGATGTGATTGTTCCAAAACTTGAATAAAGTCCTTGTTTTTAGTTACCAACGTTTCATGCAACATCCATCGTTTTATTACACTTTATTACCATAACATTGATAACGTTTCTTATATTCATGTCTTTTAATTTCCATTGTTATTATACCTCTAAATTTCTTATTTTTCAGTATATATATATCCACTGTGTGTTGGTTTTTCAATACATAGACACACAATGCTACTCTACTCTCTAACTTCGTCAACCTCACACTCCTCCCTCCTTCTCTCTATATATATACAAAGGTACAAAAAAAAAAGATTAAAACATCTAAAAAAATCAATTTTCTTGTCTTAAGGCTAGTGTATCCCATCTTCTTCAATTTTGTTTTTTTCTTGGTTCTTCTGCTTAATTCTTTGAGACAGTTCTTGCTCCGCCTTTTGAAGTGCACTAAAGTTAGTGGAGAAGGCGTTAACCTAGGGTCAGGTCCCATTGTCCTACTACACTGTAGAGGGGGAATTTCTAACTTAGGGTTGTGATTTTTCACGAAGCCTAATTTTCAAATAAGTCATTCCAATTTAATTACATTTGTTATTTCCGCTAATAATCTAAGTCAGAAAATATTTGTTGCGTTACTACTATTGTCAAAAATTATGTTGTACTGCTTGCTCTTTGTCGGGATATTTTCTGTTCTTACTACTATTTTCAGATTTGCTACTATAAGTTGGAATATTGGGCTGCTATGTGTTAATTTCAATATAAGTTGGAATTATGTCATCCGCGAATGAGACCAACGTAGGTTTTATCCTTTTTGTTTCCTACATAGGTTCTACCCTTATTACAGTAGCCCAAAAGGTTTACCTAACCTAACTAAATTAAAGCCTCTAGATGAGAGAAACTTTAAACGATGGTTTGAAAAGAATCTTTTTTACTTTCAACAATATAAAAATGATTATGTGTTGTTTCAAGAAATTCCTAGTGACAATACCGACACCAAGATATCTAAGGATAACCATACCATTAGGGAAGTGTTACTGACCATATGATAAACTCATTATTTGATATCTACTGCAAGTTTAAAACTGCCAAGGAAATTTTGGATGCTTTAGAACTGAAATATGGTACGGATGATGCCGGTACTAAGAAATATGTAGTTGTCAGGATGTTAAAATTTACCGTTGTTTATGATAAGCCCATTATGGACCAATTACATAAACCTAGTTGCTAAAATCATTGCTTAGGGTATGAACATGTGTGACTTGTTTCAAGCTAATGCCTTTATTGAGAAACTACCGATCTCAAGGAATGAGTATAAAAATCAGTTGAGGCATAAGAAGAAAGATATGAAGCTTCAGGAGTTGATAGGACATATAAAGATTGAGGATGTCAACTGTACACAAGATAAGACAAATCACTCACTCTTGTCCCAAGTGTTAAGGCTAATGTGATAGAACATAAAAATGCAAATAACTTTAAGAATAATGGTGAACAAAATAAGTCTTCCAACAACAACAAACATGGTCAGTTTAAGCACAAAAGGATTGATGGTGACTATTAGCGGTGTCACAAGTTGGGCCAACCTGCTGCTTTTTCCAAGCTAGAATTAACCATAAGAAGAAGGACCAAGAACAGAAACCACAACAGTTCGGGAAAGGAAAACAGAAGGGGTACCAATGATGTAACCAGCTAATATGGTCAAAGCTGGTGATGATGAGGAGATCATTATTACCGTGGTATCCCAAGTTAACCTTGCTGGAATTTTGGTCGAGTGGATTGTTGATACAGGAGCCACATGCCATATCTACACCAACAAGCACCTGTTCAAGGAGTTGAATGATGCTGCTGATGGTGAATTCGTATACATGGGCAACTCTACTAGAGTTTTTTTTCCAAGGTGTTGAGAAGGTCAATCTCAAACTCACTTCTGGAAAAATGCCAGCATTAGAAAATGTTTTGTTTATTCTTGATGTCCGTAGAAACTTGATTTCTGGTGCATTGCTTAACAAGACTGGTGTTAAACTTACATTTGATTTTGATAAGCTAGTTCTTACTAAGAATGAGAACTTTATTGGTAAAGGGTTTTGTACTTGACATTGAAATAAATGCATCTACTTCTTCTATTTATATTGTTGAGTCTCTAGAACTATGACACTCTAAACTTGAGCATGTGAATGTGAGGTCGATTAAGAGAAAGCAAAGCTTAAACTTATTGACTAACCAAATCACTAATGAAATGAAAAAAAAATGTCAAGTTTGTGTTAAGGCTAAACATTCTAAGAAAAAGTTTAAGTCAGTGACCGAGAGAGAGTCACAATTGCCCATTCTCGTGCTCAAAAGCCACAAACAATCTCATGCTCAAATGCCCATTCTTCATCAGATTTTGTCTCGGGTTTCTGCGCAGCGAACACTAGCAAATGCAGCTTTTTCACAAAAAGTAGATCATTCATCTTTCCTCTCCATTTGTGGTAATTGGTCCCATTCAAACTAACCATCTTACCATAATTTGCCTCCATACTTCAATCAAGCACAATAAACCAAAAAGAAAACCAATTGCTTTGATACCAATTGATAGGACAAACGTATGAACAAATAAAGCGGAAGCATAATAATTTTTCCTTAAGCTTGAAGAATTTGTATGAGTGGATTATAACGTTGAAACATGCAAGTAGTATAAAAGAAATAACACTAGAATTTTTACATGGTAACACACTCTCAAATGGTGAGAGGCAACTTCCACGGTGGACCGTAGTAAAAAATATCTCTACTATAATCAATGAATACACCAAATGTATCTAAACAATACACGGATAACACAACGACCCTTACTCTTTTTAACAAGTGAAAACTACATTCAAAATGTATCTCGAAACAGAAAAAGATACAAAGTACACAACTAACAACAATAGAGCAGAAGACAACCAAAGACACCAAAATCTAGAATAAACTAGACGAATACCGCCAACAGATAAAAGAAAATTACCCGGCATAGCTCTCCAATCTCATGTGAAAGAAAGCTCCCAAAACTTGCCTCTGCCTTCAAAAGTACTAAATTACAATTAGTTCAAATGAGAGACAATAGGACCAAATTGCAATAGCCCAATGGTGTTGTTATTTTTCTGTTATGGTGTGTCATCAAAATGTGGCATAACTCATGTATTTATATACATGAGATACACCCACCAAATTGTATTTATTCAACATGGGATAAAGCCAATTGGGCTTAAAATTATGGGCCCCATTTTATTTGGACCCATAACATTCCCAACATTTATGAACTTGGAATGGTGTATTTGGTCTGGTAGAATAACAGAAGAAAGAAGAAAGACGAAGCGCGCGCTCGTATCAGCAGTTACGTAGTAATGACATAAATGAAATTGTCAAATTTCCACTATCCCTTTCCCATATAAAGTCAAACTTTTGACGATTCAATATGGAATAAGTAAAGATCATATCTGCACGTTATTAAGAAAAAATACGATGGACTTTGAACGACGACTGATCAAACTCAAGTTTTTGGCTCCTTTTTTCTACCAAAACAACTGCAATCTTGGCATTTTGTAATATATTAAATTGACCCTGCAGTAACATTTGCGTCTAATAGTCGTAAGTAACTGTATTTAGTTATTCTCTGCCACTAATTGTGGCAAGGGGAAGAAAGAGTCATCTGAGAAGCATGAGCGTATCAATGCAATGCCAAGGCTTTCTTCTACTTTTCTCAATAATTTTGTCAAGCTCAACGATCTCCGCTGCTGTGGATGTTATTAGGGCAACTCAAACTCTCACTGACGGTGAAACTCTAGTTTCCTCAGGTGGGAACTTTGAGCTGGGTTTTTTCAGACCTGGAAATTCCCGGAAAAGGTATTTGGGAATATGGTACAAGAAGATCTCAAAATTCACTGTAGTATGGGTTGCCAATGGAAATAACCCCCTCAATGATTCCTCAGGAGTTATAAAGTTTGTTGACCAAAGCAATTTTGTACTTCTTAATGGTGCTAATGACACAGTGTGGTCAGCGAGTTCATCAGCAGCACTAATCAATCCACTTGCACAACTTTTGGACACAGGAAATCTTGTTGTGAGAAATGAAAATGACAAGGACCGTGAAAGCTTTTTGTGGCAGAGTTTCGATTATCCGTCTGACACGTTCTTGCCTGGAATGAAGTATGGCATAAACCTACAGACTGGCCTCAATCGCGTCCTGACATCCTGGAGGAACCCTGATGATCCATCTACGGGTCATTATATAAATAAGCTTATTCCAAATGGGGTACCAGAGTTCTATTTGTTCCGGGATTCAGTTGTGGAGTTCAGGTCTGGACCATGGAATGGACTGCGATTTTCTGGTATGATAAATTTGCAACCAAATCCAATATACAAATTTGACTTCATTTCCAATAAGGAAGAGGTATATTACCACTATGAACTAATCAATAGTTCAGTTCTTTCAAGGATGGTTTTAAATCCTCAGGGTAGCCTGGAGAGGTTCATATGGATTGATCGTACTCAAGAATGGCGCTTTTATTTGACCGCAAGTATGGACAACTGTGACAGGTTTGACTTATGTGGCCCAAACGGTATCTGTGACATTAACAATTCACCAGCCTGTGGATGCTTGAAATGGTTTGTGCCCAAGTCCACAGAACAGTGGATTGCAGCTGATTGGACAAATGGATGTGTTAGGGAGGTGCCTCTGGAATGCACTAATGGAGAAGGATTTATAAAGTACCCAGGTATTAAATTGCCAGATACACAGCAGTCTTGGAACAATGAGACGATGAACCTTGAAGAATGTGAGAAAGTTTGCTTGAAGAATTGCTCCTGTACAGCCTATGCAAATACGGATATTAGAAATGGAGGAAGCGGGTGCGTATTGTGGTTTGGTGATTTAATTGACATCAGAAAGTACAGTGAAAATGGACAAGATATTTATATAAGGCTGGCTGCTTCTGTTATGGGTATGACTTTACTCTCTGTCTCATATCCATGTTAGATTTGTCGAAACAGAGGAGTTACAATGAAAAGATGGTTATGCATTGTGCACGCCGCAAACTGAAAAAACTTATCAACCTTCTTTTAAGATTTATCAGGTTTTGAATTTCTTAAACTATCAATGGCAGATGACTATCAAAGATCCGAGGGGAAGAAACGTGCGAAAATTATTGTCGTTCCCATATCATTGGTTGGATCTTTCCTCCTGGCCCTCTTCATATTCTTGTATGTCCTCAGGAGGAAGAGGAAGCATAGGAGAAGAGGTAAATGAATACCATATCCTTTTCCAATACTGAAAATGAATAATTGAACTCAAGAACAACTATCAAATTATTCTACTGTATGTTCTTTCTCATCAATCAACAATGAAAATGAGCCCAGTTCACGTTTTAGTTCTCCAATTATTTTTTCTGCTTCAAAACACTTTGGAAAATTTCTTATGAAGAATATTTGGATGGCCACTCCTCACCTTGTTAACCTAGTTTGAGAAGAACATCATAGTTATGGGACTTGATTCTGCATATTTCTTACTTCATGCAGGCACAGTGGATGACGGACCAAAGCAAGACCAGACAACCAATGAAGATTTGGAGCTGCCGTTATTTGAATTTGCTAGTATATCTGAAGCCACCAATTGCTTTTCAGTTAACAATATAATTGGTCAGGGTGGTTTTGGACCAGTCTATAAGGTAAGGGAAAAAGCATTCCAAGATGCCAAAATAAAAACAGGAAATTCCTTGCAATTAGAATTTTTCTACTGGTATAAATATGCATATTTGTCGGTACTTAATCTGCAGAGGTGAAAGAATTTTCAACTTTACATAGAAATCAGCATTTGAATTTGTTCTACTGAAGTTTGACAGACAGAGGATTAGGAATGTACTCCACTTCCTAACAAATACATCAAAATTTTATTTTAGGGTATACTAAAAGATGGACAGGTAATTGCCGTCAAGCGGCTTTCTAAAAGGTCAAGACAGGGAGTTGATCAATTCAAGAATGAAGTCATTTGCTATGCCAGACTTCAGCATCGCAATCTTGTGAAGCTTCTAGGCTGCTGTATCCAACATGAGGAAAGGATTCTGATATATGAATACATGCCCAACAAAAGCTTAGACTACTTTATCTTTGGTTTGTATTGCAAAAGGCGTTTGATTTTGAGTAAAGTTGATTTGGTTTTTGGTTCTGATAATTAAAAAATTCTGGCACCAAATGCAGTTCACAATTTAACAAATGCACTCTTGATGATGAAACACGTGAATCATTACCATCTTGCATAGTATCCCATTTCCATTCACCATTATTGGTTTGCTTGGACATAACATGATGCAGACACAAGAAGAAGCATGGTGCTGGACTGGTCTAAGCGCTTCCATATCATGAATGGAATAGCTAGGGGACTTCTCTACCTCCACCATGATTCAAGAATTAGAATCATACATAGAGACTTAAAAGCAAGCAACATTTTACTGGACTACCAAATGAATCCGAAAATTTCAGACTTTGGCATGGCTAGGAGTTTTGGAGGGGATGAAACCAGCGCTAACACAAGCAGAATTGTCGGAACGTAGTAAGTACCTTTCTTAATGATGAATACTGTCAACCTGGAATTTCGTAAACTTGTGACAATATTTTATGATTTTGTTTCAGTGGTTACATGTCTCCAGAATATGCAATTGATGGTCTATTCTCGGTGAAATCAGATGTATTTAGTTTTGGTGTTTTGGTGCTGGAGATATTGAGTGGAAGGAAGAATCGGCGATTCAGTCATATAGACCACAAGTTCAACCTTCTTGGACATGTAAGCATTATCCTTTCCTTGTCATTTGTTCAAAGCTTTGGCAACTGATGTTTAAATAAGCCGCAGGCGTGGATGCTGCATAAAGAGGACAGATGCTGGGAGCTAGTTGAGGAATCTTTGAAGGGCTCATGTATCGAGTTTGAGGTTCTACGAGCAATCCGTGTAGGCCTCTTGTGTGTGCAGCAAAGTCCTGAAGATCGACCCAACATGTCGACTGTGGTTCTTATGTTGAGTACTGACATCGCGTTGCCTCAGCCTAAAGAGCCAGGTTTTTTTGCTGAAAGAGATCTCTTGGATGCGGATTCTTCTTCGAGCAAACATGAAACCTCTTCCACCAATGGGTTAACACATACTATGCTAGAGCCCCGGTAGAGTTGGTAGCAGCTTCAGAGTACTTGATTCTTTCCTTCTTACTATAATGCAAACTTTGAACCTAAACCAAGATTGCTATTTGGTTACTCCATCAACAAACTCTTTTCTAACTTAATGTAATGCTTTGTTAGTTGAATTACTGAATTATAACTCAAGTGAATGCAATGATATGAGTATCGTTCCGTTCTGGGTGGTTCCGGCCGGAACGCCGGAACGGAATGGTCCACTAAGGTACCGGCCCAAAATAACGGCCGGTACCGCTAGTACCGGAAGGTACTGTAAAAAATTTGAAAATACAGGGACTTGTTTGCAATTTTAAGAAAACTAACCATAAATCCCTAATTTTTCTCCCCAAACCCGACTTCTTCTTCTCATCGTCGCCGCCTCTCTCCTCTTCTCACCGTCGCCGGCTCGCTGCCTCTGTCCTCTTCTCGCCGTTGCGTCTTCTCCTTCGGTCATCACGAGTCGCATCATCGTCTCATCCTCCATCGAAGACATCAAACTCGACGACACTCCCTCCTCCACCGGCCACCACCTCCTCAACGTGAAGCCACCGCACCGCACCAAATATGAAGAAAATCACAAGATTCTTCGTAAATCAACACTCAAACGCTTCAGACAAAAGAACATAGCTGGAAGAAACGAAGAAGAGAAAGAAAGGTGTCTAAAGCAACAAAGAGAAGAGACTCTGGAACTTTCGAAAAGAAGACAAAAGAGTTAAACTAAAAGCCTTAAACTAAGTCAAATGCATGTGAGGCCCACGTGGAGTAGTCAGAAGCATAGCCACAAAAACGCTGCACTTCATTAAGTTCAATTATACAAAAGCAAATGGAGTCACATGAAAGGTAAGCACATGCACAGTGCAAAAAGAACAAGATAATTAAAGATAGTTTTTAATTAAAGTGACGTGGACAAGGCAAGCATCTGTTGACTCAGTCCAAGGAACCAGTATGTATTACGCAAAGATTGTTAAAAATTAAAATTAAAAGTCGATAATTAACATTTAAACTTAAATGTAAAATTAATAATTAAATATGAAATTAATAATCAAATGTAAAATTGATAATTAAATGTGAAATTGTAAAATTGATAATAAAATTTTGTAAA
>JAOQMR010000005.1:21493029-21504223 GCA_027563865.1 Erythroxylum pelleterianum
GTTTGATTTGTAACTTGTTACCATCAAAACTGATCAAAAGTAAGGTATTGGTATGAAATTCTTCTCTCCTCTCTTGGCTCAAATTAAATATTGATGGATCAAGTCTTGGTAATCACTTTGCTTGTGGTATTGGCTATATTATTTGAGACTCTAACAACAATTTTAAGTTTGTAGGATCAAAAATTGTTCAAGATAGGACTAGTTTACATACTGAATTAATGTCTCTTAAATTGACGCTTCAACATTGTCATTTAGAGGGTGTTTGAAAGATGTGTATAGAATCAGATTCCAAGCTACTGGTTCAAATAATGACAGGACAAATAACATGTTCTTATTATAAAGATCTTTTCACAACAATATCTACATCTTTGCAGGCTTGGTCTTTAATATCATGCATTTATACAGGGAAATAAGTTTAGTAGTTGATGCCCTTGCGAAGCTCGCAAGTTCGACCTACATATCTTTGGAATTTAACAATGTAGATAACTTACGTCAACATATACGAGGTCTTTTTACTTTAGATAAACAACATTTTCCTTACATTAGATGGTTTCACTAGATCTATATTGTTCTTTTCTTTTAATTTCCACACAATGCCATTTTCCAATTTATGAGGTAAGGTTTAGCTCCCTCTCCATCTTGTAATAACAATTTATTATTAATAAAATCGGGTAACCATCCCCTCCAGGGTTCCATCCTTGGTTAAAATAAAAAATCTAATATATATTAAAAATAGCATAAAAATAAAGAATAATAAAAGAGATATATTAAAATAATAATAAGAAATAAATATGTACAAATAAAAAATAGATAATAAAATAAATAGTACAATAAATACATAATAAGGTAAAAATAAAAATAAAAGATAAAACAAATAAATAAATAAATACACAAACAAGAAATAATACAAGTAAATAAATAAAATAAATAAGTCATTATAAGAAAATGTTTAGGCTAGATAACTTTGAGCTTGAGTGGTATCTTCTTGTTACATAAAACTCCTCATGGACCCCTTCACTTAAGCCATCCTAATTTGATGAAATATGTGAAAATATATTCAAAAGATGAAAGTGAAAAAGTTCAAAATATTCTTGTAATGAATGTTCTTGTTGAAACTCTTTGAACTCCCCTATCGGATCTTCAAACACCTCTTCGTCAAATCTTTTATTGAATGGAGTCCTTTAGTTCCTCTTAGTTCTAAGTTTCCCCCGTGATTTGTCATCGACTGACCAACTAGTACCATTCTTGGGCTTCTCCCTCCAAGTGCAGAACCTCAATTCTTACCTTCTTCTCTATCGGTGTGTAATATAGTAAAAAGAACTACTCGCTCTTGTTTATCCAGCTCCTCACTCCATTACCTTAAAACATACACAAGTTTATTTTACTGAATTTTATGAGTTTAGTGTGTAGTGTGTACGCCTTTCCCTTGGGCAGCTCTCGTGGTGTTCGTCATTAATTCCTTTCCTGGAGAGTTTTGTTCGATAACTTTAGCTATGGTCTGCATAAATTGGTGGAACATAACTTTAAGTTCCCCAAGTTCCCTTTCGTGTCTCTCAATGCTATTTTGGTTCTTAATCAATAGTTTTTCATTCCTAGCTTGGTTTTTCAATAAAATCTTCATATTTTCTTCAATCCTTCGTAACTCAGTAACTCTTGTCCCTTCTACCATGATCGATCTGAGGCTACTTGTTTTGATATCAAGTTATTACAACAATTTGCAGGAAACACCTATTGTTTGTGTACGATAGGTTAGTTAACCTCGCAACTTGGCATTGATAGTCTTCTCATTCAATCAATTCCGCTTTTTGTAGTTAGGCTTGCTACAGTCAATCTGACAACGGTAGGCATCCTCTAAATTTGAAATCGATAAACTAAAAGGTGATCATACCTCGGTGTGGGCACATGTCCTCGGAGGATAGAAATGGGTTGTTGGCAATGGCTATAGAACACAATTTTGGACGGATGCATGGGTACATGATTTTGGACCGCTTACGGATCGATCTGTACAACCCATCCCTCCGAAGTTACTGCACAAGCCAGTACGGGATTTTTTTAACGATCGGGGTAGATGGCAATGACATCTATTCCAGCATCTTCTTCCCCCATCAATATGTTTGACGATAGCTGGTATTCTCCCACCATCTAATCAGTTCGGCTCGGATCGAATGTTATGGGGTCCATCACATAATGGTATGTTTACCACCTCTTCAACCTATAATTTAATTACTCGGCAGGATGGCAGCAATTACAACAGTGTATGGACAAAGGTATGGAAATGGGAGGGTCCACAACGAATTAGAGCCTTCCTCTGGCTCTTGACACGTGACAAACTCCCCTCTAATCAACAACGAGTTATTAAACATCAATCCCCGGACCCAACCTGTTAGCGATATGGGGAACTTGAATCAATTCTGCATATTGTTCGGGATGGTTGCAGAGCAAACCAATTTTGGCGTAGCTTTTTCACTAATATCATCTCAGACGGATTCTTCTAGGAAGAATTGAAGTATTGGCTCATGACTAATTTTCAGCGACATACACACCTTCAGGGGCTCGAATGGTCGTTAATATTTGGCACAACATGTTGGTTTCTCTGGAATTGGCAGAACAAATCAATTTTCGATCCTAAGTTCTCTTGGCCGGTAAATCTGCACAGTATTGTGATCCAATATGTGCATTCGTTCGTTTAAGCTAAAATACTGGTTAGCAAAGCAATATAAAACCCTAAAGTAAGGAGAGAGACTCTGGTGGGATGGACCAATCCCCAACAGGACTGGATACGCCTTAATACGGATGGAGCCTACCAACCCTCGACTTCGCATGCGACAGCAGGGGGCCTTTTTAGGGACAACATAGGCAGATGGGTAGGAGGTTTTGGGCATAATATCGGGTATTGCACCTCAGTTTGTGCTGAACTATGAAGGGTATTTTCGGGCCTCACTCTAGCCTAGAATGAGGGTTATCGGAACATCGAACTCGAAATGGATTCATTGACTGTTCTTCACAATTTATTGGTATCAACTACAACATATCCACTTCACACTAATTTAATTCTAGGGATTCCACAACTTCTCAATCGTGAATGGACTGTGAAAGCTAGACATATATACTGAGAGGCTAATCGAGCCGCGGATTGGCTAGCAAATCATGCCAGATCCTTAGATCTTAGTATCCATTGGTATCGATACCTGCCTTTGGGTTGCTTTAATATCCTAGTAGAAGATATAGCTGGGGTTTCCTTTCTTCGATTAATAGCGTAATATGAGTATACGTTTCCTTATGATATAAAAAAAAGGTGATCATACCCAAGTTCACCATTCTAACAACCTAGAACAGTCGAGGCTATCGTGGCTTTTTTGGAATTGAGATTTTGGTGATGAAGTATGCGTGTTTTGTTGAGAAAATAGTATTAAAGCAACATTAAAAAAAAATAGTTTTATGTGAAAGTCCATTTAAACTTGAATGGATTTACATACGGGTGAAGTCTACTTTGTTACAGATTTAATTAAACTTGAAACACGATATTAGGATATTAAGGTTTAAACTAAGCCCGGTATAATTCCTATCAATCATGAGGCCCTCTTATTACTGTTATTCGGTCAAGTAAAAGTAAAACCCAACGCTGATCTAAATGAGGGAACTAGGGCCAGTATTGGATTTGGTCCTACCTATAACATTCTCCATTATAAAGCCGACCTACATAGGCTAACATGGGCCACTAATGGACTTGTTCTGGGCCAGAATCTAGCTTTCTTATGTACTAGGATCCATATGGACCACGATCTTCCCAATAATTGAGCGTGAGTCTGATATTTATGGTAAATTACCTCATAATAGACCAAAGGAAATTGAAAATGTCGCAGTTGGTCCGTTGGCTTTGCCGCTCAAAAAAACAGCATTACCTAACCAACCAACTTCTTGCATTTTCTACAGACAATAAGAAGCCGTCCAACATCAGAGGCACTCCGCCGCCGATTCGAGTGTCGCTGACCGAGTCAGCTGGGCGAGGCGTATTCGCCACTCGGAGAATCGGCGCCGGAGACCTCATTCACACCGCCAAACCCATCATAGCCCACCCTTCTCTCGCGTCCATTAACACTGTCTGTTACTACTGCCTCAGGAACAAACTGAACTCAACGGATCAAAATGTTGCCTTTTGCAGCCCAGAGTGTGAACAGAATGCTAAGGTCAAATAAGTTTTTTGTTAGGACCCGTCAACCGTTTGATGCTTTGTTTATGAAACCATATTAAAAAAAAAAAATTCTTTCGTTTAAGGTATTTTATGATGTTGAGAAGGAAGCAGAATGGGTAGCTTTTCATGACTATTGCCGGTAAGGAAATTTGGGTAGGCCATTTGGCTTTTGCTGATGATACTCTTGAGAGGATCCTTCTTTATCCCTCTGTCCCATTGCTATTATTTGGTATTGTTTTGTTTGTTGTTCTCACTGCGTGAGTCTTTGGATGAAAATGAAGGAGCAATGGTTTCAAGTATCCACTTTTGGTGAAGCGGTTAGCATGCACCATTCTGTCAGGAGCCGCACACCCTGAAATTCTTGACATACTTCAACCTGCCAATTTATCTCATCATATGGTTTTAGAGGTGGTAAACTCTGAGATTGAAATTCTAACACCACATGTATGTGATTGTGTTCAAACTACAAATGCATGGATTTAGAATCAATCTTCGGACAGTTTTTTCTTTTCTTAAATAGACTTTTCCTGTGAGTCCGGTTTTTGCTTCCGTTGATGGTGTAGTTTTTATGGTTCTAAGACGGTCATACTCAATCTGGTAAAATTTTTATCTGGGATACTTCAAAATTGTGTTTAATTTAAGTTATTAATCTGTTGGACCTTGGTTCTGGCTTCCCTAAATGTTTTAAAGCTAGTGTACTTATAATTATTGAACTTCCTATTGAAGTACACCATGTCAACCATTATTTCTTCACTGAATTGAAGAGTTTCGCTTTCATACCTGAGATGTAGTGGACCTTGAGAAAGACTATATGATCCTCCTCAAAGTATGTAGTGTGTTAGAAATGAGACAATAAATGGCTTTAGTATCTTCTACTTTGTTTACTTGATCTCTCGATACTCTATTACATGCAAATAGCTCATGCGCGTTAACTTGTAAGATGGAAGAGGGCTTCAATTTGTTGAGGCAGGGATTCGCTAAGGCAGACGCTGGAGCTGAGAAGATGGCATGTATCCTTTAGGAATTTCATTATCTCATATGCCTTTGATATTATTGCTAGGTGCTCACCATTCATCCATAAGTTGTCTTTGACAAAGGAAGTCCTAACCAAGAATTGGTACAACAATGTTCTAGCTAGGATTCGTATCAATGCATTCCGAATTGAATTGGCTCTAGGTCGGTATGAAGATCTGTTGTCCTCTGCTGCTGCCTGTGTAGAAGCTGAAGCTGCTGTTGGAAATGCTGTTTATATGCTTCCATCCTTCTACAATCATGATTGTGGTAAACAGTTTTGAATAATGTTTTTTATGTCAGAATCTGATGTCTTGATTCCTTTATTATATCCCCTTATGCAATCATTCAGTTTCCCTGGCTAATTATGCAACATCTATAAACCCCATTTTCAGCCAAAGGTGGTTGGATGATATCTTTAGCAGTTAAATATTGGACAGTTGACCCAAATAGATTCATAATGAATTGATGCCAATTGCTTCTTGTGCAGTTCTATTCACATGAATTTCATGTGCTAACTGTTAACCAATTGAAGTTCTTGGTACTCTTTCTTTTTATTTTGAAACTGTAGCATATTTTCCTTGCATTTCTCTGATCAATTATCTTTGTATTGCAACGCTGGATAGTGTCATATAGACAGTTGAGTAGTAAATACGAGATGTCCGTGGAATAGATATTCATCGTATGTCTGCATGTCCATTTTCTAGCGTATCATTGGTGGTATGTCCATTTTGAATTTGAGAAAATTAATCTAGGAATAAATAACAGCAAAGCTAAAGGCTTTAATGTGTTCAGAACTGATGTCCTTCCTTCTGTTTACATTAATTCCCAGCTACTATGCCGGAGTTCACGAATGGAATTCAATAAAACTGACTTGGATAGTTATTTACTGCAGATCCAAATGCGCACATCATTTGGTTAGAGAATGCAGATGCAAGAGTGAAAGCTCTTCGTGACATTGAGCCAGGTTAGTCCCATATATATAGTATTAAGTTACTTTAATGTCTTCCTATCAACATATACCGCGTCGTACTAACAAAGATCTTTCTCTTGGAGCTAAGCCTTTTCATAGTCAAAATTTTAATTAAACACCTCAATGAATTTGATTTTCATTTTGTGAATATGAATATCAAAGAGTAATGGTGCCATTGCCAATGGCTATCTTGCAGATGAAGAGCTTCGAATCTGCTACATTGATGCGAGTTTGGATCATAATGCCCGACAAACCTTGCTTCTTCAAGGTTTTGGGTTTAACTGCAACTGTCTTAGGTGTTCGTCAGGGGATTAGTATCTCGTTTGAACAGTTTCTTTCAAATGAATTCAAGTTAATGTGGCACCATTTCCTTGTACATTCAAATTTAGATTGAAAAAATTAATGATTTTGTGACAAAAGGTGAAAGAAAACCATCAAAATTTAAGAAGCAATATGAAAGCTGATGAAAAGGCAACTAGCAGCCTTGACTCAAAATTTGCCAATTTTAGTTCATACAAGAACTTGGCACAAAGAGAACGACCAGGAGGCTTCTCTGAACAAACGACTGCTCATTTTGAGAATTTGTAAAAAGTGCAACAAACCTTGTAACAAATCATGAATACCAACACGTTAAGGGCAGCGATGGATTCCTACCTTCAAATATCTTATGTTAAGTTTCACTCAAGAGTAGGAACATAATTGTTTAGATTTCCCCAGTTTTAGCTTCCCTCCATTACCTGGAAGCAAGGACGGAGCCAGACTCAACTTTAAGGGGAGGCGGGGGCCAACATCTAAATGGAAAAAAATAATACAATACAACAAGGAGGCTGTGCGTGCAGAGTTGAAGAGAAGAGAAGATAGAGATTTTTTTTAAAGGGGGGGCCACTTATATTTGTAATTTTAAAATTTTTAATTATATAAGTAATTTTAAAAAAAAAATATTTGCCCCCCTCCCCTATAACATGGCTCCGTCCCTGCCTGAAAGACAACCTAACACTGAACTTCAAATACCCAAGTCAAAGCAAGTCCTTTGCTTACCTTTTGCCATGTCTTATTACAAAAGCAAGAACTTTCTTTACATCAATCGTATAGGTAGTTAATAAAGAATTTGAAGAAGTCTAAGAAGAAATTAGATCGAGCTTAAGGGATTCTATATACAACTAGGATATCATATCTTAACATAAAATCTTAAGGCTATCGGAACTTGCCAAAATAGCAGACACTGCCACACAATAAAAACAGCGGCAACGCAACAACACAGAGATCATGTACAACGTATATACAAAGGACAGTTAGTTACGATTCACTTTTTTGTCTTTTTACTTTCCTTCACTTGTATAAAACCATGTACAGTGTCTTTTTTTGCTCAATGAAAAATTAAGTTTTCTCTCCCATCCTCCTGTTTCTGTCGTTTTCCCATGGTTTTGACATGGTATCAGAGAAGGATATACCCTTGATTCCTTAACACTACTCACATCATGTCTCAAAACAACGAGAATGACAGTGATATTAGCACACACGAGAATGAAGCTAAGCTTGACTCCTATTCTATCTCAACATCCGAAAACCTAGGGTGTATCTTGGTGACATCACTGCTTGATGGAAATAACTACCTATCGTGGAGCCAATCTATGAGTATTGCATTAGGAACTAAGGACAAGATGGGGTTTGTAAACGGTGATAAAAATAAACCATAGCATAACCCATCACTCCTTCGAAAATGGCGCACTGCAGACAAAATGGTAACCTCCTGGATCTTAAACTCCATTAGCAAAGAAATCGCGAATTCTTTTCTGGTAGTTACGTCTGCTAGAGATTTGTGGGAGGAATTCAAATCTAGATACGGAGAGAGTGATGGGCCACATATTTATCGGCTAATGCAAGACATAGGAAATCTAAGACAAGGGAATGGGTCGGTGACTTCATATTTCACGAAGTTAAAAAAACTGTAGGGTGATTTGAATTGTTTGATGCCCTTTGCAAGATGTGCCTGTGAAGTCAATGATAAAAATAGATCTGTGGAGAATAATATAAGGCTTGTTCAGTTTCTGATGGGGTTAAGAGAGGAATATAGCCATGTAGTAGGACAAATTATGTTGAATGACCCCCTGCCACCAGTGAGTAGAGCCTACTCCATGATCCTGACAATAGAGAGGTAGAAAAGCATATCACATAGCTATGGAGAAGGAGACCACATGAATGTAGCATTAATGGCTAAGTAGGGAAGTTACAAAAGAGTTGAGGGTAGAGACAGTGGCAACTCAAGTAACTACAATAGGAGGAAATTGAATTCAAGAAAAGAGGACAAGTACTGTGAACACTGTCACGAAAAGGGACATACTATCGACACTTGCTTCAAACTACACGGAATACCAAATTGGTTCAAGGAGCTAAAAGAAAAAAGGACTAGAGAAAGGGACCACCATTCTGCTGCTGTGATTGAGACACCTATTGACAATAGACCAGTAAGCACAGAATCAACTGAGAAGGAGGTGGATATCAATGTGCTTGCTCAACAAGTAAACGAACTAATGAGGTGCATGGGAGGTAAAGGTAACGCAGAAACCAGCCATGTTGCTTTTAGCAACTTTGCAGGTAAGAATTTATCTTTGCATGGATCAAATAATGCTTCGTATGACAAAGGTTCATGGATAGTAGATTCAGGCGCATCTACTCATATGCGTTCAGATATAAAACCTTTTGTCCTGTTTGGTTCTGTAACCCTCCCTGATGGAAACACAAAACCTGTAACTATCATGGGTAGTGTAAACCTGAACTCAGAAGCAACCCTCAACAATGTCCTACATATGCCAACGTTCTATCACAATTTATTATATATGCACAAGTTAGCATCCCAAAACAACCTAGCGACTATCTGTATTTCTGATAAATTGTATTTGCAGGACCCATGGACTGATTAAGTGGTGGCAATTTGCGAGGAGGAGGCAAGAATTTACAAACTCACACCACGACACTTTCTACCAGCCAAAACACTAAAAGGTCCTTTGTTGCGTTTTTATTTGAACAATTATGTTGCTTGTAATGTAACCAAGGATGTTGACATTTGGCATCTACGTTTAGGACACGTATCCAAGAGAAAAATTATACATATTTCTAGCATAAAAAATCCTGAGTTCAAACCTTTTTGTGACATCTACCCCCTTGCTAAACAAACTGGAAAATCCTTAACAACACATTCCATAAACACCTAAAGACCTTTCGAATTATTATATGATGATCTCTAGGGCCCATATAGTATACCAAATTTAGATGGATCCGAATACTTTGTTACCTTAATGGATGACTTTACCCGAGCCACATGGACCATCTTGATCAAAACAAAAGACCAAACTCTAAGTGTCTTAATTAATTTTATAACCATGATTGAAAAACAATTCTCTACCCCAATCCTTGCGATAAAAAGCGATAATGGTAGTGAGTTCGTAAATACTTCGTGTCGCAAGTACCTTGCATCAAAAGGAATAACTCACCAAAAAACATGCATTTACACACTTCAACAAAATGGGGTTGTGGAACAAAAACACAAACATTTGCTACAAGGAACCCGGGACCTTTTACATCAACCAAATTACCCAAAAATTATTAGAAGGAAGCCTTATTAACCTCAACCTAAATCATAAATAGACTACCCACCAAAACTCTATCTTGGGTATTAGGGCTGTTCCTATCGTTTTATAAGCCCTGGGCAAAATTTAAAAAAAGACCCTAATAAATCGACAATATAGTTAAGTTTACATGTTTGTATGAAACATAAATGACTCAATTTATAAGTTTACATAATCAACTAAATATTAAATGATCATAACATTAACAAATACACAGAGGATCATGATTTATGAAAAACAATTTCTCCGTGCATTTCTAGACGCAAAATCATTAATAATATTATCAAGATCAATATTGTCCCACATATCCTTCTCAATACATAACATAGCTAAACCATTCAACATTTCTTGTAACATTGATAACCTCAAATAGGTTTTCAATAATTTTAACTTTGAAAAACTTCTCTCAGCTGATGCTACAGTCACAGGTATAGTCAATAGAATTCAATAAGCAATTGAAACATTTGGATAACAATTTGTAGCTTGACAAATTCTAATATTTCAATTGATGACATTAATTCATTTGGCAAAGTCATTTGCAATACTTTTAATTCAGAAAAAAGATAATCTAAATCCACATCAGACACATTATCATGAGAAAAAGTCATCGTAAAATTAGTGCAAATTCGTTATCATCTAATGACCTCAACTTCTTTGAATCAAATAAAAATCTAAAAATATTATCAAATGTCTTTAATTGTTCAAATATATTCTTTAACGAAGTAATTTCCATATCCACAACAACTAGAAAGTAATTAACCCTAAAAGAATCCTCAGCTGATTTTATTTCTTTATTATGGTTAATTTCATAAAATTGTCGTTTCCTAATAACACAACATCTAGTTGGAAATGTAGGCTCTATATTCATCTCAAGCGCAAGACTTTTGGCAATAGTCATACTAGAGCTAAACCCTTCATCTCTATATTTCTAAAAAAATACCACCACACCTTCTAATTGTTTTATGGTAGCATTAATGCACATAGATTTAGATTGCAACTTTTTAGTCACCATGTTAATAGTGAATAAAATATCATACCAAGTAAAAACTCAAAACTCTCAAGTACACTAACCAAGCTTTCTACTTCATTCTTTGACTTGGCATCATCACAAGATCTAGATAGTTTCATCAAGGCCAATCTTATTTGAGGAGGTTGAAATCTAATAGCTTTAACACTTTTTATTCGACACTCCCAACAAGTGTTGGACAATGATTTTATAGTTAAGCCTAAAACATTATCAAGTAAAACTTTCCACCTTTAGAAGAACTTGAAAATAATGCATATATACGTTACACGACTCCAAAAAATGAAACAACTTTAACACAAGAATGTGTCATATCACTAAGAGTAAGATTAAGATTATGACAAGCACATGGCATATATAATGCTCTT
>JAOQMR010000005.1:21514699-21533015 GCA_027563865.1 Erythroxylum pelleterianum
CTAAGCATGAATGGTACGACGTGTGTAAGTGAAGTTGGTTGCTGTGTAGATTGACTTAAAATTTTCTTGTGGATGATGCTGCTTGAAATGAATGTTTGGCTTCCGCGGTTTCTTTCTTGTGGTTGTCCCGACAAAGCACCCTGGATTCAGTCTTAGGGGTTGGGACTCGGGCCCAACGGTCTACGCTTTCGACTTCGTTTTGGATAGTTGGGCTCCAGGAACGGGGTCCAGCACTGTTCGACTGGGCTCCGAGAACGGAGTCCAACAAATAATGTTCTAAATAGGGTTTGCAATTGGACATAAAATAAGTGTTCTCATAATATTTAATAATTTAGGAATTCAACTAATTGTCTTTAGTGGAATGATATTTAGTTAATAAGCTAGAATTAAGTCTAATGAGATTAAATTATGGGCTTATTGGAGCTTGAATTATCAAAGTCCAATAAGATTCCCCACTTGGCTTTAAGGGCAGTTATCAAGCTAAGTAAGAAATATAAATGGAGGTTTTAAAAGCCCATAATTGAATATTGGGCTTGCTCTAATTAATGGTTAATTAGAAGCCTAAATGTACATTTAGAAATGGGCTAGATTTTGGTTGAATGTAATTGATTAGATTAATTATATTAAAAAAAAATTTAAAGAGAGAAGTAACATTTTCGATTTTCTTAGGTTAAATGTGCAGCTGCACATTTGACATTAAAATACTAAATAAAGAAGAAAGATGTACATTGGACGGACCATCTTCCTTCTTTTTGCTTACAAAAACCGAAATTGGTAATTCAATTTTAGGAAATGGTTTTTTTATATAGCCATTTTAAAGTTAAATGAAAAGAGTCTCATTTATTGGCTACTTTATGATTGATTAATGAAAGAAGTGATGCATTGGATGCCTCTCTCTTCTTCCATTCCAAGCATAACTGAAATTGAAGTGTAAGAAAGAGTTCTTGCATGTTTTTGGCACACTCTCTCCTTTCATGCAAGTGTGAACTGAAATTACCAAGTGAAAGAGTTTCATTTTTGGTTCATCTTTTTCTAAGAAAATCTTCTCCAAACATTTCTTCTCCCTTCCCACCAAAGGATTTTATTAACCTAGTTGTCCTTAAAGAACAAGAGGTAACAAGGAGAAGATAGATTGCTAAAGGAAAAGATTCAAAAGCAAAGGATTTGGATACAAGAAGAAGGAGAGGATAACGCAGCGAGGATTTAATGCTGTAGCAAAGGAGTCGGTAATACTCTTCATCTTGTTTATTTTTTTTGTTATCCTTATACTATATCATGTATAGATTGACATGATGATTTGGATATGTTGCTTCCGCTGTAAAAATAATTTCTTAAAAGTTTTGAAATCTACCGTTTCTCCAAATATAGCGTGCTTTCTTTTTCCGATCCAACAGGGATCCCCTTGCCTAATATCCTTGAATCCTATGATTTTGTTTATAGGCTTGCCATTTACTAGAATGTTGAAAATTACAATTGTGAGACATTGTTTAATACATTCGATGAAATTCTCCTAAAAATCATAGGTTTTAAGGGTGTTTAGATTAAAAGACCAGTCAAAAGCATCATCATTATTTTGGAAGTCTACTTTAAAGGCATAGTTTCTTCTATTCTTTTCATGGTATAGTGTTTGAACAATTATTTGAAAAGTATTATATTATCCCCGATTTCTCCACCTGGAATGTATGCTCCTTTTGAATAATCTATGTAGGCTTGAAGTACCACATTAAATCTATCAACAAGCATCTTTGATATTACTTTTAAATAAACTTTCAACATACTATTAGGTGAAAACCCTTCGTTGTGTTTTGATCTTTCCTTTTAGGGATGAGTTTGATGAAAGTTTTCTTTGTCTACTTTAGTAATATCCTTTCCTTAAAAATTTTAAGAATTGCACCCAAAACTAAGTGACTAGGAGTTAAGGAAAATTTGACATTAAATCCATCTTGTTTTGTCACTTTAAAAAGGCTCATTGATTTCAAAGTATTTTCAAAATCAGAAGCAATTAAGGCTTAGAAAATAGCTCAACTTCTTGGAAAGACGATTGATCATGGATGATTTTATTGATTACTGAAATTAAGGATCAAGTAGAAGAGGAGGCACCCAAGGAATTAGTGAAATATTTCATTGCTTCCTTCATAATATCTTCCTAAGTGGTTAAAAGACAATTCTCTTTCTAAAGAGTGATAATCATATTAGAGGCCATCTTGTTTGAGAAGTGCTCTAAAGGCAATCACCTTTAGTACTTATTGTACAAATTATTTTATGATTAATAAAGGCATTTTCATTATTTTGATGTTCATATGTTTATGGATTTGATGTTGATCTTAAATTGATTTAATGAATTCCTTGATACAAAATATAACATGAAGGAAATCGTGATGAGATCATGATAATGAGATTCCTATCATATGTAATTATGTTAATATCTAAACTTTCCCTAGTCATAGGATTAATGAGATGGGATATCATTAATTCAGATAGACTAGCACATGTTATACTCCTTGATTAGATCAAATAGTAGATCTCATAAGCTATAGACATGACTTGTTTAGAGTTAACATATGGATGCTTACTAAGGGTAGTAAGTACATTGGATTGACCTACTATTAGACAATCTTATGGATATTCTATTCCAGTGTTAATGATAGTCTCATCATAGCAAGGACGCAAGTATCCTTTAACTTGAGATACTTAAGGATATCTCGGATACTAAATCCTATGCTTTGACTCCATTCATCGGTGCCTTTTAGGGGTTACTCACAGGGTGGTGATTGCGTACAACTTGAGATATTAAGAGGTAATTGAGTAGCCAATAAAGGATTCGCCACTCCTGATAGAAGGAGATGATACCCACGGCCTTTTGTCGGGGTCATTACTCAGGAGTCTTTAGCCAGAGCAGATATGTGTCATGAAGAGAGTCTTCAACGATACATAAAGTAATGACATCCTTAGGACAAGATCTAATAACATTCTATCCATACTAGGATTTTATATTTGATAGAATAGTTAAATGTAATTATCATTAATTAACCGTATAGAGGAATTGATACAGTTGAACTAGGTCTATAGATTCTTATCATTCTATTTAAATTGCTAGCATCATGGCCGATAATGGGGAGATAAGAGTATATCCTAAAGCATTTCTTTTAAATATCCCACCTTTACGAACTATAATGCTCGAGCAACCACCAATTATCTATTTCCAACAATGTAAGACGCCAGATTTTCTTTCTTGTTCTTTTTGGAATGTTAACTGTTGTCAAACTAAAATGTTCATAAAACATGTATTTACTCATATTTAAAAATTTGTAGAATGAACATTCTAATTAACAAAATTACTTACTATGCAAAATTATTATTTAAAATGGATGTCTCAATAGATAAAGTTACCTACATTACAAGAAAAATGGAGTTTAGTGACGGAAATTACCGACATAATAACTACACATTCCATCGATAAACCTAGTTAGTGACGGAATTTATCGACGGACCAAGGCGTTGGAAATACGGCCGTCGATAATAATATGCGACAAACTACAAAATGTCCGTCGCAAATTTACCGATGAAAATTTTGTGTAACCATCGGTGAATATACTGACAGTTATTTCGTGCTGTCTTCAGTCGGTAAGTTATCGACAGAAAAGATATGTCTGTCGGTAAGATTATCGACAGTTTTGGTTATTTCTTCGGTAAATTAATGTTGTCATTACCGATGATTATTAGTTTTCTGTCAGTAAATCGAAAAAAATTTACTAAAAAACTTTGTTTTTCAACGGTAAATTTACTAAAAACTATTTTTTTAATTTTCTTGCATTAAATTTTATTTGATGACCTGCATTAAATTTTATTTGATGATGTTTTGGTTGATGCATAATTTAAACAATTATGAGTTATCTATTGATAATATTTTGATTTTTTCAACATTTAATTTGTTAAAACAGAAAGTTGATTGATAATATAACGTAAAAATTATCTTAATTGATAATAAAAAATTATTTTGTACATAATAAGTATTTGTAATTCATACAAAATGATTACAAGTGCACTATTGATTTGGTGACCACGGATGCTCTGATTGCTGCGATGAGAAGCTACGCTCCCCTTTAATTCATCCACCTCATCACAGCGTTGAGCTATGTACTCCATCGACTGTTGAAACTGAGTTGCCAATGTCTGCACTGTGCTTCGAAGCTCATTAACTTCATTGGTTGTCAACCGCCTACACGATGTTGTTGTACTAGACGTGGAGGATTGCGAATAACATGTGTTTGCAAAAGAACCTAAGCCGAATATCCTTCCACGACAGTCCCTACCACTTACTGTATGAAGATGGGTTTGAGTCTCATCAACATCTTCAAACTGTTAAGTTTGTCGTTGAATACTTTCTTATATTTGGTCCTATCATAAGGCAATGTTTATGTTAATAAGTGATAATTATTAAGTATTAATATTAAAGAATAAATTTCATATATATTTAGTTCTCTTCATCGGGTGTTGACGAAGGTCACACCGTCATACTTCTTAGTGTGAGTGTGCAAAAAGAATTGACAGGGTGTAGGCTTCGTGCCCATAGACTTTTCTTGCTTCAAAATGAGATGTTATAAGTGAAACTTTATAACATTATCATCATTCTTCATAATATACATATTTTCATTCAAAAATTCACACATCAAATTAAATTGAAATATGCCAAAGTAAAAAAAACAGAATATAAATGTAAAGTGTAGATACTTACATGTCTCTCTGTATGCTAGTGGTGGGTAATAGATCCTCCAGTATGTAGGAAGACTCTCTCCCCCCAGTGCTCTACGTATGTTGGTAGAATTACACTCTAAAATGGACATTACCCCGGGTGATGTCCAATACTGCTGCCAATGACTCCATATTTGTTCAGAAATATAAGGCAGTCGTACACTAGTTTTATGTGTCGCACCAACAAAAGTCTCGATAACGTGTACGTGCTCGTCTCTCCCATTCTTTATAAATGACCGTGTCAAATTCAGAATCCCAAAAAAATTCTTTCTGAAATAAAAGGAAAAACATACGATAAGCATTTATAATGTGATAATATATTTCTAATAAATGTATAAAAATCAATATAATAATAAAAAATAGTTTTTTTAAAACCTCAAACTCCTTATAGTAAAATTCCTTTGTCACCTGAGAGATATTCTTTCATATATAACCCTTACCATTAATCTTCTCCTTGAATTTGGATGTCATGTTTCTTGAGCATGGTCCAGATGGAATCAACCTAATATTAAAACAATTAATTTTATACATTTTTAAATTTAAATCTATAACTTAATTATAAACGTATAGTGTTTCATGTATTTTCACTTACAGATTGTTGACAATTGTGATGTAAGTTTTTCCATTAGCTCACTCACCTCCGGGCTAAAGGTAGCCTATATCATTCGCATTATTTGCCCCTGAAATCTCTACCGGTATAGGGGTGGTGGATGGTGTAGTAGTAAGTACGAAAGATGATGCCTCATTTGCAAGTGTAGTAGTAGCTGGAGGTACAACATCTGATTCGGTTGCGGCTGTAGAATGTGATGCTTCACTTGGACAGTAACTAGCTCCAAATCATGGTCTGAAACTTGGTCGCATTATATCCTTTTTTTGTGGCATATTTCAACTTGAAATTCATATCCTATTCTTTGAATTAATATTTCCCATTTTCATCTTGGTGTGTTTATGCTACTCTTACGACAGTTCTAGCAAATTTGCGACAGCAGTAATATTCGTCGCTAAATATAGAGAGAAATCATCCCAATAAAATTTGCGATGAACTTTAGCGACGGAATAAAATTCCCATCGGTAAAGAAGACGAGGATTGTACAAGGTAGTTTAAACAATATTAATTACGATGATTACAAAAATCATAAAAAAGTGACCATATATAGTCATTCTATAAAACTATTGACAATCCTCAACAACGAAATTCCAATCCTTTTTGCCCTTGTCCAGTCAAAATTTCTAGTAATTGAATGACGTGATAATGAAACTAGAATCATGTCTCTAATAGTGCCATAGTTGCAGCCTGTTCTGTTGTGGTTGGAGTGTTAAGTTCATCAGAATCTCCCTACAACTCAATTGCTTCTATGTGGTTGAACAACCTGCACATATAGGATGGCTCCTGCATCTAGAGGCTTATGGTGCGAAGAGCTGATTGGCATTGTTCCGTGACATGTGTCTTGCTTGTCATTAGATTAAGTCAAGCTTCAACATACAAGAACTTTTGGTCAATAGACACATCAAAACTAGAAGATATGGGCATATCAAAGTGTTCCAAGTAGTCCCTGAAAGTTGTCACTCTTTAAGTGCAAGAGTAAAACTATATGGTCAAATAATGGATACCATTCTTTTCGATTTTAATTTGACTGCTGTATAAAAAATGCTAGTTAGGCGGAAGTAAAAGAAACTAGAAGGTTAGTATTTCGTATTCAGAGACCTAAGAACCAAACTACATATAAGCAAATTGCAAAAGTCCAAACACAGAAATATGGTCCAAGTTCCTCTTTTCATTGACATGTTTACTAACAGAGTTACCAACTTACCATCTTCTTCCCGACCTTTTTGAAGTCTCATGTACTTCCCGCATCTTGGCTGACGAAATTCAAGCAAATTAGCTTGAACCCAGTAGAGAGATATGCAAAAGCAAAGCGAAAAGGCAAGTGGAAACCTGAGACACTGAGCTCACCACAATTGGCTGATGGAGACAGGTTCTATGGAGGTGACGGTGAAGATTTCTAGAGACTATCAGAGGTGACGGTGAAGATTTCTAGAGACTATCTTTCGGAGAGGATGGTTTTGATGGCCAAAAGAGCAGAAGCATCTTAATTTCAATTAGACAAAATTCAGATGACGACTCTAGTTTTGCAGTATCTAGTTGCCAGACGGTTAGATCAAATGATGCAAGTGAGAATTAGAATGATTTCACGAATAGTGTTTCTGGTTTAAGAAAAATAAGAGGATTGACGAGGGAAGTAGACATTTTTCGAGACATGGAAACAGATATAAGAGGAAAAGATGGTAGAAATTAGAACACCAAGACTGATACTTGAAGTAGATAGGAAACATGGGAAAGCATGCAAAAAGGCTTTTGAATAGGGGCAATTGGAATTTGATGAAGAGAAAGTATACAAAGCAGAGTGCATATCAACGGAATCCACTGGAAAAAATGGTGATGGAAAGGGGCTGACAAGGACAAGTAGGATGATTGAGAGGAAGGATGGTCTTTTGCCAGCTAATTATTCTTCAAGAGAAAATTGTTATGTCTCTTCAAAGGAAATATACACGAGAGAAATTGAAGACGACTCTATGTATGCTGCTGGAAACGAAAGTGACGGACTTTCTATGTAAAGCCTGAGATGCAAATGGAAAAAGTTGAAGAAGATGAAGATAGAAGAATTGAAGTCGAGTAAGGGGAAGAGAAAATCCATGTACATAAGCAGGAAAATACAGAAAAAAAAAAGGCCAAAACAGAGCAACAAGTTCAGAGTTTACTCCCCAAGAACATCATAAATATGCAAAGTGAAAGTTCTTGAAGACAAGAAAGGGGCCAAGTCGAGAACAACGAAACAAAAATCGTCAGCGGGGCTGGAGAGTTTTGCAGTTGTAACATTGTCGTCGGATCCATATAAGGACTTCAGGGATTCAATGATAGAGATGATTGAAGAGAAGGGAATTAGCAGGCCTGAAGAGCTCAAAGAGCTCTTAGTGTGCTATCTGGTGCTAAACTCTGATGAGTATCATAACCTCATTATCAAGGTGTTCAGGCAGGTATGGTTTGAACTGAAAAAGGCTTTTTTCGACTCTAAATTACAGACTGAACACTTCTTATCCTGACCGTTCAACACAAAAACTTGTAACCATACCGTGTAAATAACCAAAACGATATGCTTTCTCTAGTATTCACACTTTTAGCATTCGTCTTCAATAGGGAATTATGAATATCGACATGAAATCCTCTGTTAGTTGATTCATTTAGCAGTGAATTTACAGCATAGTGTTGGAACGAAAATAGGGTTGGAAAGATTAATAAAAACAGAAGATCTGAATTCAATATCGACAAGTTCAATTTTAACATTATCCACTTTGAGCCATTGCATTTAATCATTTTTTTTAAAGAATAGACATTTCATCAAACACCTTATATGCATCAAAAATTCATCCCAACATCGCAACCAAAATCACATCTTGTCCCTTCTATCACTAACATTTATACATTAAAGTTGTTTTCCGATCACAAAATACATAAATAAACGAAAGTAATCACATGACAGTAGTGGCGAAAAAACACATGATAGTGGTTACAAAAATACCTCCACGGAAAGACATGATGACAATGGCCGAAGAAGACAACGTTGACGACACTATAAGAAAACCGTCAAGTAGTGACGAAAATTTACCGACGGAATGTTTACCGTCTGACATTAGCGACGGAAAACATAATACCGTCGCTATATTTGACTAATTTAGCAATGGAACTAATGTTCGTTGCCAAATTTGGAGGGAAAATTTTCCAACAAAAATTAGTGATGAAAATATACCGATGTAACAAAAACCGTCGGTAACTTGCAACAGAATGACGTGATCGGTCGGCAAAATTTTCGTTGTCGTTGAGAAGGAAACATTTGGAGATGGAACTGTGTCTATCGGTAATGCTAACGAAAATGACGTCGTTTTGGTGAAGTTAAGAACATTGTTTAACTTCACCGCAACGACGTCGTTTTCGTCAAGCCCAAACGATATGGTTTCAGTGAAGTTAGAAAGTTATTTAACATAATGGAAACAACGTCGTTCTAGAAACGGTGAAAGAAAGTTATGGACCGTGACCTAAACAACGTCGTTTCGGTTTAAAACTAAAACGACGTCGTTCCTGTCAAGATAAGAATGTTGTTTTACTTTACAAATGACGTCGTTTTGGTTTAAGTTAAAAACGTTAGTTATCTTGACCTAAACGACATCATTTCGGTAAATTTAAAACGCAACAGCCCCTCCTTCCCCGCCCCTCCTCATGCGCACCAGCCTTCTCCTCCTTCGTTCGGACGCTGCGTTTTCCTCTCCTCCATCTTCCTCCTCTGATGTCGACTGCCGTCCTTCCTCTGACCACGTGGAGCATCTCTGGCCGGTGTTCATTGTCATCTTCTCCGGCGGTGAGGTAAGGGCATCATCTTCTCCGCTTCTTTCGAAGGTAAGCCGTCGGTTTTGATGAAAATGTTGTTGTTTTGGACTTAGTTAATTGCATTGGTGTTGTTTAATTGGGTTTGATTGTATTGTGTTAGGGTATTTCATGTAAATAATGGAAAAATGTAATTAATTTGTGTTTAGATAAGGTTGAAAATTTTGTGCCCTCAACGTGTTCGATGAAATGCTTTGTCATATATGATGAACTTGTTTATTGCTCTTTTAATTGTTTGTTTACAAACTATAAGGAATAGATAAAGTATCAACTATATATGCTATATTTTTAATTAGTTTTGCTTTATACGTAGCTACATATTAAGCTATTAGAAATATGCTCTTATTTTATTACTTAAAAGATGTTTATATTTCTATAATGTTTATATTTATGTTATGAGTTGGAAAAATTTACATATGGATTCTACCTTTTCATTTGTTCACGTATCCACCAAAAATGCGTAAAGTTTCGTTTATTAGTATAAGTTAAATACTTAAGTGAGGAAACCATAAAGTGATCATAACCTAAGCAAGAGACTTTGGGTTATCCTAAATTATCTACTTAATCAAGTAGTTATTTATTGAAATTTTAGATACGAGTTGAAGTTGTTTATGGCATTAATTGGTATAAGTTCATTTTCTTATAGGTTATGAAATGTAATTGCTTTATAAGGTATTAGGAGAAGTTTCATCAAAGGACTATTAACATAATTTATAAATTATAAAATAAATACATGTTTTATAAAATGAGGGTGAAACAAAGGTAAGTAAAATATTAACCTAAGCATAATACAATTTAGAAATTATTATTTTAAGGAAAACTAAGGACATTTAAAGGAAACATAAAGATGTATATGGAATTTGCATTATTAATTGATGTCATAAAAATGAATATGAAAACTTAGGTATCATCTCTTAATTAATTTTAGATATCAAACTAGCAATATTATAACAAAACATAATACATTATTATAATATCAATATATGATGATAGCATCATTGTATACATACAATGAATTTGGCAACATAAATTTCATGGTTTATATATTCATGTATAAAATTGAACTTAGAGACATAATTGAACTTATTTTAATTCATTGTATATGCATTCAGTTACACTAATGATATATCACCAAAAAAACTTAAAACATAGTTTAACTTAGTTATCTTAGTACATGGATTTAATTATAATAATATAATGCACTGGCATGGAATTTATGAAAAATCAAATAGGTATAACTATGTCGAGTATAGTTATTGATAAAGGTGATAAGTAAGTGCCTTCGTAACTTACTCTCACATTCATTTGGCCATATATATCTTAATAAATTAATTGCAATGGCTTAAAGGCTCTTTCTTTTATTACTAAATATTTTTGTATCATTTCATCAAATACTTATTCTTCGAAAGTAGATAATTTTACTTTATAGGTTTTACAATAAAAATCATTTTTAATATTTAAGTTATTTGAGCTTGTTTAATACGATCAACTGTAGTATATTACAAGCATTAAAAATGAAATTAAATAAAGACTAACTTCACCTGTTTAATAAACATCTATTAACATAAAACTATGACTATAATAACTAATTCCTAGAAAATTATCCTTTCCACATTGGCGAAATGAATATTAAATCTAAGACTAATTAGACACATGATAGAAGTAAGATTATGTGGACTAGAAATTCCTAGATATATGAATAAAAATTCTTAGATATATGAATGGGAGATTTGTTATCTTTAAACTAGAAATGGTGGAGAGCCATTAAGCTAGATATAATGGTTAGCGAAACAGTCATCGATAGGCAACACTACAAATAGAAAATTCCCAATGTTTTCATTGTTGATGCAATATCCTTGTTGGAAAAATTGTGAATACAAGAAATTCTATATCTGTAAGTAGTGATGTCACACTAATGTCATTGTGCCTGTGGATCTTTTGGTGGTGCGGAGACAACACTATAACTCTTATTGCTTTAAGTGTTAATTACAGTTGCGATTAAATACCTAAATGTTTATTTGTGGAAAAATAACCCGACATTAATGTGTCGACATCATTGGCACAATTGACAATAGACATGTAGTATGGAGACCCAATTTACGTTGTGGTTACTGGGTGATATAGAAGCGTATTTTTATTACAGGAGGATCCTTATTTCAAAAGGGGGATTTCTATTTTATAGGAGAAATGCTGCCGAAATTTCAATAGGATCCTCGTAAATATTTCATGAGTATAATATTTATTTGAGTATAGTTAATGACCTTCATTGAGTATAAGATTTCATGCCAAATGTTGTCATATATCCCGCTTTCTAATTATAGTATGAACGATTTTGTTGTTGGTTTTCAGTCTAGCTCTATCATCATCACCTATCTTCACGTACTTCAGGAATATCTTTTTGCGTTTCGATTGAGGATAGTGATTCTGTTTTGGCTACAGTTTTTTGCTCTTGAGTTATTTGCTTATGGTATGAACTTTCCATCTGAACTTCTTGCATCTTGTATTGATATGGCTTGCTCGATGTGAAACTTGTTTGTAGTATAAACTTTGGTTATATATTAATTTATACATGACAAATTTGACTTATCTTATTATTCCCAATTACCTTAATTATGTGAATCAATAATTTGATTGATGCCCTTTTAAATGATGAGGTTTTCTTTACTTGTTATGTGCACATTTTTTCAAGGCATGTTTTTATGAATTTGTACATATATGTTCAATGAATTTATTCAAATAGGTATTCATAAAAATATTCATATTGTTATTAATACTTATTTGGAAATTGTGTGATATTTAATATATGTTGTATATTCAGTTTAAGTATACTAGGATTCAGAACGCAAACACCTGGTGTTTATTCACAAGTCTTATTTGACATGTTTTGTTATAAGTGGCTAACATAGCAAACTAACTTTGGATCTGGTTTAAACTAACAGTTCTCTAGATATGAGTTTTTGAGATAGATCTTGGATGTATAGACGATTAATCCTGAATTTATTGAGTAGGATATTCGGGCTAGGTTCATATGCGAACACATGTTATTCACGCTCTTCCCTGTCCAGTATAGCAGCATCTGCTAGGCCAATGCACAGTAATGAAGTAATCGAGCTTCGGGCCACAGTGGATACATTGAAGGAGCAGATAGCTCACATCATAGAGGCTAACGTGAATGAACGGATGGAGCACATAGAGTAGATAGCTAAGATGAGATAAGAGGTGGAGCAGGTGATAAAGATGAGAGAGGAGATGAAGCAGATGGAGCGGATGGCTAAGATGAGAGCGGAGATGGAGCAAATGGCTAAGATGAGAGAGCAGATGGAGCAGATGGCTAAGATGAGATAGCAAATGGAGCAGATGACTCAGCTTAGACATGAGATGGAGCAATTGAAGGGGAGGCTTGGCAGTTTAGAGCACCCACGATCAACATGACATTAGCTTGTCCTTGTCAATTGCTTTCAATTACAAACATAAATTTTGTACGTTGTACTGTTTTCATTATCAATTAAAAAAATTTTAACATCATATTATCAATTAATTTTCTGATTAATTAATTTATTATGCACACATAATTGGTAACTCTTAACATTATGCATTTATGACAACATCATGAAACTATAATTTATTAACAAAATTTCTTACCTCCTAATACCGATGGAATATAAATTTATCGACGAACGGAAATACTATTTCCGTCGGTAAGTTATATGCAATCGACGGCATTTAGTCCGTTGCTAAATGTTAGCAACATTTCGTCGATAACATTTGTTCGTTAGTAATATTTACCCACGCAATTTATACCGTTGGTGATATATTTTTGGCCAATGTTAAAACCATCAGCACATTTAACTAAGGTCCTTTTACCGACGATTGTGTCCGTCTTTGATTTATGTCGACAATTGATTTTGCTGACGAAATCTGAGAGTTTACCGATGGTATAAGCCATCGGTAAACTACTGATTTCTTGTAGTGCGAACAAAAGAGGAATCCATGACAAGTAGAAGAAAATCGCACGAGAGGAGACGTAGTGGGAAGAAGACGATGTAGGTGTTTGGTGGGAGGGGTGTCGGGTTAGCTTAATGTAAAAGAAAACGACGTTATTTGGTGTGAATTTACCGATGGAATTTACAGACAGAAGTTTTCCGTCGGTAAACTCAAAACTTTTTTATTCCACCAATAATTTCCACTTTCTTTACCAACGAACATTTTATACCGTCGTTAAAGTCCGTCGGAAATTTTTTTGGAATGATTTTCTTCCATATTTAGCGATGGATTTTAGTACTGCTGCTAAATGAAATTTTTTCTATTAATTTTATCAACAGAAAGCGATTTTTCATCGGTAATTTGCAACGATTTCTTTTTTGTCGATAATTTTTTGTCGCTAATTTCTTCTTTTCTTGTAGTGCTACTATGGGTGTGTTTGGATAACAGTTGATCAGCTAAAAAATTAGCTGATCAACCAAAATCAACTGTTTGAAAATTAGCTGATCAACTAAAATCAACTGTTTGACTAAGTCAAACAACTGATTAATGTAATTGGTTAATTAGCTGGTTGGTTGATTAAGCCAATCTAACCACCCAAAACCAATAAGGTGCTCCACACCATCGTTTGGGTTAATCCCAAACCCAAAAAGTCTAGTTTGTCCAGACCTCTCAGATCTTCTCTCTCGTTTTCTCCAAAAGGGTCTCGCATCGAGCTCAAGCCATGGTTAGATTCTATGATTGTTTCCTTCTTTGTTTTCTTTACTGGTTTTCATATGAACTCTACTCCTCTGTCTCGCAGCCGCAACACCAATGATTTACATAACTTCGTGGGATGAGTTCGTTGATCGATTTGTTCAACTATTTCGCGTTGATCCTGATTCTGTATGTTACGGAACTCATAATCTTTTGCACATTATTTTGTTTGCTTTTAGATGCTGAAATTGTTTTCGTTTGTGGTAGTTACTAACTATGATCTAATTGAATAACTTATTAGCTTTCTTTTTTACGTTTTTTTTTCTGTCAATTGAATAACTTATTGGCTTTTTATTGTAAGCTTTCTATCACTTGAAATTAGAAGACGCTCATAAGTTTGTCCTACAATTGTTTGTGGTTTATGACACTGAACTTGGGATAAAGACATGCTATTATATGAAGTACCGACACTGCGACGACAAGTTAATTCTCAAAGTCACTGATAACAAAGAGCTATTTGTGTTGCTCATTCCTTTTCTATCGACGTGTTATTGATTCTGTTCATAGACCTTCTAAGTTCATCTAGTGTGAGATGATTTCTCTGAAATTGAGTATAACAGTAGAAGCACAGTTTTGGATGTAGACTATGAGGATGGATGTGCAGACTTGTAAACTATGGTTAAAATCTCTTAATGAATTGTAGACCTCTGAAGTGAATCACACATTAATACAAGACTTAATAATGATATGCAAATGCACAAGAAGGGGGGCGGGGGGGTTGAATTGTGTATTCTTTTTCCGGTAAGCCCCTTCGTAAACAAATTTGTTAAAAGAAACTTGTTCTTTTCACAAGAACTACTGAAAATCAAAGTTGTAAAATATTTTCAAAAACTTGTGTAAAAACTAGTAAGATCGAAAATTGAGAGTTAAGAGAGATTGAGAGTTGAGAGATGTTGACACAACGATTTTTATACTGGTTCACCCCAAACCGTGAGCTACGTCCAGTCCTCAGATATCTTTATGAGATTTATGATGTTGTCATAAATGCATAATATTATTAATTAATTTTCTGATTAATTAATTTATTATGCACACATAATTGGTAACTCTTAACATTATGCATTTATGACAGCATCATGAAAGTGGAATTTATAAAAAAAATTCTTACCTCCTAATACTGACGGAATATAAATTTATCGACGGAAATACTATTTTCGTCGGTAAGTTATATGCAATCGACGGCATTTAGTCTGTTGCTAAATGTTAGCGACATTCCGTCGGTAACATTTGTTCATTGGTAATATTTACCGACGTAATTTATACCATTGGTAGTATATTTTTGGCCATTGTTAAATTACCAACGGAATAAAACCGTCAGCACATTTAACTACGGTCCTTTTACCGACGATTGTGTCCGTCTTTGATTTCTGTCGACAATTGATTTTGCTGACGAAATCTGAGAGTTTACCGATGGTATAAGCCATCGGTAAACTACTGATTTCTTGTAGTGCGAGCAAAAGAGGAATCCATGACAAGCAGAAGAAAATCGCACGAGAGGAGACGCAGTGGGAAGAAGATAATGTAGGTGTTTGGGGGGAGGGGTGTTGGGTGAGTTAAATGTAAAAGAAAACGACGTCATTTGGTGTGAATTTACGAACAGAATTTACCGACATAAATTTTCCATCGGTATACTCAAAACTTTTTTATTCCACGAACAATTTCCACTTTCTTTACCAACGAACATTTTATATCGTCGCTGAAGTCCATCGGAAATTTTTCTGGAATGATTTTCTTCCATATTTAACGACGGATTTTAGTACTACTGCTAAATGAAATTTTTTCTATTAATTTTATCAACAGAAATCGATTTTTCATCGGTAATTTGCAACGATTTCTTTTTTGTCGATAATTTTTTGTCGCTAATTTCTTCTTTTCTTGTAGTGCTACTATGGGTTTGTTTGGATAACAGTTGATCAGCTAAAAAATTAGCTGATCAACCAAAATCAACTGTTTGAAAATTAGCTAATCAACCAAAATCAACTGTTTGACTAAGTCAAACAAATGATAAATGTTTTTGGTTAATTAGCAGGTTGGTTGAATAAGCCAATCCAACCACCCAAAACCAATAAGCTGCTCCACACCAGCGTTTGGGTTATATCCAAACCCAAAATGTCTAGTTTACCCAGATCTCTCAGATCGTCTCTCTCGTTTTCTCCCTCGTTTTCTCCAAAAGGGCCTCGTGTCGAGCTCAAGCCATTGTTAGATTCTATGATTGTTTCCTTCTTTGTTTTCTTTACTGGTTTTCATATGAACTCTACTCCTCTGTCTCGCAGCCGCAACGCCAATGATTTACACAAATTCGTGGGACGAGTTCGTCGATCGATATGTTCAACTGTTTCGCGTTGATCCCAATTCTATATGTTACTGAACTCGTAATCTTTTGCACATTATTCTGTTTTCTTTTAGATGCTGAAATTGTTTTCGTTTGTGGTATTAACTCACTATGATTTGATTGAATAACTTATTAGCTTTCTTTTTTAAGTTTTTTCTGTCAATTGAATAACTTATTGATTTTTCTAGTAAGCTTTCTATCACTTGAAATCAGAAGATGCTCATAAGTTTGTCCTATTGTTGTTTGTGGTTTATGACACTGAACTTGGGATAAAGACACGCTATTGTATGAAGTACCGACACTGCGACGATAAGTTAATTCTCAAAGTCACTGATAATAAAGAGGTATTTGTGTTGCTCATTCCTTTTCTATTGACGTGTTATTGATTCTGTTCATGGACCTTCTAAGTTCATCTAGTGTGAGATGATTTCTCTAAAATTGAATATAACATTAGAAGCACAGTTTTGGATGTAGATTATGAGGATGGATGTGCAGACTTGTAAAATATGGTTAAAATCTCTTAATGAATTGTAGACCTCTGAAGTAAATCACACGTTAATACAAGACTTAATAATGATATGCAAATGCACAAAAAGGGGGGGGGATGAATTGTGTAATTTTTTTCCGGTAAGCCCCTTCATAAACAAATTTGTTAAAAGAAACTTGTTCTTTTCACAAGAACTACTGAAAATCAAAGTTGTAAAATATTTTCGAAAACTTGTGTAAAAACTAGTAAGATCGAAAATTGAGAGTTAAGAGAGATTGAGAGTTGAGAGGTGTTGACACAGCGATTTTTATACTGGTTCACCACAATCCGTGGGCTACGTCCAGTCCTCAGATATCTTTATGAGATTTCATTATCTCTCAAAAACTTTACAAGTATTCTTTGTTTTGGAGCCTCTTTAGGTCTCTTACAATCAGTATTCTTTCACACTTAGCCTCTTTAGGCTATCTGGACTACTTTCAACTGAAAGGTGTTTTGAGCTTTGTTACAGTAAAAGATAGCTCTAGATGTTTCGCACAATAATCTCTCTAAAAAATTGCTAAGCTCTTCTAAATTCGCTAATTTCAGTAACTTCTGCAATCTTTGACTCCAACTCATATTTAGCCGTCGTCTTCAACTGCTTCTTTCAAGAAACGGTTATTCAATTCAGTTATGTAACTAACTCAGACTGATGCGTCTTTTAATTCTTCCGTCTGCTTTTCTTGCGTCTGTTTTCTTTCGTCTGCTTTTTTTCGTCTGCTTTCTTTCGTTTGCTTTTTGTGTCTGCTTTCTTTCGTCTGCTTTTCTTTCATCTATTTTTCATTTCAGCTTCCATTTGCTTTTCATTTCAGCTTCTATCTGCTTTTCATTTTAGCTTCCGTCTGCTTTTCATGTAAGCTTCCGTCTGCTTTTCATTTCAGCTTCCATCTGCTTTTCATTTTAACTTCCGTCTGCTTTTCAATTCAACTTCCGTCTGCTTTTCATTTTAGCTTTATTATTTGTTCTTCATCAAAATCATTTTGTAAAGTCATTCTGACTTAACAATCTCCCCCTTTTTGATGATAACAAATACTCGTATTAGTAAAATGAAAATCATATACCGACTATAAGATTTTACCAAAAATTACAACGGTAAGAACTTCAGAACTATATCTTCTTGTGTTCTTCAATCTTGTGATCTTCTTTTCATTTGCCTCCCCCTATCTTTTCTTTTTCTTCTATTTTTACTTTCTTCTCCTTTGTTTTCTCTTCCCCCTCTATTTGTTATTAATCAAAAATGATTACGACTGAAAGTGCTACAATATCTCTCTCATCATTTCCTTTATCTCCTTGACTTCTTTGCGTAGTTAAACTATTTTTACTTGTAAGTCAGTTGACAAGGTAGGTCGGTCATCATCCTTCTGTGGTTCTTCTTCAAAAGCAATTGTAGTGTAACATGCATCTGAAGATGGAACACAGTCTTCAATGATCTCTAAGGCAGGAGGTTGTACAGATAGGATAGGTTGGGTTCAGGAAGATCTAAATCATCAGGGGTTGGTAGTCTCGGAACTTGTCTTCTAAGCAAGGGTATAAC
>JAOQMR010000005.1:21533115-21548889 GCA_027563865.1 Erythroxylum pelleterianum
ACAGTTTGTACTGTTTTAGAATAGCATGAGAATCTTCTAGTAGTTCAGAATATGCATCTTGCAAGTCATTATATTTCAAGGTTACCTCCTCATCACTTTCCTCTTCGACTACCAGGCATATGTTTGCATGTTCTGATGTCTCAGAGCATGTATCTGATTCAGACGAATCTAAATCCTCCCACGTTATCATCATGCTTTTCTTGCCTTCCCTACTCTTCTTTGGTTTTCTCTTTAATGTTGGACACTCGGACTTGTAATGTCCTGGTTTGTTGCACTTGTAGCATATGATGGATGTCTTCTCTATCTTCCCATCATCTTTCGCGTTCTTTTTGAAATTTGGATTTCCATTGGTCTTCTTCTTCCACATCCATCTAATCTTCCTGGAAATAAAAGATAGCTCATCATCTTCTTCACTCGACTCTTGTTCTGACTCACTAGAATCATCATTCTTCGTTTCTTCCATCTTCAGCGCTTTTGTTAATGAGTTCCTCTTCCTTTGAGTCTTGTGATTCTTCTATCCGGCCTTTAGTGCTATCGACTTATCCTGTATAGGCTTGTCTTCAGCATCGAGCTCAACTTCGTGTATCTTCAGCGATCCAAGCAATTCGTCAAGCTTTAATACGCTTAAATCTTTGGCTTCCTGTACAGCAGTAACCTTCGGTCTCCACCTCTTTGGTAGACTCCTTAGGATCTTACGCACGTGATCTTGGTTGTCGTAAGTTCTTCCGAGAGCTTTTAATCCATTAATAATTGTTTGAAATCTTCCAAACATTTGATCAATGGACTCTTCATCTTTCATCTTGAACAGCTCGTACTGATGCACAAGAATACTTATCTTGGATTCTTTAACTTGGTTCGTACCTTCATGTGCGATGGATAACGTGTCCCATATCTCCTTCGCAATATTGTATCTGTGGACTTTATCGTACTCACTTCTGCTTAAGGCACAACTCAAAAAAAACTTTGCTTTGAAATTAAGTTGGAATCTCGCCTTTTGATCAACCGTCCATCTGATTTGTGGAATACGATTTCCTTCTTCATCCGCCGGAGTGTATGGTCCATTCTCTATCACGTCCCAAAGGTCAACATGGGTAGATTCGATGAACAACCACATCCTGTCTTTTCAGTAGTGATAGTCTTCTCCGTTGAACGTTGGAGGTCTAGTGATTGAGGCACCTTCCGCTATGTATGTATGTGATTATGCCATAATCTTTAATCCACACTTTGTTAAGGTGATCCTTGGACACCAAGCTCTGATACCAATTGAAGTGAATCACATGTTAATACAAGACTTAATAATGATATGCAAATGCACAAGAAGGGGGGGGCGTTGAATTGTGTATTCTTTTCCCAGTAAGCCCCTTCGTAAACAAATTTGTTAAAAGATACTTGTTCTTTTCACAAGAACTACTAAAAATCAAAGTTGTAAACTATATTCAAAAACTTGTGTAAAAACTAGTAAGATCGAAAATTGAGAGTTAAGAGAGATTGAGAGTTGAGAGATGTTGACGCAGCGATTTTTATACTGGTTCACCCCAAACTGTGGGCTACGTCCAGTCCTTATATATCTTTCTGAGATTTCACTATCTCTCAAAAACTTTACAAGTATTCTTTGTTTCCAAGCCTCTTCAGGTCTCTTACAATCAATATTCTTTCACACTTAGCCTCTTCAGGCTATCTGCACTACTTTCAGCTAAAAGGTGTTTCAAGCTTTGTTACAGTAAAAGATAGCTCTAGATGTTTCGCATAATAATCTCTCTCAAAAATTGCAAAGCTCTTTTAAATTCGCTAACTTCAGCAACTTCTGCAATCTTCGACTCCGACTTATATTTAGCTGTCGTCTTCAACTGCTTCTTGATTCTTGTTTCTTGTTTCTTTCAAGAAACGGTTATCCAGTTGAGTTCTGTAACTAACTCAGACTGATGCGTCTTTTGATTCTTCTATCTGCTTTTCTTGCACCTATTTTCTTTCGCCTGCTTTCTTTCATCTACTTTTTTGCATCTGCTTTCTTTCGTCTGCTTTTCTGTCGTCTGTTTTTCATTTCATCTTTCGTCTGCTTTTCATTTCAGCTTCTGTCTGCTTTTCATTTTAGCTTCCATCTGCTTTTCATTTCAGCTTCCGTCTGCTTTTCATTTTAACTTCCATCTGCTTTTCATTTCAGCTTCCGTCTGCTTTTCATTTTAGCTTTATTTTTTGTTCTTCATCAAAATCATTTCGTAAAGTCATTATGACTTAACATCCTCAACATTTTTTGGTAGAATTATTAAGGTGTGGATGGCTAACCAATTTCACAAAGTAATATTTGGATCGCTGTGTTAGTTATTTGAGTTTGTAGGCTTTTGAATTTGTTATTTAGTTGAACCCATAACAACTTGCACTTGATTCAATAAAGATGATTTACTTTAAATCATTCATTTTGTGAAAGAAGATGGATGTTATATTTTGATGGGTATGGGATGAGAAAACAAATAGGAGATTCTTTCACTTTTAGAGGTAAAGCTCTTTGTTTATCATCGTTTAGTGCCAATAACTTGATGGGTGACAATGACAACCATAGCTACATTACTTAATTTTGAGCAATGTTGAACAGTACTTATGTATTTATTACTCGATATGCTTAATTTGACGTAGAATTTATATTTTACTTGGATAAATTGGCAACTCCATTTTTTCTCCAAGAAAAGTGAACTTTCTGTTTATTTTATGACCTAGGTTGGTTTGTTTCTTGAATTGAAATTGTTTCTTTTTTCTTCATATATGCCAGTGTCTTAAATTCAAAACAGACCAGGCACAAGATGCTAAGAAGATGGAGAAGCTAAACAACATATTCTTCACCTTGATGTCCAAGGGCCCAAATGGTATGATCTCTTTTTGAAGTTATGATTTGGTGAACAATCAGGATATTTGTTTATTAATCCCAGATCACACTGAGGCATGAGGTTCCCTTTTGGAGTGGTTATTAATACATTTTCATTTTTCAAATAAAATAAAATAAAATTCAACAACTACTGCTCTAGATTAGGATGCAGTGACTCGAATTGTAATCCAGAGTGGCAGATCTGGATTTGTCAAGCTTTTTCTAATTAATCTTATCTTGTTTGCAGTGAGTATTTCGAAAGTTACAGGGAAGGAACATAATAAGGCACAGTCATTGAAGGAAGGCAGAGGAAGGAAACAATAACTATATTTTTGGCTGCTTGACAGTAACTAAGTAGGAGTGTGGATATTATCTTTTCTATTGTGGGAAATTAAACAAGTTTTTGGAATTACCTTGCTTTTGTGATGTCGATGGAAATGATGGGAGTTTGCTTCTGGACTGATATTTGACGATGAATCAATTCAACATAATAATTACATTGTTACCACCTCCAACTTTTATTAAGGTGTATAAATCTTTTCCTTTTCAATTATTTGCTCGATTATCAGTGCTTAATCAGCATCTCTTACATCTATGAAAAGGATGCTTCGATTCCTTCTGTTTGATGGTGGTAATTTGGTGGATATGATTTATTTTTTTTTACCATTTAAGAAAAGAACAGGAATCTTAAAAAGTGAAAAAAAGGCTATGACACAATGATGTAGCTACAACTATTCATTCATACGCAGTTGTTCCAAACTTCAGCATAACCTTTATAGAATCATGATCTTTTTTTTAGTTTAAGGTTTGAACAGCTACACAACGGTATCTCTCACAATGTCATGTAGTATGCTTGCCATGTTAATAATTAGAATTATTAGGACCACCATGTTGCCCTTTCCATGTCGTGAGCGAAGACATTCCATTAAGGGTCGATTTTGATCTTTGAGACATATTCCCATAAGGGTTTACATTCATATATTCCACATTTAACGAAATCTAGTTAATTGAATATCTATAATATATCATATTAAATATAAAAAACTTAATAGTTTAATTAATTGAATCAATTATAATAATATTATTATTATTAAATGTTCTATATTTTTATTAAAATTATAAACTTAATTTTTGTAAAATTAAATATCTAAAATTTAAATTCCTATAAGAATATTCAACAAAATACTAAGATATATAATATTCATATTCTTATAATTTTTTTAAATTCATATCCTTATAAGTTATTTTACACACAAACAACTATTACTAAACAACTAATTTTACCAAACATCTCTAACAAACAACTAATACAATCCGCTGGTCAAACCAGCTGATAGAATCAGCTATCAACTAACAGCTAATGCAATCAGCTGCTTGCCAAACAAAGCTTATATAATACAATTATATAAAATTAATGTTTTAATCGATAAAATTATCTATACATAATACATTGAGTAATTTATTTTGATATACATATTAAGAGAAATAAATCCCTTTTACTCTCTCAATTTATTTTTTAGTTAGTTATTTAACATTATTTTTTCTTAATTCTTTTTTCTTTAAATTTTATAACAAGGTCAGCATATTCCACATAAATATTGTTTCCATCTCAAGTGGAGCCACCAACAAGTGGAGCCATATCTTTCTATGAACCAAATACTGCATGCACTAATTGACCCAGAAAAACCATAAACTGGGTTACCATCAACCAACTTCGCGGCATGCGCATGACGACACAATGCCACGCATCATTTAATAACGTTTTCAATGTTGTCTAGGAGTTGCTAATACGTCCATTTGTGATCACTAAGTAATGACATCATCATCTATATTTCAAACTCATTAAATAATTTCAAGCGTGAGTTTAGTGAATAAATAAATTAGCCGTTGAAAATAGGAGAACTGAAACTAACCAGTGTGGATATATCATTAGTTTGCAATAGAGCTAGCTGATGGTAATTGATAGAGCTAGCTGATGGTAATTGATGTGATAAGTCACTTCTGGTTCACACTTGAAAAGATGAAAGTGAAAGGGATGTACGCAAAAGTGTATGAGAAAGGAAGTTGCCATGAAGCTTCGTGAAGCCATGCAATCGAAATTGTTTTATTACTCCCTTCTCATTGCATCACTATTTTCCCAAATCATTTCCCTCCTGCTTTTGCTATGGTGTCACAAAGTAAACTTAGTCCTTTAACTTGTATTCTAGTATCGACGGAACATCTACCCGATTTCCAGTTTCTCCTTGTCTTGGAGGTACAGTAACCGGACAGCTCAAGGACATTTAATGCGTACAGCGATGGCTTCAAATGCATCAGCACCATGGGGCTAGACGACCTACAAATGGACCCCAAATTATTATCTAGGTTTTTCCATGATGAATAGTCCTCCGGAAACGCTCAAATAATTCATCAAGCGACCACCTACGATAAAAAATTATTTCTAAACTCGTTTAAAATCTGAACATATCACGTGCAAATTGAGAAAAAATAGCCAAAACACATTCGGATGCCTTTCCATTCTATGTGAACCTTTCCTTACATGCAGAATCTTATCAACTCAATATGATAAGCTATAGCTGTACATAATATCACCTAATAAGCAAACTAGGTGTCTCGAGAATTTGGACTCACAAAGTTTTAGAGCCAACGATTTTGTGACCACCTTCTATTATTCTCTTTAAATTACGATAATTTTAATGAAACACTTAAGATTTACTGAGACTTTCACTTAGACAAAGAGTCAAGCAAAATATTTTATTTTGATTTGTCAATTCTGGCCGTTTAATTAGCATAATTGGTTATGACTTTAAGAAAATTTCGAGTTAGTGACTGCCACCTAATATAACTTTTTTAAGTACCGCAGCCATTATCTAAGGAAAAAGAAAATACTTAATTAGCCAAAAACATGTTGAAGCCTCCATTTCAGGTAATCTTTTTTTATCACATGGAGGATCTCATCAATCTAAAACGTGTGAGGTGCCTCAAGTTAATTTTTCCAGAAGCCAGATTATTTGAATGTCATGACTAGCAATGAGAATATAAGAAGACATGATATAATACAATAGTAATTGTATTTGTATTGTATCAGAGTCAGATCACAATACAATTAGGACAAAACACGAGTCATATTACGGATTCTATACATTTCGTTAATTAATATCATGACAAAGAACTCTTCCATTCTTCGCATGACATATCGCAATTGCTATTTACTATCCTTACGTAAAAGCGCCGCAACATGAAGATAAATACCGTACATAAATTCATTACATTACCTTGCGACAGATATGATTTGCATTTGAATCTTTGCAGAAACATCCTGTGACCCTTTGCAGCTTCCAGGAAAAAGGGTATTCGTGTAATCGACAGGCGACGAAAGCTAAGTACAGGTTGTTGGCTTCAAAAGCAAATTTTTTTTAAGAAAAAGTTATTTTACCCACTTATAAAATGCCCATAGTCTCTCCAACTTCCATCAGCTCTCTTTGTTAACTACCACTCAGAATTTTCAATCTTCATATTAACACTCAAAAGTTTCTATTATATGTTCACCTCAGCTTAATATAGCTCTAGCTACCAATATTTTAGCATTCAAAGTGTTTCACATACAGCTTTTAAGCAGCTTGTTTGACTAATAATGGCATTAGATCTTGCAGTTGATTTCGAAGACTTTTTTCCTTCAATGATGACACGGCTTGGAGCAGAAGGATTTATCGGGGAGCTGTGTAACGGGTTTCGTCTGCTAATGGACGTTGAGAAAGGCCTGATTACGTTTGAAAGCTTGAAGAGAAACAGTCTGCTACTGGGGCTTCAAGACATGAGAGATGATGAGCTCGTGTGTATGTTGATGGAAGGCGACCTGGATGGAGATGGGGCTATGAACCAGATGGAATTTTGCATTCTCATGGTTAGATTGAGCCCTGGTTTGATGGATGGATCAAAACAGTACGCGGAACGATATGATGCATGTGGACTTTAGCTAGGCTTTCATTAAGCTCTTTGTTTCAAGTTCTCAGATGATGTACTTTTGCCCTCCTGTCAAATAATAAATTGGGCTCAAGTCCTCTTTTTAACCGCTGTCATTTTTAGATGATATATCTGTAATAACCCTAATGATTTTCCGAATGTCACAAAAGGGATGGCATGCCATTCATGCGTTGATAACATATCTGTTCATGTACATATCCGACACCTCTGTATATTTGTGGTGACTATTGCAAACTTGGGTCGTTTTCGGTAGCCACAACAGTACTTTCATTTCAGTAACTCATTACTGAAAAACCTTGATTATGTGTAAACATGTCCGTTTACCATCCCCTGTTCGTGGATTGGTTCCTTTCCTTGATTTTGGTGTTTCTCGATTATGTAAATTAAGTTCAACTGCAAAGTTTCGCCATTCCCGTTAAATAACTTCCTGTCTGCAAAATATACACTTTTTGGTACTTCGGCGAGCATGCAGTTTCCAAGAAACTGCTAGACAAAATTACGTAAAACTACCCTTACGACCAGTGTGCTTTACTCAACAATTGAAATTTGGAAACTCAGCTGCAAATTGTCATGACTTAGGAATGCTTGGAATAAAATTTTTGGTTAGAAGTATGTAGAATACTTTGTATTTATGTTGTATTTGCTGTATTGTTTGTGTACTATAGCTTGTATTGTATACTGTAGCTTGTAGATGTTAATAAGTGTGTGCGTGTGTTTTGTATAGGAAGCTAGTGTGGTTTTTCCTTATTCAAACACTGATGGTATAAATACCATCGTTTTTCTATAACAACTTTTTATCAGAAGTAATAGTGATTAAGAGAATCACATTTACCCAAAACTTGAAATCCCTAGATTTGTTCATGGTATCAGAGCAGTCTGGGTAGATCACCGGAGCTCGTCATGGTCGACGGTGTGAGTGCATGCTCCTCCTTAGGCAGTGTAGCAGGAGAGGAGAATCCGTTGTTCCTGCAGACTTTGGATCATCCAGGTATGGTATTCGTCACGACTCCATTAAATGGGAATAATTACCTATCATGGAGTCGTGCGATGCGGATTGCATTGGCGGCGAAATTGAAGCTTGATTTCGTCACTAGAAAATGTGTGAGGCCGAGGGAAGATTCACCGGAATATGATCGATGGTATCGAGTGGATTTTATGGTGACGTCATGGTTATTGAACGCCATCTCCAAGGATATTTTCGAATCCTTCTTGTATGCAAGTTCGGCTAGGGATTTGTGGAAGGATCTTGAGAGGTGATATGGAGAGTGCAATGAGCCACTGCTCTATCAACATAAGCGGGAGATCAATTCAATTTCGCAAGGGGATTTGTGTATCTCTAGGTATTTTACTAAATTGAAATGACTGTGGGATGAATTGAATTGCTTGGCTCCTATTCCGCAGTGTTTATATGGAGCCCTACAGTAATGTTCGTGTGGGTCTCTTAGGCAATTGATTGAATTTGGGGATAATGATAGATTAGTTCAATATCTTATGAGTTTGAATGAGGAATATGATGCTAGAAGTCAGATTCTTGTCATGGATCCTTTGCCTTATATGGATAGGGTATACTCGATGGTAGTTCGGGTTGAAAAACAGAGGGAGGTGAATATTTCTTTTTCTTACAATGAGTAGTGTAATGTTGGTGCGTGGTTCTAGTGGAAGCAGTGGGAGAGGAGCTGGTAGAGCTGGTGCTAAGAAGCAAGTTAGTAAAGATGACATGTATTGTGATTTTTGTAAAATGAGGAGACACACACGAGACACTTGTTTCAAAATTCATGGGAATCCGGATTGGTATAAAGGTTCCAAGGATAAATAAGGAGGAGATATAGCTAAGGAGTTAGTGAATATGAGTGATTCACCTTTGGATCATTCAATAGAGCAAGATACCAAGGAATGAACCTGGATACAAGATATGACAACAATGATTCAACAAGGAATTCTGAATTTTATGCAAACCCAAGGAAAGCAGATGCAATTAAAGGACAAGGGAGGAGATGTCAGCAACTTTGCTCATTACAGTGACTTTGCAGGTATCACTCTCAACCATTCTTTTAGTTTAGTTAATTCAATTGAATGTGGTTCTTAGATAATAGACACAGGTGCATCCAATCATATTTGCCATAATGTGGATTTGTTTGATAACCTTAGACCTGTAGTTAAATATACCCCTGTTCACCTACCAGATGGCACAATTAAAATAGTAGATTTCACAGGGAATGTTGTTCTTTGTGATCATCTTAGTTTGTCATCCGTTTTGCTCATACCTTCTTTCAAATACAATTTGCTTTCAGTAAACAAGTTAGCTTGTCAATCTTCTACAAAATTCACTTTCTATAACACATTTTGTGTTTTGCAGGACCTTGTGACTGATTAGGTCTTAGCAGTTGGGAAGGTGATTGCCGGCCTTTATGTTCTTGATAGGTCCTCTTTTCATCAAGATACCATCTTGTCCTATATTACCCAATTAGGAAATAGGAAAAATAAATCAATACATTGCCATAGTGCTGTTAATGATGTTTTTTGGCACCAAAGATTGGGCCATACTTCTTCCAATGTACTGAAACAGTTGCAAATTTCTTTTAATAATATGAATTTTTTTGAACAACCATGTGATGTTTGTCATCTTTCCAAACAAACTCGACTTCCTTTTCCTAGGAGCAGTATTAGTACTACAGCTGCATGTTTTGAACTATTGCATATGTTTCTTTAAGGACCTTATAAGCAGGGGCCGATTAGTGGAGCACACTATATCCTCACCATAGTTGATGATTTTTCTAGAACAGCTTGAACTTACCTCCTTCAACATAAAAGTTAGACTTCAACCTTCTTGGCTCAATTTATTAAACATATTCGAACCCAATTTGATGCTACTATTAAGGTTGTTCGAACTGATAATGGGACAATTTTTGAATCATACTTGTCAGGAAATCTTAACCAACTGTGGTACCCTTATACTCCACAACAAAATGGAGTTATTGAAAGGAAACATAGGCATTTGTTGCAAACTGCTAGGGCACTTATGTTTCAATCCCATTTACCCAAACAATTTTGGGGAGATTCAATTTTGACTGCTACCTGCCTCATCAATAGGCTTCCCACTCCTGTCCTAAATTGGAAATCACCATATACTATTCTTTTCCATAAGGAACCTGATTATACTTTCTTGCGAACATTTGGTTGTTTATGCTATGCTTCTAACACTTTTCCTTATAAAGACAAATTTGTTCCTAGGGCTTTCAAATATATTTTTATTGGTTATTCTTCAGGGCAAAAGGCCTACAAACTCTATTTTTTGGAAAGCCATCATATTTTCATTTCTAAGGATGTTGTTTTCTATGAAAATATTTTTCCTTTTCAATCTGTTTCCTTTTTTCCAAATATAGTTCCTTTGCCCAATCCTATTTTTTTTACCATTTGCTATGTCTCAGGAATCTTCTTTTGCTGAAAATATTGATGTGCCTTCTTCAGATTCTTTTGATTCCTCTTCCTATACTATTCCATGCTCCTCTGATTTAGCACAGAGTTCAGCTCCTATTCGTAGGAGTACTCGTGTGACCCGATGGCCTAATTGGTTAGATGATTTTGTTTCACATGCATCAGTTACTAATATTGCTCCTGTTGTTGTCCCATCTGTGCCTAATTCTTCTCATCGTCCACCTACATATCCTTTTGTATTCTCATCTTGTCCTAAATCTAATTATCATTCATTTTTATAAAACGTGTCTATTATTGAAGAACCTAGTTCTTTTAAACAAGCTCGAACTAATTTGAATTGGTTGCATGCTATGGAGGCTGAGTTGGCTGCCCTTGATCATAATCATACTTGGGATTTGACTGTTTGCCAAAAGGGAAGAAGGCTATGGGTTCTAAATGGGTTTATAAAGTTAAACTCAAACCAGATGGAACTGTTGATAGGTATAAGGCTAGGTTAGTAGCCAAGGGCTATAATCAAATTGAGGGGGTGGATTATAATAAGTGTTTTTCTCCAGTTGCTAAAATGGTTACTGTGAGAGTTTTTATTGCTATTGCTGCTGCGAAAGGCTGGCCTTTACATCAATTGGATATAAATAATGCATTTTTTGCATGGGTATATTGATGAGGAATTGTATATGTTACCTCCTCAAGGGTATACCAAGGCTGCTCCTAATCAAGTTCGTCGTTTGAGAAAGTCTTTGTATGGCCTTAAGCAAGCCCTATGACAATGGAATCATGAGCTGACTGTTTCTCTTTGTCAATAGCATTTTGTACAATCTGCTCATGATTCGTGTCTCTTCATTAAATCTGAAGGGACTGGTTATATTGTTCTTGTTTTGTATGTTGATGATGTGTTGATCATGGGTCTGACAGAGGCATGTATTAATCAAGTCAAACGATTTTTACATGACAAATTCACTATTAAAGATAAGGGCTCTGCAAAGTATTTCCTTGGGTTAGAACTTGCTAGGTAGTCTACTGGCTTGTATGTGAATCAGCGCAAGTATGTATTGGATATTCTCAAAGATGCAGGGTTAACTTGTTCGAAAGGAGCAGCCACTCCTCTCTTTCCTCATTGTCGGTTTGATGATGTTAGCTCTCCTTTATTGGAGAATCTAGACAGATATCGGAGGTTAGTTGGGAGTCTCCTTTATCTTCGTTTTACCTATCTTGACGTCACTCATGTGACTCAGCAGCTAAGTCGATTTGTTCATGCTCCTACTGAGCAGCATTGGATGGCTGCCATTCATGTGCTCAAGTATTTGAAGCAAGCTTCTTGTGATGCGGATTGGGTTGCATGTCCTTTTAGTCGGAAATCTTTAATAGGTTTTTGTGTGTTCTTGGGTAATAAACTAATTTCTTGGAAGACTAAGAAACAATCCACTGTTTCTCGGTCTTCCACGGAGGCTGAATACCGTAGTCTTTCTACTACGATTTGTGAGTTGCAATGGATTTATTATTTGCTGACTAATTTTTGAGTGCCCATTTCGTTTCCTATTTCATTATGGTGTGACAATTTGGCTACTGTCCATATTACTACGAATCCTATTTTTTATGAGTTGACAAAACAAAGATTGATTGTCATTTGGTTCGTGATAAATATAAAGATGGCTTCGTTCTTCCTCAACATATTCCTTCCAAGCTTCAGCTAGCCGATATGTTCACTAAAGCTTTATCTGCCCCAGTTTTAAATTTTTTTTTGTCCAAGTTGTGCTTGTGTGATGGCACCAAGCTCCACCTTGACATCGGGGGGGAGGGGGGGGTGCGTGTAGAATACTTTTATTTATGTTGTATTTGTTGTATTGTTTGTGTAATGTAGCTTGTATTGTATACTGCAGCTTGTAGATGTTAATAAGTGTGTGCGTGCGTTTTGTATAGGAAGCTAGTGTCGTTTTTCCTTATTCAAACACTGATGGTAGAAATACCATCATTTTTCTGTAACAACTTTTTATCAGAAGTAATAGTGATTAAGATAATCACTTTTACCCAAAACTCGAAAGCCCTAGATTTGTTAAAATTATGACTTATTTTATTTTATTTTTGAAGATTGAACAAAAAGGAACATAAGATATAAAAAAACAGAATACAACATATTCGTATCACAACATGAGGAACATTTATCCTAAAAGATAGAAATTCCATAGTTGACAATTATTTAATTACCCTGAGATTATTGATGGGGCGTTAAGCAATAACGCTCACAAAATCTCTGAATTACTCAACCAATAACAAACTACTCAACTGATAAAGATGATTGAAAGATAACAAACATAGGATTTTAACATAAAACATTTCCATTATAAATATAAAAATAATGAGACAAACTAATAATAAAATCCACTAAAATAGAGATTAGGATACAAGTGATAAAGATTTTGAGCTATCTCACTCAAGAACTCCCTACAAGATAATTACAAAAAATATCTCTAGCTCTTTCTTTAGGCAGCTTTCTTAATGCTCTCTTAAAACTTCTAGGATTAAGTACACATTGACATATAGTTGATGAATGTTATTTAGACTTTAAAACTCTTCTTTTGTTGAGTGTTTCTATCTCGTACAACTTTTGTCTCTCAAAATTATCTTTATCTCTAAATATATGGTTTTGTATACTTGACACAGCTATCTACACAATGGTTTCGTAACCTTTAAACGATAAAACTTGATGTCACAAAGATACATGGTTATAGTAAGTTAGATGGTCAGATAATAGGACCGTGCCCACCATTGACACAAGCATGTTTGATTTTGAAGAGTTTCCTTTCAATTTGCACACGATTTCAGAAGCTTACACAGCTACGCACACGGACATGTCCACCATTGATATGGGTGTGTGCCTCCCAAACATGTGCTTATACTCTAGAAATAACTTCCAATAATTAGTTTCACCTTAAATCATCCTAAAATTCACTTCTTTTCATCCATGAAGAAAATTAAGACCTTCAGAACCCAGATTTAGTAATATTAAACAAATAAATGTCTATAAAATATAGTGGAACTATAACACTCTCCCCCTCCAGCCTATTCTGAAGGAGAAGTCTACCACCTATTAATCACTTGAAAGCCATCCCGATGATCTTACTTCAAATCTTAGGCATAATCCTAAGACCCACTTTCGTTCACATGTTGGCACCATTCTTATCCATTTGAATTTTTTTCAACTTCATTAGTTGCTCCTTAACCATAGACAACAACCAATGATATTTCACATCAATGTGCTTAGTGTGGGAAAGATATATATAATTTTTGCTCAAATCCATAACACTTGGGCTATCACAAAACACACCATGTACTCATCTTGTTTCACGTCCCGTTCTTGGAAAATTGCTTTAAATAAAGCACCTTCTGCCTCAGTAGTAGACAAAGCTATACACTTTGGTGACTTAGATTACTAAAATATAGTTCACCACATAAATTTGAACAAATAGCCTAAGGTGGAATTTCTATTATCGAGATTACCATCCATATTTAAATTTATATATCCTTTCAGAATTAGCTCACAACTTCTGAAACACAAACACAACTTGGAAATGCTCTATAAATATTTGAAGATCCACTTTACTTCATTCCATTGTACCTTTCATGGATTGGATAAATATCTACTCACAAATCCAATAGCATGTGTGATATTTGGTTTAATGCTTACTGTAGCATATGTCAAGGAGCTAACAACAGAGGAATATTAAATTGAGGAGATACTTTCTTTCTCCTTTTTAGTAGTAGGACAAGCTCTCTTTCTCAACTTGAAATGAGTTGCTAATGGTGGACTTATTGGCATAGCATGGTTCATATTGAACCTCTTAAGAACCAACTTAATATATTTCTCTTGTGACAACTATAGCTTTTCTACTTTTATCACGAATGATATCCATACCCAAAATTTATTTTTCATAACCCAAATCTTTCATATCAAAGGACTTAGACAAATCCTCTTCAACCTGTAAATCATATCATCATTTTATCTAACTATCAATATATGATCCACATAAAAAAGAAGGATGATAAAATAATCATTAGAAAATTTTCTAAAATTCACAAAAGAATCAACTAATGTTTACTTATACCCATTGCTCATCATAAACGAAATGAACTCCTTATACCACTATTTTTGGTGCCTATTTGATCCTATAAAGATTGTTCTTCAACTTGAATGTAAATTGCTCTTTCCTTTTAACTTTGAACCCTTCTAAATGCTCCATGTAAATCTTCTCTTACAAATGGCTATATATGAAATTAGTATTCATATTAAGCTACTTAAATTCACGATCTAAACTACCAACTAGTTATAGTACCATAGGTATCGATGTCATCTTGACTATTGGCATGAAAGTCTAGTTAAAATTTATACCTTTTCTTGATTATATCCCTTCACCAATAGTCTTGCGTTATACTTCATTAACATCTCACCATCTTTCTTGGTCTCAAACACTCATTTATTCTTCAAAGCCTTATAACTTTTGGTAAGCATTACTAACTCATAAATAACATTCTTTTTCAATGAGTTCATCTCCTCTAGTTGACCTTTGAAGTTGGACATCTTCCAACATTTGAATAGGTTACTCCCGTAACCCATTATGCTCATGGAGCTCTTCTATATAATCCATAGGATGTGTCTTATATGACTCATCACTATTAGATTATCCCTGATCATTATCATCCTGTGCTAGCTTGTGTTTTCTTTCTTCACTCATATGGAATAGGGGTATTATCTCCATTGCTGAAAGGTAACACATCTACTTTGATGAGATATGCACCCATCTTATGCTTATAAGACTCTATAATTAATTCTAAAAGCTTTCATTTTTTAGGTCGTAGAGCCTATAAATAAACTCCTCTACATCATATCCAACAAACACAAAAGGAGTAGTCTTTAAATCTACTTTTGATCTATGCTCCTTTCATACATGCTTAAAACTTTAAATCCAACCGCCCTTAGATGTGTATAAGTTAGATCCTTACTTTTTCTATGATTTTTAAGGAATGTTAAGATTTACAGGGACTAAAGGAATCTTATTGATCAAACATACAATGGTTAGGACCACCTCACATAAAAAGGACTTTAGAAGATTGTGCATTCAGAGCATACAACTTACCTTCTCCATAATAATTATATTCACTTGATAGATGCATAATTGATCATATGTATACCTCATATTTGATGTATTTTTGTTTGATAAGTTATACTTAATTCCCTCCAAGTGTGTTTATAGAGTACAATTGCCTTCACATACTTAAAGGAGAAGAATTTGGAAGAAACATGGCATAAAGGAGAAGTGCATCAGCTCATGCACTTCTCCTAAGTCATACAAATTCGCGATTTTCAAAGATTTTGGTTATACATAGTTTGATGCATGACTGTGTGATCGCGGCTTATCGTTCAATTTGGAAATTGATTCTTGGAAACCGGTCAAATAAAATTTATACCAAGAATTGCAACACAGGGTGCAACCTCGGGTCGACTC
>JAOQMR010000005.1:21560718-21572214 GCA_027563865.1 Erythroxylum pelleterianum
AATTATGATCTCATCATAATTTCAATTACACAGTAATTATTCCAAGGATTTTATCTTTATGAATAATAATTAAATTATTAACAAAAAACATAAAGATAAAGGATGCCTTTGATTAATTAATCATAATGTCATACAAATTAATTACAACCAAAATTAATTGGCTGCAAGGGCATAAACTAACAGAGAGAACCTTAAGAACATTCCAAGACAAAATCACCACTCAAGACCAATTTTACAACCAATTGTTACAACAAATTCGGCTCCAAATATGCGTACCAAAACAGAAGATTTAACATGGTCCCCATTTACTTCGATACTGGAATATGTGAAATATTCCTAATAGTGGCATTCTCTAAATTGTGTGTGCTGGTGATGATTATTAGAGAAGTAACATTCTAATGATATAGGAAAATGGGAAATATTCCCGGAAATGGCCTACGTTGCATGTGCTGGTGACGATTATTACTGGTGTGACGTTATGATCTTCCTCCGTTAGCTGTTACTACTATAGTGGAGCTTTCCTTTCAACTTTAGCTTGCGTGATTAACTACCTAATGCTAGGCTAAGGGAATCAACTCACCATTTTGACTACTGGACGCTCATTCATGTTAGACCTATATGGCAGTGTTCTAATGCAGTCAATTTTTCTAGTTTGACTTATTCATTGTAATTCAAGAAATTTTGAATTGCAGTCAAGGCTTAATATATTCAAAATTTTCAAAAAAAATGTTTTATTAATCCCCTTTGGCAAGCATCCATTTAAAAAAAAATCGATTATGGCTTTAGTGACTAGCTTCTTAGAATCATTCCAAGTTTTCTAAGAGAAGAATTCATTAAATTCATTAGATCCTGGGGTCTTTTTAGGATTAGATAAGACATTACATCCTCCACTTCTTGAGCAGTCACTTGTTTTTACAGAAGATCAACATCTTGCGACATAACGTACTCTCCTATTTTTGGGAGAAGATCCTCTGTCTAATTTTATGGTGTCTTATTCTGTCCAATGAATTTTAATCATTTTTTTATGCGGGTCCAATGTTTATTTATGCAGGACCTACGCAGAGCTCACATAAATGAATGACTAAGATTATGGAACAGAATAAGACACCATAAAATTGAACAGAGAATCTGGACTCCCTATTATTATATGTGAGACAGAAATAAACGTGTCACCGTCTTTTAGGATTCTTCATAAGAAACCTCACTTTAGCTTGTATCATTAATGAAAAAAACAATTCTGCTACAATTTATCCTATCTAGTAAGGATTTGCGAAAGAACTATGTATTTCTATCCCCATCCTTTAGCTATGAAGTTCTTAATCTTTTTTGTAGTAAGGTTTTAATAATAACTATTCTTGGACATACTCCTGCAAGGTTATCTTTTCCTCTTATTGAAGCCTTAGTTTTAAAGGGGTAAAATCAAGCTATTTTTATATTGAATTTAACTTGTTCAATAAGTTTTTAAAAAGAAGTTGATCATTACTAGTTCTAGATGCAAGGAGCGCCTTTACCCCTTCTTCAATCTTGTAAGTTTCCTCATGTAAATGTAAGATTTAGGCCCTTGTGCTAGTATTGAGAAATGCCTCATAGCCTATAGCGTGCTAGTATTGGTTCCGAGAGACATACATACCCCACAACGCAGAAGTCATATTAAAACTATAGTTACGTATCAATATCCTTGTTGATGGTGGGCCTCACAGTAATCCTCCCCCGCTCTATCCCTTGCGAGTTGGATGCTCTCCCAAACAAGGTCTTGATGCAGTGAACCCTCAAGCAGTCTAATCTTCCATCCACTCCGAACGCTCCATTCTCTCAAATCCACGTAACCCTATTCACTAGCGGCTCTCCTTCATTCGCAGATTGACCACCCCTCATGCGCTCCATATGCCACGTCGGAGTCTTCACGTGAATCCCTGCCACGTCAGTATTATGATACTCTCCATTATTGTCATTATGTGAAAGGAACCGTGAAATAGGAATCCCTATAAAGAAAATTATCCAACTTGGATTAGACATGTTGATGGTAGCACAAAACCCACTTCCTGTCCATTCATTTCTTGGGTCCCACTACACTGCTGTACATATTCAGCTATGATAAAACGACAACGCCATATGGATTAAATGTTTTCCATTTAACGACTCGGAAAGTAAGAGCTAACCTTAGCATTAGTGTTTCTGGTCAAGTGAACAAATAATTCATTTCTTTTCGAAGCATGGATTGGGAGGATTAGCTGTAATAGTTTAGCTGAGGAGATTTTTTATGAAAAAGCTTATCCGGACAAAGAGGAAGATGAGGGAAAGGGAAAGTAAAAGCAAAAGGCAGGCAAGGGGCCAGGGTCCCACAGGCGGCAGAGCGGGAAAAACAATCAGGTGGACATCACGTGGTTAGGGTGGGGCATTTGTGGACCGAAATCGTCCATATAGGATAGATTTAGAATCTAATGGCCCCACCAATGAACTCACACGTCCTCGCTCAATCTTCAAGATTGACAAAATATCTTAACACGACGGTAATCTAGTTCCGGTAACTAAAGTATTAATGTATTCATTAATTAATACTTTTATTAATGTATTAATTAATTAGTTAATTTTTATAAATAAAAATAAATTTATTAATTATTTAATCTTAACCGGTCTAATACAAATTAAACTTTTAAAATTTTTATTCAACAATTTATTTTTGTCTGATTTTTTATCTTATGGTTTAATTACTGATCCATTTCTTAAAACATTAGTGATAATATTTTTTGTATGTGTATGTTACCACTAACTAACTTGTTTATGAATAATTACTAAGTAACTTGGATATATCGCAGCCCGTTTAATAGACAACTAAGGGTATGCATTCAAATATAAAATTTTCAAAAAATAAATGGGTTAATTATAAAAATATATCAAATTTTGTAATTATGGTCCGAATTTTAAAATGCGATATTAAAATGTTTAAATTTTCAATTTTTTTCAATTCTATTCCTATGATAGAACTTTAATTATTAATACGTGTCAGCCAAAATTAATACAATAAATATAAATTAATAAAACGATATCATTGCTATAAATAAAATCCCTAAATCAGTTTACGCAGCCTTAGCCCTTCGTTATTTGTTTGTTCTTACGACATTCTTAGCCATTTGTTTTTTGTATTTTCTTCTGACGTCTCAAACTAAGGACATTGAGAGAATAAACTGAAAACAAAAAACTTATTAGTATAATATATTGCAATGTGAGGGTATCGAGATTGCATAATCTGACAATCAAAGAATGTCGAGACAATAAATTAAAAATGAAAGGAAAAATTGAAATCAACACTTGAGATCGTTGACACTGCATAATCTGATTTAGGTAAGAAAACTTAACAGAAATATTAAAATCAGATTAGAATTGAAAAAAATTAAAAAATTAAAAATGTTATTGTCATTTTTAAAGTTAAGTATAAAATTGAGTATTTGAAATTTTTTAGTTGACCCAAAATAAATTAAGCCTTTTGATTAATAGACGTGCAAAATTTTCTGTTTGATTTATGCGTTTAGAAATTGAATATAGCTTAAAACTTTTTACAGAAATAATCAAATAATGCAAATTGAGCCGAAAGCACAAAAATCAACCGAGCAGAAGGGGAAAATATCCCCTAATTAAATGCGTAAAAACAGGGGTAGTTGTAGTTCCCATGAACTCAGTAGTTGCTTTACCCTTCTTTCTCTATAAGCCGTTCAAGACATTACATCTCCAACTTCCACTTCTCTGAAAACAACGGACACAAAAAGACACAGACACAAAGAAATGAAAGGTTGTGAGCTATGTGGAGGTGCAGCTAGAATGTATTGTGAATCCGACCAAGCCAGTTTGTGCTGGGACTGCGATGAGAAGGTTCATTGTGCCAACTTTCTCGTAGCCAAGCACTATAGAAGCCTCCTTTGCCAGGTTTGTCAATCTCCTACTCCATGGAAAGCCTCAGGTCCCAGACTTGGACCTACCGTCTCTATTTGCGACTCCTGCTTTAACACTCACAACAAAAATGACGGGAAGTTGCCGAAAGGCTCAAACGGGGAGTACCTGAAAGAGGTCCGGCAAGGAGATGAGCAGAGCGAGTTCGGGGATGATGAGTTTGATAATGGAAGTGATAATTATGATGATGAGGAGGAAGAAGAGGAAACTGTGGAAGATGATGATGATGAGGGGGAGGAGGAGGAGGAGGAAGATGGTGACAATCAAGTGGTACCATGGTCAGGTACTGCCTCGTCGCCGTCGACGTCTATGCCGCCGGCCACGAGTTCGTCTGGCAGTGAGGAACAATTCTCAAATGGGTTCTTCAGTTCAAGTGTTGGGCTGAAACGGACTCGAGATAATAATGATTCTGACGTATGTGTTCTTTCTCTGTAGTTTCGGGTTTCTTGTTCTGTTTCCTCTGTTTTCATTCCCCATCTCTGCTTTTCTTTTAAAAAAATAAATAACTTTAAGAGGGCTTTCTTTATTTTCATATGGATTTTATGAGACGTGGGATTGTTGAAACCTGAAAAAGATCCAACCTTTTTTTAGCTTCACTGTTAAAAGTTTGAAACTTTTGATGAATGCAGGATGAGATAGGCAGCTCTTCTTTTCATTTGGCATCTGGGAGATTGATTTCTATAGATGAAAGAAGTTCTTATTTGGGTTCAGTTAGGCCATTGAAGCAATCACAACTGAAGGAAAATGAAGTTGATGATCATGGTGAAATTGAAGATAAGTCGAGATCAAAGGCTATTGAAATTGTAGACTCACTCACAAGACTCCAACAAGACATGGGCACAAGTGGAGGAAACGTTTCCGAAACTATTCTTGGGATTTGCAAATTGAGTAGACAATAGGCTTTGATTCTTAGTTAACTCTTCCCGATCATCATTGATTATAATAGTATCATTTTCATCCACTAGTCAATTGTTTTTCACTTTACTGAGTAGTTTTACAGATGTTTCTCAATCACTAATTTCGTTTGCTCATCATCTCTATTTTGTCCCATCTATTTTTGTCGACGGATTGTACTTTAAACTGCAGTGATTCGTTCACGACCACAGCGATTGTATTGTGTCCAATATACAGTCTTTTGTGCTTTTAACCATGTTAGAATCCAGCCACCGACCGTCCTCAAGAGCCTATGATTTATGGCCTTTGGAGTTCTTCTACCACATGTTAAATGGCTGCTTAAAGAGTAACCCGTCACAAATCAAGTGGCGGAATAAGAGGCCAAACTGGCATAGCTACTACTTTTTCCCGTACAAATACGACATCGTTGCGACATCGTTGCAAGATCCCAGAAAAGGGAAATGTGAAGAGGAGAGGAGGTTTGCCGTGAAATGACCAGAAACCACGCGAACGGTGACTGGGGTACAGGACATCAAATCAAATATTAGTGTAAGTGTATGGTTGACAGAGAAAAAGACCCCACCAGAGTAAGCGGTCGAATATAATATAGAAGTCCACTTGCGTCACTACGTGTTTATCAGGCATAGAAGGATATTTTATTTTTAATTTGTTTATATTTTTTTTCCCCTTCACGTCCAACATTTTGACTGTCCTCACTTTTAAATTCTTCGAACATATTTGAACCCAGTTTGTAATCAAATGTTTTCTCAATAATTTATACTTATCCAAGTGTATTTATAGTTATCCCAGTGCATGGTTAATTGAGGATGTTTATTTATTTTTTATTAAATAATTAAATAATATATTTTATATTATTATGTAAAAAACAAATTTTACTTTTTATGAATTTTATAAATTATTTCTTTCTAGATGTTCGTTAATATAAATTTAAATATTTATATATTATCAAAAACATTTTTTATAAAGTGATTAAAATAACATAAGTTATATTATGAAATGGTATAATTTTGATTGATTTCAATATATCTAGTATCATCAAAGATAAATGTTAAGCACAAAATAATAGATAGAACCCTAAGTAAAACTTAATTTTGATCAAGTATACTAATTAATATTGTTTAAAAGAAATGTAAATGATAAGAACTTTCTTTATAATCTAAACATTTTTCAAATAATATTTATGAGTTTCAAATTTCTTAAAACTTAAACAAAAAGATTCCAACTCTCTTTATATTATAAACCTTTTTCAGATAACACTTATGAGTTTTAAAACTTTTAAAAGTTAAACAAAACGATTCACAAATCTCTTAGATCGAGTCTCAATTGAGAACGGCTGTCAAAGAAAGTTTTGATAATCTTTAATAAGGGGTTGATTCTTAGTCAACAAGAAGAGGAAGCTGACAAGATTTTACGTTTAGGGAGTTTTTATCCTATTTTATCTCTAAGTACATAAATTTTTTTCTAAATCCAAATTTAAGATTTGTTGTAACCACAATCCTAAGGATATATTTTTTTCATATTCTTGATAAAATGGTTGGTTAAAGTTTGTAAAATTTTTAGAAGGTTGAACTTACCTAATTTGAATTGGCTTAGTAAGCTGCAAATACTTGAATTGGTTAAAATTCCCAAAGTAACCTCTAATCTCTAATATTCTAGGGCCTACTAAACTATGAATTAGCCTCTTCCATCTATTATTTTCTCTACTATCTATAGTGAATGAATGGTAAAATCATGCACATGGTACATCACCAATGTTGAAGTACACTAAAATCTCTTATGAGCACTAGCATGGATAATTAGCAATGTATTTGTTCAACTACCATTTAAGCATACACTTGGATTGTCAATACATTTTTTGTTGTTGTTTAGAATGTGAGCCCAAGTTTATCAGTGAATTTGAGGTGGTCTCTTGTAACCAACATTTGTTATCTTAAGTTATGACTTGTTTGATCCTATATGTGGCTTAAATCAAATATTAACTTAATTATTGATTGTTATTCTACTTTTTTTTTCAGCCATGCTTAAAGTTATCAATGATGACTTAATAAGCAACTAAACCAAGATGTAGGCTAAGACAATTGAAAATCCTTATATGATGTAAGGGAGCTCTAGAAGCCATTTAGATACAACTTTTAAACGTTGCCAAGTGATGTGGCCCTCCTCTTAAAAGAGATATTATCTTTTAATAACTATGCTTCAGCTTTGAACAACCATAATTCCATGTTAAGATAAAAGTCAAAAGTGTTATATCTAAAGAGGAAGATGAAAATTCTAAGTTTTTCAGTAGCTTAATCTTGCGTAGGAAAAAAAAAAATTAATTCACTAATGGATGAGAAAGGCATTACCAAACACAATCCGAATGAGCTTAAAATCCTTATTCTTTAATGCTTTAAAAATTCCCATGGTAACTCTTTAACCCCTACTCCACCCTAAAATTGGATTAAAACTTTCATATTTATAGTCATATCAAAGCATCAGGCAGATGCTCTTCAATCTCCTTATACAAAAGATGTCAAATAAGCAACTTTTAGTATATACCCCTAAAAGGCTCTTGGTTTAGATGGACTTGTAGGTTAACATGTAATCAAATTTGTATTGAGATTCTTTGAATCAAGGACACTTCTTAAGGAACTTAATAAGACAATCATTTATCTCATTCCATAGGATTCTAATCCCTATAAGATGCAAGAAATTAGGCCAATCTCATTCTGTAATCTCTTCTAAAAAATCATCTATAAGACGATAGCTTCTAGACTTAAAACTACTCTTTGCACATTCATAAACACGAGCCAAGGTGCTTCCAATTAAGGTCAAAGCATTAGAGACAGTATTCTCCTTGATAAAGAAATTTTGAACAATTATCATAGAGACACCAAAATGAGAATTATGGTTTGAAGATTGATTTAGTATGCACCCGACTCAATAAAATAAGTTTTTTTGTTTGAAATTCTCAAAGCATTTAGCTTTCCTAGCAAATTCGTCAATTGGGTCCATCAATGTGTCACTACAAACTAATTCGATATCTAATATCCTTATTAATGGAGAGCCAACTCAAAAATTTAAGGTAGTATGAGGGCTTAAGTAAGGATATCCTTATCTACTTACCTATTCAATATTTATGTAAAGGCGTTGCTTAAACTAACAAAGAAGAATATTGAAACATCAAATAACTTTCAGTACCAAACAAAGTGGAAAGAACCTTATCTTTTTAATCTTACATTTGTTGATGGCATTCTCATACTTTATAAAGCAAAAAGATACTTTTTAAACACCTTGCTTAACTCCTTTTATACTTTGTAATCCATCTTAATGTTAAGCATCAATAAGAGGAAGAGCAAATTCATATATTTAGCAAGGATAGACAAATTAGCATTTTTAATCTATGAGACCATTGGTTGTTAATTGGTAAAACCGCTTTTAGATACTTAGGAGTCGTATTGTAAATTTGAGGCTCACTTATAAAGACTATAAAGCTCTCATAGAAGTAATAAATAGAAGAATTAGCACTTGGAACAATAAATACTGATCCTTTATTGGTACATTGCAATTAACAAAATCCATTCTTTCTTGTATGAATGTGCATTGATGTGGATGTTGAAGTAAATCACTTGTTAATATAGAAATCACATAAGGTATACAAAATATACAAAGGGGGGGGGGGAGGCGGTTGAATTGTATAATCTTTTCTAGACTACAAATCTTTTGATATTTCTTGAAAATATTTTTCAACTATCAAATGAATACCTAATATACTTTGCTAAAGTTGATACGTGTTTGAATCGCAAGTAATTTTTATCTAACAACAAGAAAAATAAAGTATAAAGTTAGAGTATAGACGATGCGATTTTATACTGGTTCACCTCAAACCTTGGGCTACGTCCAATCCTCAGAGTTCGTCTGAGATTTCACTATACTTTTCAAATTTACAAGTATTCTTTCTTCCTTTCCAGAGCCTCTTCAGGTCTCTTTCACAAAATATTCTTTTTGCTATCTTAGCCTCTCTAGGCTTTAGCCTTTTCTTTCTCTCACTAGAAAGATATTGTGAGCTTTTCGTTAAAGTAGTATTTGCTCTCTTGTTTTGCACTTCGAATACAGAATTTTTCTCAATAAAACAACAACTATTTTTTTAGTCTTCGACTAGGACTAATTTTATAGCCTAAATCTCCAACTGCTTCTTAAAAAACTACTTCTTGTTTATTCCAGAAATCGCTATTTAGTTGACTTCTGTAACTAACTCCGACTAACTAACTGTCTGACGTTCTAGTGTATCTTCTACTTTTTATCGTCTGATTTTGTCGCTTTGTCTATGATAACATGTCGTCTGTGTTTTGCTTTTTCTCTGTTTTGCTTCTTCTGTGATGATGCGCCGTCTATGTTTTGCTTCGTCTGTGTTTTGCTTCTTCTGTGATGACGTGTCGTCTGTGTTTTGCTTCTTCTGTGTTTTTTTTCTTCTGTGATGACGCATCATCTGTGTTTTGTTTCTTTTGTGATGATGCGTCGCTTGTGTTTTGCTTCTTCTTTGTTTTGCTTCTTCTATGTTTTGCTTCGTCTATGTTTTGCTTCGTCTGTGTTTTTTGTGCTACTTACGTTTTTCTGCACACTTAACAAACTCATCAAAACAGTTCATTTATTTCTAAGATTATTATTATTTGATTGTCACCAAAATTAATAGAAGTGAAGTCTTCTTAACTTAACAATCTCCCCTTTTTTGATGATAAAAAATAATCATAATTTTAGAAAGATAACATGAAATTCAGATGAATATTATTCAGACGAATAACAAGACAACAAAACATAAGAAATAATCATGCATATATGAAATACGTAAACACAAAAACTTGTCTACATTTCTATCTTCTCTTCTTATCTCCCCATATGCTTTCTTTCTTCTTCTCTTCTCCCCCTATTTGTTATTAATAAAAAATTTCAATGAAGACGCTTCATAATTTCAGAAAACATATGTTGCATATCAGTGTGGATCATCTTGAGGTCTTGTTTAATAGTAACCCATAGATATGCTACTTCCTTATGAAGATCACCCACTAAGTCACTCAAATCATCAACTTTAGTATGAATTTCCTCAATTTCTTTTACCAAAGCTTCCTGAATTTCCTTCTGTGTGTGACTGACTTCCTCCAAAACAACAGTAGAATCTTGTTGAGGTTCACTCGATAGATGGAAGTTTTTAGAAACAAATGGTTCTCAAGGTAAAACATCTAAATCTATGATTGTGATAGTAGGAGGTTTGAAGATTTGTTTTCCTTCTGGGAGATCAAGATCATCAGGTATAGGTAGTTTTGGAACTGGTTGTTCAAGAAGGTGTAACACTTCTTTAAATGATAGTATGAAACTTAAATGTCTAAAATGCATTATCAAATGCACAAAGTTCTTTAAGTTGAAATTGATACCTTCAACCATAATAGTTCTATACTGTCATTTTGTCACTTTTCCAACTACCTTGAAGGTTGCATCTGTGGTGGAAACTCCACACTGACTTCCTGATGGTTTTGAGATATGATGTGAAACATAGATACCTCCAGGTTGAGCTGTATTGCATGCATCATCTATGTTCTTCATAGCTGCTTGAATCTGTTCTTCTGTAAGATCATCTTCATTTCGTTCAGGGAACAACTTCTTTTTCCCTTTTTCTTCAGTTCGCACAAGGTTTGAATATCTCGGTTGTATAGCTGGCACAATTTTGATCAATGTTCTGCTTATAATCGGATAAATTGTAAACCGATCCTTGGACATCATCATTGGATATGGTTCTCTCTTTTCATCTCGCAGAATACCATATAATCTTCTTTCTCCATAATTTAAAAGATGCATTGATTGATCATTGATTAGTATAGGTTCGACTTGTACCTTAACTAACTTTTTCGAAGGTTCTCTTATAATAACTGAGTTTCTGCTTCGAACAGGTACCGATTCTTCTATAACCTTCATTCCCAAATCCTCCTTGCTGATAGGTTGAGAAGAATTATAACGTGCCAATTGGTGTTCAACCTTCTTTGCCTTCTGTTGAACTTCAGATGAAGAACTGTTTTTCTAGCTGGGCTTCTGCTTCTTTTGTTCTTTTGCTAGTTTAGAAGAAAGTTGTTGTTGAGGCTTCTTCCTCTCAAACACTAATTTTCTCTTAATTTCTGTCTCTTTAGTTGATTTTGTTGATTGATTCTTCAAAATTGAGACCAATGATCTAGTAGCCTTATGTGCTTTCTCTGGCTTTTCAGAGTCTTCACCAAGAGTCAAACTTTTTGTTTCTTTTACTCTTGTTGACATAAGGTCAATAGTCTTGGTGACCTTCTTGATTGTTTATATTTTTCTGAATGAAGTGTCTCTCCTGTTCTCTTTACTGACACTTGTTGTGCTGATTGTATAACCTGACTTTCTTTTCTCTATGAAATCGTCTTAGCTTCTATTGATTCATCTGTCGATTTCTCTGTCTTTTCTTCTATAGATGTTCTCCCTGTAGGTTGAGGTTTTGTCTTACTTCTGTAGGAAAATCCCGGGGTGTACATCATATATAGAAGGTGCAGAAAACAAAAATTTTTGTTGCCGGGACCTTTCCGAAAGCCAGGATCCATGTGTCTGTATGAAGACTCAAACCTAAATAGCCAATAGAGACTATCTCTAAAG
>JAOQMR010000005.1:21603754-21618888 GCA_027563865.1 Erythroxylum pelleterianum
TGGGTGAGTACATAGTTCATTTACAAATATTTGTTACATGAGAATGTGTATGTAATTTATTCTTACTTTTCTAGGAAGTAATGTATCATGAAATGACACATTCAATAGAACAAGGTCATCCGATGACAGTGGATGAAATGTGCGACAAAGTCTTGGGGACTAGGTCAGATTACATTGTTGGCATGATAATTGGGCCTTGACCACAAGGGAATACTTCGGCCAGAAAGAGACTTCGAGACGAATTAGAGGAATCAAAGAGGGCTAATCAGGGGTTACAGTCTCAAGTCGATGAATTGACTAAACAATTTAAAGAAATGCATGATCGATTAACTTCCAAAGTTGAACAACAAAAAAAGCTCTTGGAACTTTTATGTTCTACACATAATGTTCGTTTATATAAACATGTCGATATGTTGATATATTAAACACTTATGACGTTTTCTTTATTTTAATTATCATATTATGACATGTTTGGGAATTGCAGTTAAATAATAAGTTGATGTTTGCATGTATTCAATTCTTGTTATACATGAATAATTATTATAATTAATGATATATTCAAAAATTGATAAATTGTTAAATAAATTTATTTCATAAACAATATTTATTTTTTATTAAATCAATAATAATTTTCAATTTTGTTAAATATTACATTTGCAAAAAATTATAAAACAAATGTAAATTAAAAAAATAATTATAATTCATATTTATTAAATTAATTTTTTTGGGAAATTGAAAATTTCAAAATTATTAATTAAAATTGATTAATTATAAATTTTAGAATATTCAGAAAATGAAAACAAATTCATAAATTTTGCAAATTTATTTTAAATCAATTTATTTTCGGTTAAATAACAATTATTAATTATTTCACAATCTACGACGTCTACATAACAAGACGTCAAAGAAACATTATTTTCTGCGACGTTCTTAAACGTCGCCATAACAAAACCTTCCTCGACGTTTACTTCTAACGTCATAAAATATCCATACATTTACAGACGTTTTCATACACGTCGTAGAATGATCATATTCTGCGACGTCCTTGCAGTGCCGGCCCTGGGCAAGGGCCAGCAGGACACCCGCCCAGGGCCCACAATGAGAGGAGGCCCCACTTCAGCAGCCCCCTTTCTAGACTATTAACTAAATTTACTTTTGTCTTTGGCCCTTTTGTTTTTTACGGTGACCCTTTGGGCCCTTTATTAGACCAACCAATATTGATTTCAATTTCAGGTTCTAACTGCTTTATTTTTTAACTCTACTTATTTTTTAACTCTACTTTTCAGCACCACTTTTAACGGATATTTTATTGATGTTATTACTGCTCTATTCGTAAAGGAATACGTTTTACTTTTGTTTTTTTTTGCAGTTTTTAGTTTATATTTTTAATTTTTTGTTTCTATTTTTCTTTTAAATAAAAACAAAATTTTGTTTGATTGTTAACGTTAAATGACTTTAACGTTACTGCAATGACTTTAACGTTACCAATAAAAGAAAAGTCTCTACTTATAACGTTAAATGACTTTAACGTTACTGCAATGACTTTAACGTTATAACTTTTTTTTTGAAGTAAAAATAATTTTGTGATCCTCATTTTTATAAATAGTCTTGAAATATTTAAGTATATTTTTACCTTCTAATTTTTTATTTTCATCAATATATGTATTTAAAGTACTATAACTCAAAAATTAGTTGCAAACAATTTTATGATTCTGTCTTCTGAGTTTTGAGTATAATTTAAAAGTAAAGTTTCTGATTTTTTAATATATTTTTACTCTTTGTTTTTGTAATATTAGATATTAAATTTTGCTATTTGTTAGTGTTATAATCATTTAATATTTAGTTGATTATGTAAACTTATAAATTGAATCATTTATGTTTCATACAAATATGTAGACTTAAGTATATTATCAATTTATTGGGGCCCTTTTTTTAAATTTCGCTCAGGGCCTATAAAACTATAGGAACGGCCCTGCGTCCTTGATACGTCGTTAAACCTTATCAATCCGTGACGTTTACTTCAGAAATCGCAAAATATGTACACCTTTCTTGACGTCTTCGAAAACGTCGAAGAATATCTAGGCCTTCCACGACGTTTATCAACAGACATCATAGACCGCTAATGCCTACCCTACCTTCGACGACGTTTTTTGTGACGTTTTTATAGACGTCGTAGATTGTTTTCTACGACAGTTAAGTACCTTCTGCGACATCAAAAAAACGACGCAGAAAGCCTCCTTTCTTGTAGTGGAAGAAGAAAACAATAACAAAGAGGAGGAGGATGAATATTATGGCGAAGATTAAGAGCTAACAGTAGGAGCTGTTGAAAGGAGGGTGCTACGAATAATTACATATGTGGTAAATGATTATAATAACAAATATAAATGTTTTAAACTAACCGTTGTAATCATTTTAATTCGTACTTTGTTGTAGGTCCATAAAAATATTAGTGTTTGTAGGATCCAAAATCGCCAGATGAATTAGAATCGTACGCCACTTACAGCCTTGGAATGTAGAGTTTGACATTCTTAATTTAAGAAGTTAAAAACTCACAGTGATAATTATCTCTTAAACGTAGACTAAGACTTCATCGGGGAAAAAAAACGAAGGAAGTTTGAACCTTAATATATGTTATGTGGAGACGATCACCTCCATATAATAGGAAAAAGAGATATCTGTTGATTTCTTAACTACTTTTCTACGTAAATTAAAACTCAATCCGCTAATATAAAATAATTAAAGGCAACTAGATCAATTTAAAAGGTGATAAACTTCTACTTCTACGACAAAAAATGATAAATTATTTTTAAATAATTTATTAAAATAGATTTACTCTTATTTCATTTTTTATATGACTACCTAAACAGATATATAAAAGTGTACCTCACTATAATATATTAGTAAAAGAATTTAATGGTATTTAAATGAAATTGACCATTATTTTCATAACACTTTTTAAGGTATCTCAAAAATATTTGTGACAATTAGACTTATTTTTATTTTAAAATTTTGTCAAATTTAATCTTTTAAATCATAAAAATAATTTTTTCGTTATATACTTTTCAATATTTTAAATAAAAAATTAATCCTTGAGATTTGATTTATAATAAATATCCTCAACCATAAATAAAATATTCAATACATTCAAATTAATATAAAGTTGTATACTTGGATATAGTTGATATTTATATAAAAAATTAACACTTTAGATTTTGATCTATATTTTTTACCAAAAATTTTAAATCAAAGTTGTTGGTATTTGTCTTACAGCTAATCAATTAGTTATAGTTTAATGACAAAATAATTTAAAGGAATTCTTTATATTGTACATATTTAGATGTATATGATAAAGTTCATGGGATAATTATACATTACGAATGAAATTATATTGAGATTATAATAACGAGATTCATATTACATTTATGTATATCCCTAAATTGTTCCTAGTCAGTGTTCTATTAAGATTAGATATTAATATAATGTAAAAAGACTAGCATACGTTATGTTTTTCCTTATGAAGAAAATAGTTAATCTCATAAACTAAAGTATAGAGATAAATAAATGTGTTGGTGCTTACTAGATAACAAGTTTATTGAACTAACCAATATGAGATATCTTTTTAGAATATTACTTGTATGTCTATGAAAATTCTCATTTTAATGATTGTATAGGTGGTCATTTGACTTGAGGTCTCCAAAGTTATTTTGTATAGGGATTGTTATATTTTGATACTACTTATCACTTATTCTAATCATAGGTCGTTTAGTCAGTAGTTATTAGATGTAGCATAAATTATATGGATGTAGTTGAGTGATCAAAATAAGATTCATCACCCTAAAGTAATTAGGGAGAATGTTTTGTTGTTTTCTATTAGTATTAATTCAGGAAATCCTTGGCCAAGGTAGAATGATGTTTTATAAATATTATCAATTGAATTAATAGCTAATAGCAGAGAACTAATATGATTGAACTCAAAATAGAGTAGACATTAATTCCATATTATACGTCTAAGTGGAACATTGTACGATGAAATGATTGAATTATATATATAAAAAAAGCATGCATGGAGAGGTTAGTCAAAACCACTTTGACATTCCTCAGTATTTGAGTGCTCATGATATGCTGCTAGATGTCAACCTTAATCTATGATTATAAATTGTTTAATTAAAAAATTAAAAATAAATTAAAAGAATTTTAATTTATCTTATTCAAATTGTTAATTAGAATTATAATTTATAATCATTTTAAACATATTTGGGAACCTAATAGTCTCATATAAAGAACGAGTTGAAAAAAGCAAAGATATTTAAATCAAGTTTGAGTTAATTGTAAAATTTAAAAAACTTTATGATTAAATATGAGATATTTAATAATAAGGATTAAAATGAGATATTTGATCTTATTTCGGCATAATTAGTATTTAATTAGAATTATTTGTAATCTTAATTAAAGTTTAATTAGAATTAGAGTTTAATTTCAATCAAGTTACTAAAATGTCCAAAACTTATTATAAATAAGCCTAAGTTCTAATAGATCTAGCACTTCTTGCTTAACCTGTCTATAAAAGTTATAGAGCTTTCTCAACTTATTTTGTGGATACCATTAGATGACGGATACTTATGCAGTTACGGTGGTTAAGACATATTGATTTTGAAAAACGATTTGAGGTATAAGACAAGAATATGACCAAGTTTCGAATAAGGTATTAGTTAAGATTAATGCTTTATTATGATTTAATTGTTAATCATTTTATAGAATTAAATTGGTCTTGTTTTTCAGGAAATCAAAATACGAAAAAAAAAATTGTAATTATTCCGCTACTGTAGGGATTGGATCACGTCTCAATTTTTCAAAAAAAATCAAATGTTAATTTTTTATATAAATATCAACTTCATCTAATTATACAACTTTATGTTAATTTGAATATTTTCAATATTTTATTTATAGTTGAGGATATTTGAAATAATTTATCATCAAATAATAGTATAGTTTTTACAGTTAACTTATACAATCATGAAAAAAAAATGTTTTCGATGCAGTAGTGTAGTTGGATGCATCCTTCTCTTTCAATAGGCTATGTATGTCATTTTTTATAGTATGCTTAAAATTTTTTAGAAGTCCAAATTTTCTTATTACTATTAAATAATATTAATAGTATCCTTGAATTTCTTCCAGAGGTAGCATAGACGAGAATATAATTGTTGTCTTGGTATGTTCTTCCATATGAATTGAGGAAAAATGTGGGTTTCGTCTAACAATTTTATGGATAGATGAAAATAGGTGTTTGAGAAATCTTGTGTTTAACCATGAATCGTGACTTCTAACTAACTAAAGACGACAACTAGGCTTTATATATGTTTCAACATTCATTTTCTTTTTTTAATCAATAGACCCTAAAAAGTAATAAATGATGAGGAAACTCTTTGGGTGAAATGACTTTATAAGTACTATATAGGAGGATCTAGCTTATGGATAACTAAATTAAGAACAAATGTGGGTGATGCTATCGCCTGCAACAAAATATAAAAGAAATCACTTCCGTTAAAACAAATTAATATAGTAGTGGTAAGCGGATATCGTTCCCACGAGGAATCTCTAACGGTAAAGGTTAGCTAATTTAAACGGGACAAATAACAAAAGTAAAGAGGGGGTTTTGGTCACGACAATATCAGAAAATCAAAGGAAAAATCACATCAAAACAATAATTAAATCTGAAAATTCAATAGGAAAAATATTTTGGTTTCAGTTACCGATGTTACTATGGATCCTCGACATAAAATTGCAATTATTAATAAACATTCATTGGGGAAAATTTCTCTTAAGTGTAATGACTAGAAACATGTATTCTAGCAATCTTATTAAACAATAACTAGATACAATCATAGGTAAATTGAATAATAGCATTAAGAATCAAGTACAATGACAAGTGATAAACATGTATGACATGCAATCAATCAAGCGAATATCTTCTTAGAATTTTCCGACTCTAACGTAGAGAGGTTAATCCTAATTTCTACTTATGATTACCGAAACTGAACGTCATATTTCGTTAATCTAGCGGTTGAATCAATTAATCTCTATTAGCGCTCATAGAAACCAACAAATCCAATTAGAAAGAATAGATATGAAGATATTCAATGTTCATCCACAATATGAAAAATATCTAGAAAATCTCACTATAATAACATGTAACATGGATCCCTCAACAAGGATAAGAAAATTAGCTACTTATAATTGAATTGAAATCAAAAGAAAACAACAAAGCCATGTGTCTCCAAATTTGGTTCTTTCCAAGAAAGCTACATAAATCCTATCTAAGAAGTACAGAAAACATGGACAAGAAAAGTGCAGAAACGTGGACAAGAAAAGTGCAGAAACGTGGACAAGAAAAGAACAGAAAGTGCAGCCTCTAAAAAGATCCTAAACCCTATTCTTAACCTAACCTAAAACCTACGATTATACTACTGGAAAAGTGCAGAAAATAAGAAAGTTGAGTTGCGGCAGTCAAGGAGAATACATGTCCCTCTTTCTAACCCTAACACCATATATGTACGGCAATCTCCATAAGCTCCCTCATTGAATTGAATCTCTCCATTATCTTGATTTGATTTCGTCTAGATTAGGTGGTGTTTCAATTTCGGTAGAAGACATCTTGAAAAGAGGGTAGAAAGATCTTGGACGGCTGTGTCTTAATTGAAAACGAATTCTGAAAAATCTGCAGATTTAAGATTTCGTCCTTAGGCGTGCTCACGCCTAATCTCTGAATTTCGTCCAGATTGGGAATTTTCGAATTTCTTTCTTTCTTTTGCCTCTTTTTGATCATTTTTCATCCTTAGAGTGTTGAAAACCATCTGTAAACAATTATAGAACAATTCCATTATTTCGGATAATAATTTCAACACATCAATCAAAATTAAGTCCAAAATATATGCAATTTAAATGACTTAACAAATTCTCCCACACCGAACCTTTGCTCGCCCTCGAGCAACATATCAAACCATTAGACTCAGTCAATTCATCCTTCAGAAATCAAGTACACCCAATCTATCAACTTGGCTAGCAAGACTTAATTTGCAACACATATCATAATTGTCTTTCACCAATGCAAATAAACAAAGTCAAAATCAAGGATCTTTGTTCAAAAACAAACATGAAATTAAAGTGAATTCTTCTCACGGATTTCGCTCTTACACTCAAGTGTTTGTGGGTAAGGTGTTTCGCTCAAATCTCACTCTATCATGTTGCACTACCATAGGCTTGCAATTTCACCAATTCTCATTCATTCAGATCACATAGGCCGATAGATCACGAGGACTTTATCAAGGTTGTAATGGGGCTAAGTTTATAGGTGGGGTGAAAAAATGACAAAGGTTTCGTCACAAGCTTTCATAAAACATCAAGTAAAAAGGGATAAGCAAACAAAAATTCCGAGATGAACTTGAATGAAAAGGACTACAACTGCTCATACTAACTCAAGCTACTATGCTTTATTCTTCCTTTTTCTTTTCTTTTTTTGATTTTGATTTTTTCTGATTTTTCTTTTCTTTTCTTTTCTTTTTCTTTTTTTTTGATTTTTTCTTTTCTTTCTCCTTCTTTTTTTCGAATACACTACGAATAAGGGAAAACAATGAAAATAAGAGAAAACAACATCATATGAGTATAAGTGCCTATAAAAATATCTCAGAATAAAATACAAAACAAAAGTCCCAAATTATCTAATGTTTCATTCAACTTGTGAAGGGGAAAGGTTAATGGGGTTTTTGGTTCTAATGTGAGGTGATTATTTGAAAAAAAAGATTAAATGCTCAAAAGTGTTTGCAAAGGGCAATTTAATAGGTGGGCCAATTTTTAGGCTAAAGGTGTAAAATAAAAGAAGGCCTTAATCACTTCTATAGCCCATGTGATCAAATAAATTCAAATCGGTTCTATGCAAGTTCTGAAGGCAACATAAATAGAGGAGCATTACGCAATTCAAACAAATAATATGACATAAAGAGAATGTCATTTAGGCTCAAGTTCGCTCACAGGTTCAAGTTAAGAATTCACCTTTATTTCACAATTTACTTCATCACTTAAATGTCAAAATTTTGACCAAACCTATAAGATCAGTTATTGCAATCAATCAACAAGATTCACTTTAAAACTTACTTAGCCCAAATTAATTTCATGCATGTCCTCAATCTCATCCGAACAAATATGATCAAGCTTCATGGGTTAACATGCAAAATCGCACGCAATATTCAATAAAGCCACACAAAACTGAAAATGTTCACATCAAAAGTCCAATTCTTTCCCCCACACCTAGACCAACATTGTCCTCAATGTTAAAGAAGCATAAATATAAAAGAAAAGGTAAAAGAAAGCATCTCTATTATGGAAGTGCCAAAATCAAGGTGTTAGTGGATGTGGCGCAAGGTGGTTCGGTGGCGAATGGGTGTGGCACGTCTATGAAATTCACTTTTCTTCTTGGGCATTGTGCTAATTCCATATAGACCACCTGCAGTTTCACAAAATAAGAACGCAAACACAGAAACAAAAGTGAAGGTTGATGGGTGAGTTGGCAATGAAAGATAAGAGGTACGTGAATGCTTAGTGGGAAAATAAAATTAATTGACTAAGGTGGGTGTAGAGAATTGGAAGATGGAGATTAAAGATGAGAGAAGGGATTTAGGGAAAACAAAGAGGAAAACTAAAGAGGGAAAAGAGGGGAGGCGATAACTTAAAGAATTTTTTTTTTAATTTTCGTTTAAAAAAACAAGATGAAAATTAAATTTCAGAATAAAAAATTAAATTAAATTCCTAACTAAACTGAATTAAACAAAAAATAAAAATAAAAGAAAATTGCTAAAAACATAAAAGAAAGGATACGAATGGGGTGCCTCCCATTAAGTGCTTATCAAAGGTCATAAGCTAGACCCTTGGCATATGTACATTATCCATTATCGAATGGATGCTTGAGTCCAATAGGAAGCATGCTCAAACTCTGTGATAAACCTGGAATAACTTCCTGTGAATGCAGCTCCTTCTTAGCACGATGCTTCATGACTTCGGAAGAGTGGAACTTTATCGCATCACCATCATACTCTAATGTCCACTCGTCTTTTCGAGCATCCCCCTTCTCACACCAGGATGATCTCTGTAAAAGTAACGCCAATGGTTGTGGAGACTCAACATCTTGCATGCCACCTTCAGTCTTCAGTTCACTCACCCACGGCTCTCCTAAAAATTGTACTCCTTGAGGCTCTTCCTGTTCTTCTTCTTCTTGTACCTGTAAATAACTAGGAAAAGGAAACGAAATATGGTTAGCGATAACATGAACTGCATCACTTATCATAGGAGGTTGCACTTCCTCCATCTTTTCTCGAACTGTAATCTCTTCCTCTTCTAACTCTGTTTGTTCTTCCATCTTTGCCTTGAAAAATTGACTTGGAAAATCTTTGGGATTGATTTTCAGTTGTGCTGGAAAATTTTCAAAACTTTATGCCTCCATTCGATTAACGGCAGCTGCAATTTGGCTTAAAGGTTCTCGAAATTCTTATATTGATTTTCCAAATTCTGAATACTTGCTTTCATAGACCGAATACTTGCTTCCGTAGTCTGCTAAAAAATTAGAGTGTTTGTGGTTTAAGTTTGTAACATATCTTCCAAAGAAGACTTACCTTCGACATTTGATGTCATATTCGGATTTTGTCGAGGCACGTACGATTGTCTAAACTGCTGGAATTGAAGAGTCCTCGTCTCCAAAATCATTATGATCTCCTCTAAAGACATATCATTAGCTTGTGGTAGTGATGGTGGAGGTGGAGGCTCGAAGTAGGACTGCTCTTTATAGTAACTCGGTGGGGAAGTGTATCCGTACTTTGTATTATGCAAACAGGAATGCGTACAAGAAGAACAACCTAAAAATGAGCAAATTTCACATACCTTAGCTTGTTGGTCATCTCTCGGTACTTGCACGACTAAGGGTGTGAAATCCACCACTTGATGGTCAAACCTGGAAGTCACAACAGACGGAAACCCATTATCATAATAAGAATAACATGGATAATCAGAATTAAAAGCATACTGATAGTGAGTCATGTCGCTAAAAGATAGAAAAACCAGAAAGAGTTGTGAAACTAAAACAAACAGAAGATAAGGTAACCAAGAGCAATGAGAACAAAAACAAAAACATCACTAACAAAAACCGTTAAGAAATTCCCTGGAAACGGCTCCAAAATTAGGTGATGTTGTCGCCTGCAACCAAATATAAAAGAAATCACTTCCGTTAAAACAAATTAATGTAGTTGCGGTAAGCGGATATCGTTCCCACGAGGAATCTCTAACGGTAAAGGTTAGCTAATTTAAACGGGACAAATAACAAAAGTAAAGAGGGGGGTTTTGGTCACAACAATATCAGAAAATCAAAGGAAAAATCACAATCAAAACAATAATTAAATCTGAAAATTTAATAGGAAAAATACCTTAGTTTCGGTTACCGATGTTACCATGCTGTTATGGATCCTCAACATAAAATTGCAATTATTAATAAACATTCATTGGGGGAAAATCTCTCTTAAGTGTAATGACTAGAAACATGTATTCTAGCAATCTTATTAAACAATAACCTAGATACGATCATAGGTAAATTGAATAATAGCATTAAGAATTAAATACCAATGACAAGTGATAAACTTGTACGACATGCAATCAACCAAGCGAATATCTTCTTAAAATTTTCCGACTCTAACGTAGAGAGGTTAATCCTAATTGCTACTTATGATTACCGAAACTGAACTTCACATTTCGTTAATCTAGCGGTTGAATCAATTAATGTCTTATAACGCTCCTACAAACCAACAAATCCAATTAGAAAGAATAGATCTAAAGATATTCAATGTTCATCAACAACATGAAAAATATCCAGAAAATCTCAACATAATAACATGTAACATGGATCACTTAACCAAGATAAGAAAATTAGCTACTCATCATTGAATTGAAATCAAAAGAAATCAACAAAGCCATGTGTCTCCAAATCTGGTTCTTTCCGAGAAAGCTACATAAATCCTATCTAAGAAGTGCAGAAAACGAGGACAGAAAAGTGCAGAAACGTGGACAAGAAAAGTGCAGAAACATGGACAAGAAAAGAACAGAAAGTGCAGCCTCTAAAAAGATCCTAAACTCTATTCTAAACCTAACCTAAAACCTACGATTATACTACTGGAAAAGTGCAGAAAATAAGAAAGTTGAGGTGCGGCAGTCAAGGAGAATACATGTCCCTCTTTTTAACCCTAACACCATATATATACGGCAATCACCATAAGCTCCCTCATTGAATTGAATCTCTCCATTATCTTGATTTGATTTCGTCTAGATTAGGTGGTGTTTCAATTTCGGTAGAAGTCATCTTGAAAAGAGGGCAGAAAGATCTTGGACGGTTGCGTTTTAATTGAAAACGAATTTTGGAAAATCTGCAGATTTAAGATTTCGTCCTTAGGCGTAACGAATTCTGAAAAATCTGCAGATTTAAGATTCCGTCCTTAGGCATGCCCACGCCTAATCTCTGAATTTCGTCTAGATTGGGGATTTTCGAATTTCTTTCTTTCTTTTACCTCTTTTTGATCCCTTTTTATCCTTAGAATGTTAAAAAACATCTGTAAATAATTATAGAACAATTTCTTTAATTTCGGATAATAATTTCAACACATCAATCAAAATTAAGTCCAAAATATATACAATTTAAATGACTTAACAAAATGCATCATAAAACTAGCTTCAAATGCTAAAGTTAAGAGACTTTATCTACCCACTTGTCAAATACAAGGTAAGGAATGAAAGAGGTATGGTTATGGTATGGCAATTGAAGTATAATTGACCCTTTTTATCTTCTCCCTAACTTTGCAGACCTTAAAATTTTCTTTTCTACAAATGCAAAGGCTAGTAGTTTAATTGCAAATGGAAGATGGCATTGTGATCAAAGGCTTGTTGGAAATAATATAGTGCTATTTTCCCTTTCCCAGAGTCATATAGATGAGTGGTTGTTGTATAACTTGGTTCTTGGCACATGTTATGGTGTTTGGTTGTTGGAAATAATATAGTGCTATTTTCCCTTTCCAAGAGTCATATAGATGAGAGGTTGTTGTATAACTTGGTTACATTCTTGACACTTGTTATGGTGTTTGGTGGAAAAGGAACTTAAAACTATTTAAAGACAAGTTCAACTCTTCAAAACATGCAATTGAATGCAACATTAGATACATCAAGGCGCTCCCTATGGTTAGAAGACAAGGCTTGTCACTTTCTTTACTTTTGAAATTAAATTAATCCTTTTAGTGAGTTCTAGTGAGTTACCATAGTTCTAACACTTTATCTATGTGGTGTCTTAATGAGCTTCGATAGTTTTGAATTGTATTAGATGTTTTTTTGTACATTTAATGAAAAATCTGTTTAGTTATTAATACAATTTATTTACTTTCCAAAAAAGGTATTTATTTTGTATGTTCTTTTTTTATTTTGTTTTTAATAAAGACATTAGTTTTCATTTGCATTTGCATGTAAACGATCTACAAGGGTATCTCGGATCCTAGAAAGTGTATAAGGTCGACCTTCCATAGAGATTCTTTTATGGAAATTGAGTAGGAGTTATTACGAAAGCTTCTTCGCGATTTCTAGCATAGTAGAAAACAAAGAATTGCATAATTTGATCTCACGGTATTTCTTAGTATATATATGACCACTTTCACCACAAATGGTTTCTCCCTAAGAAGTACGGACACGACAAAATGGAGCCGTGTTAGCGCATGTGTCCGTGTCGAACACATGTTTAATGCAGACACTCACAAAGAGTGCATATATATGTTTCATATTTTTTGAGAGGCTTATAAAGTACAAAATATGCATGAACTATCAAAATATTGAAAGTCTTAAAATCCATCAATCAATATATATCATATTATGATTGATGTGCTTCTCCATGTCCGTGTCCGTGTCTTTTCATATGTCTGTGTCCGCATCCATGCTTCTTAGGTTTCTCCCAAAAACTTTCTGCACGTCATTGTTGAGCTATAATGTGATTTTATGAACCATTATGTCAATTTTCATTTCCCAGATAAAATAATAGTGTATATGAAAACAAATTTCCTAACAAAATTGTTCATTTACAAATCAGGCCTACTCTTCTGAGTGGCTATATATGTCTATTATATATACACGTAAGAAGGAAACGTGCCTATAAAATATCATTGGATATTGTGCCTTTAGGCCCTGAATCATTGGCCTTACTTTATTAAGGCAATAATGGCTATACACCACGACTACGGTTCCTTTCCAGTGGCGCTTCCATGATGATCTTCTTATACTGCTTGGACTTCATGTTCCCATGAAGAACACCCCCACTTGCTGACTATTGATACTCCTCTCCTCTGACTCTTATGAATCAAGCGAGGCACACAGTAGAGACATCCTACAGTGAATATTATAGCACTTGTCTTGCCACAAAAGGCTAGAGCCAAGAGAGATACGACGATCAAATATATACCAATATTATTACTTTGACCACCTTTTCCAATATCAGGCAAATAGTTATCTTGTTTCTGCTTTGGTTGAACCAAATTCGATGGTTTTGTCTTGACAAGTGACTTTGAAATGGACGAATATGACGAAGAACGCGAAATATTCCTTGAAGAAGAATTGGATGTGTTTGTTCCATCAACTTTCCTGGGAACTTCTAGATAAATTGAGTTTGTGGGATTGTTTTTCACTTGGTATGAATTCTTTTTCTCAACTTTTCCCGATCGGTTCTTGTTTGACTGATGCAACTTTTGTAAGACTTTTGTTCTCTTAATCTTCTTGGCCTGCAATTGAAACAAAATACGCGCCAAATCACTGACCAAGCGATGAATAAGTATAGTAGTTAACTCCCATGTTTGATGTTAACGAGAAAGATGCAATTATCATTCTATTGTTTTGAACGAAACGACGAAAGAGCAAAACAGCATCTTCTAAAAAATATATATATAGAAAAGCAAATTAGCCCAGAAGAACAAGAATAAAATAAGGATTTTGATTCATTAAGTTTCATCAATGGACTAAACCACAACAAAAACACATGTACATGTTCTTAAACTGCAGAAATAAAAGAGATAATTTTCAAAGACAAATTTTCCTACTAAGGTAGAACTTTTACAGTCTATGGAATTGATACTTGGAATCCATAAACAGGACATTCACTAATGTACTCTGTGAAAAGACAGATCAAGAGGTAAAATCAATTCACAAATTCAAAGCTGGTAAAGAAAGAATCTAACCAATGAAGTCTCGAACAAGACGGCCTTTAGAACACGTTTGAAACTCTGTTTATTTTTCTTAGGCTGTTTAAGGATTGACTCTTTATCTAGTAAACCGTGAAAGACCCTCGGAATAAACCCTCCATCTTTACCTTCAATCTTAACATACTTCAAACCGGACTCGTCTCCGACGAGACCGCCGCCGCTGCCACATTTCCCAGGCGCCATATATTTATAGCCGTTCACAGACACGTCTACAGCATGCAAAAAGCTTGTGCGGGGTCTTGCTACTAGTTCCTTTCTTGTTGGTAATTGGTATAACCATTGTTTGTCCAAATGCATGGCGACGTTCTTATATACTAGAATGCTATAACTAAAACATAAAGGTGGGGTGATGGAAGGTATGTGGCGGTTGAAGAGTAATGCGTAGACGGGGATTTAGGGAGTGTTTGTTGGAGGAGAAAATTAAGGAGAATCTGAGAAAACATGGAAAAGTGTGTAGTTTTGTTGGTGGCAAATTGGGTTGTATTTAGTAGTTCCTTTACGGAGATGTGGCTTCATTTAATATCTACCAGACATACACGACGTTTGGATTTGGGATGCTTTAACCCTATACTCAATGTTATGAAATGAATACCCTACCAAGTTTGGTATCAGATTGAGCTCTAGAATGTAACTGTACCGATACCGGCCGGTATCGGGTATCGTTTCGATTTTTTTTTAAATTTATAAAATAGTTCCTAAAATTTTTAAAAATTGCAAAATAGTTCATATTGATATATTATACAATTGTACTGTATACTTTACTAGTTTACTGTTTACATTAACCATGCTTTCAAAAATCTTAATAATAAATAATAATGACAA
>JAOQMR010000005.1:21645213-21664649 GCA_027563865.1 Erythroxylum pelleterianum
AAACTTCTGATTTTATTGTAGTATTATTAGAAAAAGTTTGACAGATCTATTCAACCCCCCTTCTAGATCGTTTACACTTTCTTTCTATCTATTGTTCAATACAATCAGTTTATTTAACTCATCTCAATATCAGAACCCTACCAAATTCATTTTCCTTATCTTTACACTCATTTCAGATCACCTCAAAACCACTCACAAATATTCCCGTATATCAAAAGTGAATAGGAACAGAGCATATATTTTCATCGAGTTTTCACAACCTTCTGTATAATTTTCAGTTTACCCCAGTTATTAAAACTAATTCAGTACAATTCAAGCATCATCCAAAACACCATTTACAATACCCAGAAACTTAAAACATCACTTACTTGTTTCAACAAAACCTCTAATAATAACCTTCGGTGAAAGTAGTAACAAATCCCCAGTAGTGAGATTTTTGTGGGTAAATAGAGAACAAAGAACAGGAAAGCTTACGGTGAAGAACAAGCTACAGTGTTCTTCTCCTGACTCAAAACATAACCTATGCGTCCACTTTGCATGTATTACATGTGTCATCCAAATAAATCTACCACTTGTCACCATGCAAGCTATTTGTCAAAATTTAATCAGTCCACGTGCCAGACTAAAATTGGTCCAATTTCAACATTTTTTTGCTATTCTAAAATACCCCAAATTTTATTTTAGAAATTTCCTAAAATTTACCAAAAATTCCAAAATAATAAATATTATCACCAAATAAATTTTCAACATAAATAATCCATGATTCCCATTTAAAAATCAATTCTAACCCAGAAAAATGTCAATGAATGCATGTACAATCATATTAATGTGCAAAAATCAATATTATTGTGTATGTGCATGCCATATTCAGTTTAAGCATGATATGCATTTTCTAATTTCTCATAATACACTATTCTAGCCTTAATATGAGCAACAGGATGTTACAGGTCAACTCAATTTTACTGGCCTAAAATTATTTTCAAAGTCAAAGATGGTGAACGGATTACTAGAAGTTGATCAACCAAAGTAGTTATGTAAAGCCTGCATCAAAAGAAAGCAACACAGGCAACAGTTTGAAACTGGAAAATCATAGAGAACCAAAAAGCCGCTAGAGATTATCCATACAGATATTGCTGGTCCATTTGACGTGTCATCAGCTGGCAGAAATAGGTACCATTTAACTTTTATTTATGATTTTAGTAGATAATGTTGGGTGTATATTTTGAAAGAAAAATCAGAGGCTCTTGATAAGTTCAAATAGTTCAAAGTGATGGTCGAAAAACAAAGTAGACAGTATTTGAAGATACTCGGATCCGATAGAGGAGGTGAGTACACCTCAAAATTGTTTGAGAATTTCTGTAAGAAGCGTGGAGTCATTCATTAGCTGACAGTAAGATATATACTGCAACAAAATGGTGTAGCTGAAAGAAATAATCGTATGATTCTTGATATGGCAAGGAGTATGTTGAAGGAAAAGCATTTACTAAAGAATTTGTGGGCTGAAGTCGTTGTATGTGCAGTTTATTTGTTGAATCGTTGTCCAACCAAAAGCGTCAGATTTATGACAACCAATGAAGCGTAGAGCAGGAGAAAACCAGGTGTTGGAAATCTCAGGATTTTTGGGTGCATTGCATATGCCCATACTCCTGACCAAAAAAGAAAGACGTTGGATGATAAAGGGGAGAAATGCATTTTCATTAGCTACAACAATAAGAGTAAAGCATATAAATTGTACAACCCCTTAATCAAGAAGGTGATCATCTCAAGAGATGTTGAGTTTGATGAAGCAAACTATTGGAGATGGAGCAAAGAAGAAAAGAACATTCAAAGAATGTTTTTTAATGATAAAGATGACGATAACCTGGATTTACAAGAACAACAAGATGATCATTCTCCTCCACAAAGTCCAACAAAAACACCTGCATCGACATCGTCAATGCCAAGTAGCAGCAGCAGCAGCAATTCAGGGGGTGCACCAATTAAAACAAGAAATCTTTATGATCTTTATGATGCTACTGAACTAATAGAAACATTTGACTATTCGTTGTTTTGTCTAATGGTTGCATGTGATCTGGTGACATACGAAGAAGCTGCTGGAGACAAAAAGTGGGAAAAGCAACAGATGAAAAAATTGGTGCCATCCAAAGAAATGATACGTGGAAATTGGCCACTCTTCCAAAAGGACATAAACTAATCTGAGTCAAGTGGGTATATAAGACAAAAACCAATCAAGAAGGAAAGGTGGAAAAATATAAGGCAAGATTAGTCTCGACAGGCTATAAACAGAAATATGGAATTGATTATGAAGAAGTATTTACTCCAGTTGCAAGAATTGACACAATCAGACTTCTCATAGCACTTGCAGCATAAACAAATGGAAGATTTACCAGATGGAGGTCAAGTCAGCTTTTTTGAATGGCTACTTAGACGAAAAAGTTTATATTGAACAACCACCTGGATATGTTAAGAAAGGTCAGGAAGACAAAGTCTACCAACTAAAGAAAGCTCTTTATGGATTGAAGCAAACTCCAAGGGCCTGGAGCCAAATTGAAACAAACAGGAGAGGTAATTTTCATTTCTCAAGTGAAGTATGCAGATGAAGTCTTAAAGAGGTTCAAAATGAAAGATTGCAAGCCAATAGCCACACTTGTAGAAGCAAGCATAAAGTTAAGAATTGATTTAGACAAAAAATCTATAGATCCAACAGTATTCGAGAGTTTGGATGGGAGTTTGAGTTATCTAACCTACATAAGACCATATGAAACATAAGCTCTCACAAGCTGGGAACACGGTTCTCGAAACCACATCCATTTTTCTTTTACTTTTCTCACTATTCCAACAATCTCCCCCTTTTTGATAATGACAAAATATTTAGAAATTGAAAAGAAATTAAAAACAAAAGAACAATGATCAAGGTTTGAGGAAATAGATGAAGACAACATTAAAACTCAAGACTTACCTTAATCTTCCACCAATCAAGTGATGACTTGGTTTAAAATGAAGCTCTAGTGATTTCCCACACTTTTTCCTCTTAGACCTTCTTGAAATTCTCTCTTGAACTACTTGAAATCTCAAAACCTAGACAAAGCTTCTGTCCAATGTCAGTTTAGCATGCCTATATAAAAGCTAGCTCCCATCTCTTGTACTTTAAGTGAATGAAGTGAAATAAAAAAGTGCAGCAACATATTGTGTGAAAAAGGAGTGTGCAATGTTTGAGGAAGGAAAAAATAGTCGTAGCACTTGAAAATTTTTTGTTTGTTTTTTAGATTCTATTTAGAGCCCATCAAGCTTCCAAAACGAATGTCAATCATAACCACTTTATGGTTTAGAGAATCTCCATTGAATCTAACAAAATACCAACTATCTAAAGAATGGCATAAACTAATGTTGAAGGAATTATTCCTGTTATTGGATGGAATTTGAAGCTACGATAGACCTCAGCATGCGTTTGTACTTATAAGGCCTGTCATACACAGTTGTAGTATTGAGAATTGCCTTCTCTAGCAAAAACTAATAGAAACTTTCTTTTCTGTCAACTTTTGCAAAATATTCTCCACTTATACATGACCCTCTTCAACTAGACACTATTGGTTCCCAAAAAAATAGTTGATGTGGTCTATCCAAACCAAGTTTGTTCCTCCCCACTCTCCAGTGATGATATAAATGTACTACAACAAAAAATCAGGAAGACATGTTAAACATAGAAGTCATTGAACCCTTCTTAAACATTGAGAATAATCATCGCCCTTTAAATCGTATCATATCTTATCACTAGATGCTGATTATGACAAAGTACGACCTACATGATACAAATAATTGAAGTGTCATGAAAAAATTGCAATTAGATACGCAAAAGCAGAAGGGGGAGTTCGGCTTACATTGTGATATGGGACAACTTGTCATTGTTCACTCTAGGAAATTTTGAACTTCTATCATTTAGAATAAATTCCATTGTTTTACCACTAATGTTATGCAATCTCACTAATTTCACCACTTCAATTTTGACCGCATATTAATTATCTTCATAATCCCTATAACCATCCCTACCACTGCATGCGTCGTGGAGTTTTGCCACTGTCTGCACTGTGCAATTCTAATTTCTAAATATGTCGATGATTAAGATCAATGTAAAACCCACCCAAAAGAGGAGAGTGTGACGGGAGGGGAGAAACTAGAATTGAGAAATTGGGTAAATGGATTATTGGTTACGGGTTATTTGGTTTCAATTTAACAAAAATAATTAAATTATATTAACTTTAATAATTAAAACACTTAAAACACTTAAAACATAAATAAATCACAAACTAACACAATTTTAGCCTAAGCACATACTAAATGATTCGACTAAATACATATCAAGTTATGCTCTAACACTTCACGCACACCTCGAACACCTCACGCACACACAAGTGTTTTAAGTGTTTCCCTCACACACAAAAAGAACACAAGTGTAATAGAGTAAAGAAAGCAACAAGAGATTTTTAAATGTAGCCAAAGCTACTTCCTTCATTAACTCTCAAACAAATGTTAATAAAAGACACGAGTACCTCCTACTCGAAGCACCCAAAGAACTCCCTACTCGAAGCCCTTACAATGAGAACTTTCCCCCAAAAGCTCTCAACTCTCAAAGCTCTCTCCTCTGAGTGATTTCTCTCCAAGAGTGAATACTGAATAGGTCTCAACACTAAGGAGCTATTTATAGGCTATTCTAGATGACTAAGAGTCCTACTAGAACTCTACTAGCTAAGATCACAATCTTAGCCTATCTTATCTCATAGGATTAAGTTATATCACATTTAAAAGATTACACCCTATTTAGGAAAGATTATCCTTATCCACGAAGATCTCTTCTATCTTCAGATGATCCTTCCACTTGATCTTTATCTGTTAAAGATGATGTTCATCCACTTGTGATCTCATCCGCAACGTCATCATGTGCCAAATCATCCACAGTTGCAACGTCACTGTTGATGTGTCTTTACCACAGCCTATCCGCACATAAGTCCGTCAATGCCCGTCCATGGACAAGTCCATCTTCCATGATCAAGCTCACTTATGGTGCCGTCTCGTCACTCTATTACTAAGTACAAGTCACAAATCGAGTTAGCATAAACCCTTACACAGTTCGCATACCTTTGACCTGCCTCGCCGAAGTCAAGTGCTTAAGCACCTCGTCACGCTCCTATGCTTTCGAGCATCCTTGCGGGGTCTTACATGCTTTTGTGCCTTCTCGCACACTCTCGAGTCTCGCATGACTTAGTTTTCCAACTCCGTGTGACCTCGCATCTGAATCTCAAGTCTCGTCGAAGATTTCCGCCAATGCACGCCTACGCGTGCCTACTCGTATCAAATATTGCCTACTCTCGAGATCTATGCCGATACTTCCCGCATCCCTCGCTTACTTCGCAAGTTCCTCAAGTTTTGCTCGCCTACTTGCAAGAATTTACCTTGTTCTCTCATCAACAAGCCTTCCTCGTGCCGACTTGCGTGTTAAGCATTGGCCAAGGCTCGTCAACACTCGCACGATTCCTCAGTCTGGACTTAGGGGTCTGACAAACCATCCCTACTAAAAGAATTCGACACCCTCGTCGAAATAATCTGTGGGCACTCCTCCACGAGCGATACCCTCGAAGACTCCTTCGCCAACTGTCGAAGACTGTAGCAAGTCGTCTCTTTCAATGACACCTTTTTCTCGTGCCATCTCCTCTTTCCGTCGAGTTTATCTTTGCAAGGGCTCTCCTCCACGAGGCCTATACAATTTATATAGGCGATGTTGTTGATGGCTCCTCCCAAGTCATCTTCATCGCTCCCTCCTTTGTCCTTCGCGACTACGGAGTTCAATTGCTCCTCGCCCTTTTTCCTTTTTTGGCATTCTCGAGCAAAATGCGGCCCCTCACAGATGAAGCATGCAACCTTCCCCTTCAATTTCTTCTTCTTATGTTGAGAAGATTCTCCCATCTTCTCTTTTCCTTTTTCCTTACCGTCTCGGGTTCTACCATTTTTCTTGCCCTCTCCGTAGGTTAGAATAGTGGTGGCAATTGGAAATCTACCAAGGCATCTACTACCGCTATTGCGCTTGGGAGGTCCTTCATGTTCTGCCTCCGAAGCTCGATTTGTGCCCAACCTTGCAAGCTGCTAATGAAGTTGAACAACTGGTCTTCCTCCGACATGTTCCGCGCGTCCAACATCATCGATGTGAACTTCCTCACATACTCCCTCACCGAGCCGTCATGCTTCAACCCCTTCAAAGCTTCCCTCACGAGCCATGAAGTGTTGTTGGGTAGGAACTGGTCCGTTAGTTCCTTCTTCATCTTCTCCCAAGTGTCAATGGGAGGTCTACCCGCACTGATGTCGTTGGAGGTTCTCGTTCTCCACCACAACTTAGCATCTCCCACTGGGTACATTACTATGATCGACACCCTCTTCGAGTCCGCCGCCTTTGCCGTTGCAAATTATTGCTCTATATCCTACAGAAAATTTTCGAACTCCTTGGCATTTTGTTTTTCATCGAAAACTTGTGGCTCTCGCACCTTCACCATAGTGCTTTCCACTCGGACATCCGTCTCGTGCTTTGCCATCGCACGCTTGAGCACCAACAGATCATAGCTCATCTCCTCACGAGCTCTCATCTGCTCCTCCTGCGCTCTCATAGTAGCTTAAAGCTTCCTCTCTAAGGCTGCTATACGTTCCAACGAAGGAACAACACCCTCATCCGTTGGGGCTAGAGACTCAAGAATCGCCTATATTCTTGTAACCCGTTATGTCAGATTACTTCCACCAGCCATCACTCTAGATTATCTCTTATACCAGTTGTCACAAAGGTTTTCTTCGAACTCGAACTTCTACCATAATCTAGGCCCCCCTTCGTGTGGCAATCCCGCTTAGGTCCGCTTAAGCAAGATTCAGCCTTCTTACGTGAATGTCGCCGAACAATTCCATTAGCCCTCGAATACCTTATACGCACACAAGTGTTTAAGTGTTTCCCTCACACACAAAAAGAACACAAGTGTAATAAAGTAAAGAAAGCAACAAGAGATTTTTAAATGTAACTGAAGCTACCTCTTTCATTAATTCTCAACAAAATGTTAACAAAAGACACGAGTACCTCCTACTCGAAGCACCCAAAGAACTCCCTACTCGAAGTCCTTACAATGAGAACTTTCCCCTAAAAGCTCTCAACTCTCAAAGCTCTCTCCTCTAAGTGATTTCTCTCCAAGAGTGAATACTAAATAGGTCTCAACACTAATGAGCTATTTATAGGCTATTCCAGATGACTAAGAGTCCTACTAGAACTCTATTAGCTAAGATCACAATCTTATCATATCTTATCTCATAGGATTAAGTTACATCACATTTAAAAGATTACACCTTATCTAGAAAAGATTATCCTTATCCATGAAGTTCTCCTTTATCTTCAGGTGATCCTTCCACTTAATCTTTATCTCTTAAAGATAATGTTCATCAACTTGTGATCTCATCCGCCACGTCATCATGTGCCACGTCATCCACAGTTGCCATGTCATTGTTGATGTGTTTTCACCACAGTCTATCCGCGCATAAGTCCATCAATGCACGTCCATGGACAAGTCCATCTTCCATGATCATGCTCACTCATGGTGTTGTCTCGTCGCTCCATGACTAAGTACAAGTCATAAACCGAGTTAGCATTTACATACCTTCGACCTGCCTCGCCGAAGTCAAGTGCTTAAGCGCCTCGTCGCGCTCGTATGCCTTCGCGCATCCTCGCGGGGTCTTACATGCCTTTGCGCCTTCTCGCGCAGTTTCGAGTCTCACATGACTTAGTTTTCTAACTCCTCGTGGCCTCGCATCCGAATCTCACATCTCGTCGAAGATTTCCGCCAATGCGCACCTACGCGTGCCCACGCGTATCAAATCTCGCCTACTCTCAAGATCTACGCCGATACTTCCTGCATCCCTCACCTACTTCGCAAGTTCCTCAGGTTTTGCTCGCCTACTTGCAAGACTTTACCTTGTTCTCTCATCAACACGCCTTCTTCGTACCGAGTTGCATGGCAAACATTGGCCAAAGCTCACTACCATTCGCATAATCTTGCAGTCTAGACTTAAGGGTCTAACAAAAGCCATCTATTTTAGGTAAGTAGGAACATAATGTTGGACAAATTAATATTTCCTAAAATAAAAAGGCTGAAAAAGGTTAGTCGTAGTTTAAAAGATGAAAATATAAGCAAAAAGGCAACTAGTCAAAGCAAGAGCCAAAAACCACATAAACAAATAAAAGGGACAAAAATAAGACATAAATGTGAGAGAATGGACTTAGCAGTTGAAGCAAGGGAATGAGAGTGGGAAAACCTTAAAGAATAAATCAGAAAGAGAGTCGAGATTGAAAAAGCAAAAAAGACTAAGATGAAAATTGAGAAATAAGTTATGGAAGTGGATTAGGAAGTATAAAAAGTTGAAGCTATTAAAGGAGCAGGAAGGAACATCCTCTCTCTAAAGCATGGTTGGGACTCAAATTACCACAAGCTTCAACTTATTTTTGGAGTATATGCAATATTGTATTGGATGGTTTTATGATCATTGATTGATATACTTTTGGTGCATATGCAATGTTCAATTAGATGTTTTTTATGAAAATCTATGATTGATACGAGTTCTTAGATATCTGGAATTTCTAAGGTTTGTTTAAGTTAATATGGGTTCTAAGTAAGATTATCCACATATTTCCTAAGATTATCCACATATTTCCAAGGTTATCGTAAAAACTTCCGGCTTTTCAGGCGAAGGGCAGCTTGATCGGACTTCAACAACATACGCATGTTCTATTGAGTTTGTGTTCAGGCCGAACATTTCAAACCTGACTGGGCTTTGTCCCGAACATAGATAATGAAAAATTCAAGCCGAGGTCAGCCCGATCTGACCTATTGTCATTCCTGATGTATGAACTATAAAAGCAATAAAAACAATGAAATTTTAGTCAAGTGGCCACTACCAAGTCCCAGTGTCCTCACCAAGAACGACTGCTCGGGCACCATCATTTCTGGCACAACTGGTCCCCTGTCGGCCAACTTTCTCCTCAGCCAATCAGTTAAGGGTAAAAAAAGCCATGGCGTGTACAAGTACAGTCTCTGTTTTTCTTGCCCGATATACATGATTCAGTACAAGTATGGTCTCTGTTTTCATGATTAAAAGTAAATGTAAAGGTGTTCCAATATGCCTAGAGAAAATAAATCAAGTATACCATGACAATGTTCCTGAAATAGGCTCCAACCAGAAGAATGAACAAGGCCACCAGCATTGTTGAGAACATTCAGGTGGACAGATCAGATGCCTGCGATTTCAGGCTACAGAAGATGAACCGGAAGTCAATGTCTGCTTAGTATTCTTTAAAACAATTGAACCTCTCGGTTGCTTTTGTGCATTTCCCATGCAACTACGAGACTAACCAATTTCAGCTTTTAAGTCTCTCAAAGAAATAGAGGTAGCCCATGTCCTTTGGAGGATTTATGGAGGCGCCAACCTTGTTATCATTGAAAATAGCCCACCTACCATCTTTAAAGATATGTGCGACATAATGGCCACATTGGGTTGAGGTTCCCATGTGGCTTACTATTCCAAAAAGTCTGTAACCTGCATAGGAACACGAAACTAAGTCTTTAGGTTGGAAATTTTCATGTCGCAAGCAGTATCATCGAACCAATAATCACTTCACATTCATCAGAGTAAAATCCTTGCATGAAGAATTTGCTAGTGTATCACATTTGAGGAGAAAAAGCAAAAATATTACAGTCAAGGGATCAGAAATAAAATTTGAACAACTTTTTCAGCTTAGTTGGAGCCATAACCAAAAACAAAACTGTCACGACTACGGCGAAATTTGTGGCAGCATTTTTTCACCGTGAAGATTTTAAACAGTCAACGAGAATTCAGGTTTAATGACAGGTTGAATCCTAATTGTTTCGGGTCACAAACCTCCTGGACTAATTAAATAAATTAGGCAAAGGGAATCCCCACTCAAAATATAGAATCCTAAAGGCCAGATAAGCAGTTAAATTCCTTAAGCTCCTAGCAACACAAGAAACAGGGGGTAGAAAATTCAGCTAATTAAGAATTGCAAAAGCTATTCTAAAGCAACAATTCATAGCTTCTGTAAGTACATAAAATGTTGGAAGGAAGCAATGAACAAGAATAAGGTAAAGAAACTAACTGCCTCCTCCATCCGGCAGCCCTGTATCATTTGAAGCAGGTGCATTACTTGATGAGGTGACATCCATATCAGATGAAAGAGACGCATCAGGATTGTTGAATATCCAATCTGTTGCTTTTTCAATATCACCACCCTGTGAAATGCACAGAGAGTAGCAACTCAAAATTCAACTGTGCCTGTAAAACTGTCAATTAACTACCTCTTTATCCCAAAAGTTAAAGAAGATTACAGATTGCTTTAGCGCCTTTCGAGCAACTGCTTCTTGAAAACCAAATGAGATTAAAGTATCAACTTTTGATTGGTCGATTTCAACTCCCTGTCTCCCTTGGGAAATAGGAGCATCTATATCTGAAATTAGATAAGCACCTCAAATCTATAAGCTTTCACAAAATTACCACCTGTAGTAGAAGCTTATTTAGATAAAGATTTGCTTCACTAAGCACTGATCTTTTTCAAGATAACAAGGCTTCTTAGATACCTGGGTCGTCCATGTAAGAAAGCAACCAGTTCATTGCCTCTTCTACTCCAACATTTGAGGTGTTTATGGCAGCTTTCTGACAATGAAGCTGGTTGAAGCCCATTGAGACAAGTTGAGATACAATGTCTTCACTGGCAACAATATCAGCCTTATTAGCTTCCACATCTTCCCCAGAAACTGTTTAATGTAAATTTAACATAAGAACACATTATGAACTTCTCCAAACAGATTAAGGAAATAAAAGAATGCAATCAAACCGTAAGACGATAACATCAAACCTCATAGGTAATATATACCACATATACCAATCTTAAACACAAACGAGATGCATATGAAATCTAAAGGTTTCCAAACTAATGAACGAGATGCACCCAATACTTGCTGTTTTTCTATTATTCCACACCAAAGGCCAAATTGTACGTAGATTCTACTAAAAGATAAGCTCAATTATGAACATTTTCTGTACTTTCAAGAAATTATAAATAACAAAAGAATTCATAAACTCCACAAATCATCATCTACCACTTTCAGGAAGCAGCTCCTCCCCTGGCTGAAGGCCCTTGCTCCGCATGTGGCTAATGTCTATGATATCAGGAACATCAATATAGACATCTGGGAGATGACAAGCAATCAGGAAGACTAAAGAGTTCACTATGAAAAGAATCAAGAGAAAATAAGGCAACAAAGGGAACAAAACCGAAAAAAAATTACCAAGCTTTTTTGGCACCCAGCCTTCCTCCATAACAAATTTCCGCATGTGCAACACCAAATAATCAGGGAACGAAGTCAGCCCAGCAGTCCTGCAGCACAATAAAAAGTTATGGAATGGAAACAATATTCTCATCAGTTTAGCACTAATGCATCATCAGCATATCCTTCACTACTATTCCTCTTAGATCTGAGAACATTATGAATCTTACTTTAGTGCTGTGGTCTTAGCCTTCAAGGCAGTGCTATAAAAATCTTGAATCTCCTCTGCAGCTGAAAAGTTAGCAAGACATGCTTCTAGAGGAACCCTTGGCCGTACAATTTCGTCAATAGACCTGTCATCATTGGCATGCTAAGCAAAAATGTTTAAAGAAGTCAAAACTATGCACCAAAGTACTTCTACTTACACATCCTTCCCTTCTGAAACTTTTACCGCTTTCAATTTCTGAAAAGCATCAAGTTCATCTAAACTCACAAAAAAAGATAGAGAATTAGCAGACATACACACAATTATCAAGAAGCAAGAAAAATGAAGAGGAAAACACACCTTTATTAATGGCCTCATGTAATGGAATATTCACAGAAAGAACATAATCAAGTCTTCTATTATAAGCCACCTTTCCAGAAGAACACAAGATACGATCTTCAATACCGAACTTAAAACTCCTAGAAGGGTCTAATTCAGGTCTCCCACCATTAGCACGTTCAACTTGGTCAAGGAAATGCAGGAAGAATTCCAATGCATCCTACAAAAGAGTTAAGAGACACCCATTAAACCAGTTTAGGGTGGTATGTTATGTTCCTCCAACCAATTAATGTTTGAACAATTGTGCACTGGAATATGGTACCATAGTATTATTATGCCCTATTTCTAATCATTTTAATCTAAGTTAATTTGAAACAAGCTCCTCTCTCTCTCCTAACAGCCAGAAGTAATAATTGCACACAAAATGCTCTTCAAGTTCATCTACAAATATTTTAAGAAACTGCCAAATAGATACACCACTGCCTAAGAAATTTCTCTTTTCATAGAGATTGCACATATTCTGCAGCAACTTGATGCATGATTAATAAATAGTTCTGTTCCTCCAACCTATCCCAACAACTCCAGGTAACTGGAACTAATAAGAAAACGAAGAAAAACTATCCATCTCCACAGTTTTCCTAAGGCCCTGGAACTTTGATTCCTTGTTTTTCCTGGTTATAACCGAACATTATGGGTTTTTCTTATCCTTTTTCTCTTCGAGAATGATCATCAGTTGCAAGAAATTTAGGTCTATCAAGCAGAGTCATCATGCAAATAATAGTTCTTGGATTAGATTCAACATACCTGTTGCCTCATTGATGAAAACTCTGGGTGGTTAGCAGCAATAACAGCTTTGAACATGCGAGGTGGTATTCCTTCCTGTTTCTATTGTTTTGAGAGAATGGACAAAACCAAAAAAAAAAAAAGGGATATAAATCATATTTACAGACAGGAAAGTAATGTCAAACGTTGAAGAACAGAAACTAACAGTGTGAAATTGCAACGCAATCAGATACAAGCACACAAAATAAGCCATAACTTCCATTGGGTATCCAGTAAAATTTGATATATAAGAGCCCTTTTTTTTTGGAAAGGAACATGAAATTGTTAATTCTAATGAGTGAATCCAATAGTTTTGGAAAGGATGACAAAAATTCTTAAAAGAAGCTTATCAGTTATTACATTCAGGATCATCACATGTTATTCAAAAATCTCCAATATTAAAACACATGGTCACCAGTCACCCTAGTTGGAGACACATAATAGTTAAGGGTCAAAGAGCTCACATCATTTGTTGATATTGCAGCATTCACCTCATCATCTTTCTGTTACATACAAAATGTATAATAGCAATCAGAACAACAACCAATAGCATAAAGGATGAGCTAATGCTCCACTGGCTATACCTCCGGCGCTGGAAATGAGTATTTGCCAGATAGTAATCCATGTGCCAGTTTTGTTCTGTCACACAAGTAAGAGTCCTTAACTAGAAGATCGATGAATATACGTGAAATAATATCTTTCCCATTCACTAAGTAAAGTTCATTACATAGATAAATTGGTGAGTGGTAATGGTCTGAAATGTCAAAAAATAAAAGGAAAATTCTGAAAAATTTGAGCAGCAACAGAAGTTAACAAGAATAAGACAGAGAACAAGAGAAATTAATAGTTAGATTAATTTAAAAAATCACTAAACCATCCAATAAAACAACAACCATGATTTCAGTAATTGGCATTCATAACATGCAGACTACTTACAACTGCATATTTAGATCGACAGTTGGATCAGCTGGAGCCATCTCAAACGCAATTTTTAAGCTTTGAGTCAAATAGTATCTGCTCATAGAAGGATAGAAGAAACAACATATACACATTAACAGCGTAATGCAGTGGATGTTAACATTCATATGCTCATTTAAAAGCAAAGGCAAACAAGAACACAAGTCAAACTACAGAAGATGCAAATGAGAATTAGTTTCATTATTTTGTTAGATATTACTATTGAAGAACAGAGATTTAGATAAGATCAATCTTATGGGATAAGATTATTAGAAACAAAAATCCCTATAATCAAGTGATTTATGCTATAGACTTCTAGATATAGTTTAGTTCAGATTGATACCTATTTTCTTGCTAGTTAAGTTGTATATATATATATGTATCCATGTATATTAAATACAAGATAAGTTTTTCCTGGAAATCTTAACATGATATCAGAGCCCTAAGGTTTTCTGGAAGTATTCTTTGTTATGGTATCTGAGCCCTAAGGTTTTCTGGAAGTATTCTTTGTAATTCTTGATACAGCCTTCATTGCTGCTCATTCTTGTCAGATTTCTCAATCCCCATAACTATTATTTTACCCAATCTTTCCCTTCTTTCACAAACCACTATTTCCAGCCTAGATGAATCTGTATCTGTCCAAAAAATTGGGGAATTACAAAATGTTTGTGCCTCCAACAGACTCGATGGCAAGAATTGCCTCAAGTGGTCATTCCTTGTTCGCACCTATCTCAAAGGGAAAGGGCAGCTTGATCACCTGCTACGATCAGGGCCTGCAACAGGGAATTTAGCAACAAAAATCATGGGAAGAAGAGGACTCCATGATTATGTCATGGTTGTGGGACTCCATGGAACCTTCAATCAGTGATACGTGCATGCTTTTAACCACTTTAAAGGAGATTTGGGACCGTGTTCAACGTATGTATTCAAAGGCATGCAATGCTGCTCAAATCTATGAAATTAAGATCAAAGCCCATGCCACCAAGCAAGAAGACATATCTGTTACCGAATATGCTAATAATTTGCAAACTCGGCGGCAAGAACTTGACCATTATCAGGACATTGAGATGAAAAGTCCTGAAGATGTTTTTCTAAAAAATTTCATAGAAAAAGAGCGTATTTATGATTTCTTGGCAGGATTAAACCCTGAATTTGATCAAGTCAAGGTTCAAATTCTTGGAAGGGAGTCCACACCCTCACTAGAAGAGGTTATTTCCAGGATTAGAGTAGAGGAGAGCAGAAGAAACGTGATGCTTGAGCCCCAGAAGATGGATGGGTTAGCAAATGCAACAGGGAATTTAGCAACAAAAAACATGGGAAGAAGAGGACTCCATGATTAGGTCATGGTTGTGGGCTCCATGGAACCTTCAATCAGTGATACATGCATGTTTTTAACCACTTCAAAGGAGATTTGGGACCGTGTTCAACGTATGTATTCAAAGGCATGCAATGCTGCTCAAATCTATGAAATTAAGATCAAAGCCCATGCCACCAAGCAAGAAGACATATCTGTTACCGAATATGCTAATAATTTGCAAACTCGGCGGCAAGAACTTGACCATTATCAGGACATTGAGATGAAAAGTCCTGAAGATGTTTTTCTAAAAAATTTCATAGAAAAAGAGTATATTTATGATTTCTTGGCAGGATTAAACCCTGAATTTGATCAAGTCAAGGTTCAAATTCTTGAAAAGGAGTCCACACCCTCACTAGAAGAGGTTATTTCCCGGATTAGAGTAGAGGAGAGCAGAAGAAACGTGATGCTTGAGCCCCAGAAGATGGATGGGTTAGCAATGGCGATAAAGGCAGATAAACATGACAAAGAAAGGAGTGATGAAGCCTAGCCTGAGCAATTTGGAAAGGGCAACTTGTGGAAGGAAAATAAGGATAATCTATGGTGCACTTCCTGCAAAAAACCGAGACACACAAAGGAGACCTGCTGGAAATTGAACGGGAAGGCACCAAGTCGTGAATGAGGAAATCGAGGAGGTCAATCACGACCACGGGCACATTCAGCTAAACAGAAGGAAGATGAAGAAAATCTAGCAGTAGGGACTTAGCAATGAAGAGATTGAGAAATTAAGAGGCTTGTTGAGTTCCTTTAGACAGCCGAAAGGTACATGTTTCTTTGCTCTCACAAGTAAACTTGCATTCTCTTTGTATACGGACACCTCAGAAATGAAGTGTTACAATAGCCCTTGGCTATATCACAGTTTTTTCACACATACAACCCTAGACCAAGTAATAGGAAAATCATAGTTGCTAATGGAGAATTAGCCACTGTTGTCGGTTATGGAGACAAAATTGAGCTCTACACTCACTCTAAAAAATGCCCTACACATACCAAAATTATCAACCAATCTAATCTCTATCCAAAGGCTTACTAATGACCTTAATTGTGTTTCCATTTTTTCTCCTTCTTGCTGTGTTTTTCATGACCAAGACAAGGAGAAGAGGATTGGACTTGCTAAGGAATGGAATGGATTCTATCACCTTGAACCATATCAAAAAGCTAAGATAAATACACCTTCATCCTTTCTTAGTTCTTTGAATAAAGATTCCATTTGGTTGCACCATCTCTGTCTAGGTCATCCATCATTTAGAGTTCTAAAAACTATGTTTCCCCCTTTGTTTCAAGGATTAGAAATCTGTGAATTTCATTGTGAAACTTGTGAATTGGCAAAACATACTCGTGTATCTTTTCCTATTACTAATAAAAGAGCTTCTCATCCTTTTCATGTGATTCATAGTGACACATGGGGTCCATCCACTATACCCAATATTTCTGGAGCTCGTTGGTTTGTCTCTTTCATTGATGATTGTACTCAGGATACATGGCTATTTCTCCTTAAACAAAAATCTAATGTAGGGACTGTTATTCCAAATTTTCATTCAATGACTCAAAATCAATTTGGGGTAAAGATAAACGTTTTTAGAACAGACAATGCTAGAGAATATTTCAACCAAGTCTTATCTCCTTACTTTCAATCACATGGTATTATTCATGATTCATCATGTGTTAGTACACCTCAACAAAATGAAGTGGTCGAAAAAAAAACACCTAATTAATACCACTTGGGCCTTACGTTTTCAAGGAAATGTCCCTAAATCTTATTAGGGTGAAGCAGTTCTTAATGCCACCTATATGATCAATAGACTACCCTCACGTGTTCTAGACAATAAGAGTCAGCTCCTAAACTATTTTTACCCTGATTTTAGAACTTCCAATGGACTCTCTCCTAGGGTATTTGGGTGTACTGCTTTTGCTCATATCCATAGCCAAAATCGGGGGAAGCTTGATCCTAGAGGCTTTAAGTGTGTGTTTCTAGGATACTCATCAACTCAACTGGGATACAAGTGTTACAATCCGTCTACAAGAAGGAACTATATCTCAGCTGATGTCACTTTCTCAAGAGTGGAAATTCTTCTTCTCAAAGTCCTATCTTCAGGGGGAGAATAGCATAATCGAAGATAGTCCTTGCAGTTCCTTCGAACCAATAAATACCCTAGACCTCACTCATACTCCAACTCTTGTCCACTCAACCCAACCAAATTCTATCAGCACCACAAAACCCGAGCCAAGTCCATACACAGAACCCCCTGAGTTAACTCCCATCCTAGCCAAAACCCCCTTCCAAGTTTTTCTCAAGTATACTCAAGGAGAAAAGACATTCCAACACCAAAGCAAACTCAAGACATTCCACCAAAGCAAACTCCAGATATTCCAACACTGAAGCAAGTTCAAGAATCAAATCCTAGTCCTGAAAATGAGATCACCGTGAGTCCTCAACCATGCTCAAATATCCAAACAGGTAAACATTCCACTAATCCAAGTGATGATTTAGACCTTCCTATTGTTGTTAGAAAAGGAACTAAAGAATGCACCAATTGATCGCTCTATCCACTTTCCCATTATATCTCCTTCAAACACCTCTCACCTACCCATAAAAGGTTTATTGTGAGTTTAAATACAATTGCTATTCCTAATACTGTTTCTAAGGCCTTATCAAAAAAGGAATGGAGAGATGTTATGAGAGAAGAAATGAATGCTTTGGAGAAGAATCATAATTGGGAGGTTGTTGACAAACCCAGAGGGAAGAACATTGTTGACTATAAGTGGATCTACACACTAAAATACAAGTCCGATGGCTCCTTAGAAAGATACAAAGCTAGGTTGGTAGCTAAAGATCTATAGAGTGGATTATCAGGAGACATTTGCCCCAGTTGCGAAGATGAACACAGTAAGGATCTTGTTGTCCTTGGTAACTCATTTTGACTAACAGCTTGTCCAGTATGACGTTAAGAATGCTTTTCTTCATGGAGATCTCAATGAAGAAATATACATGAATGTTCCACCCGGATTTACAAAAGATACAGGTAACACGCCTATAAATTGAGAAAGGCTCTCTACGGATTAAAACAATCTCCAAGAATCTGGTTTGGTAGGTTTGCAAAAGTGATGAAAGAATCAAGATATAAGCAGAGTCAAGGGGATCATACTCTTTTCATGAAACACTCAAAAACAGGAGGGGTAACTATTATTTTGGTCTACGTGGATGACATTATAATGACGGGAAATGATGAAAAAGAGAAGCTGGAATTGAAGCAGAAACTGTTAAAGGAATTTGAGATAAAAGAACTAGGAAAACTAAAGTATTTCCTCGGTATAGAAGTGGAAAATTCAAAGCAAGGGATATTCATCTCTCAACAAAAATATGTTGCAGATTTATTAATGGAAACTAGGAAAATTGGGTGCAAACCGATGTCTACTCCAATGGATTCAAATTACAAACTTGGAGAAGCAAAGGAAGAACCGGCAGTGGACAAGAACATGTATCAGCGACTAGTAGGCAAGCTAATAGATTTAGCACATACTCGGCCAAATATAGCACATTCGGTGAGTGTAATCAGTCAATTTATGCACAACCAAAAGAATCTCATCTTCGAACTATCTACCAAGTCCTACATTACTTGAAAGGCAATCCAGGCAAGGGAATATTGTTTAAAAGGGGCTATACACTATCCTTAGAAATCTACACGGAAGCAAACCATGCAGGATCTCCGGTTGACAGAAGATCAACAACAGGCTACTGCATGTTTCTTGGAGGCAATCTAGTTACATGGAGGAGTAAAAAATAAAACGTGGTGGCTCGATCATCAGCAGAATCTGAATTCAGGGCTATTGCATAGGGACTTTGTGAACTATTATGGTTGCAGATCATTCTTGATGATTTAAAAATCAAATGGGAAGGTCATATGAAGCTCTATTGTGACAAGAAGTCTGCAATCAGCATAGCACATAATCTTGTACAACATGACAGGACAAAGCATATTGAGCAATATTATGAGTTCCGTTCCATACCAGCCGGTACCGTACTGGCCCAAATCCGGTACCGGATTTTAAGTTTTGGTACCGGATTTAAATATCGGTCAGTACCGGCCAATTTTGGCTGTATCGACCGGTACCGGCCGACATTCAAAATACAGGTCATACCCGCCGGTACCGAAATTTTTAAAAAATTGGGGGACATTTTTGCAAAAATTTCATAAATTTTCAAAATTTTCCTCCCTCCTCCCAAAAATTTCAAAAGTTTTCCTCCCTTCCTCCTCCCACCCTCTCCTCCCCCCTTTTTCTTCAAAGTTTTTTAAATAATAATAAATATTTTATTACTAATAATAATAATAAATTAAATAAAACTTAAAAATAAATTATTTTTATTTTTATTACTAATAAATTATTTTTATTTTTATTACTAATA
>JAOQMR010000005.1:21677303-21694428 GCA_027563865.1 Erythroxylum pelleterianum
ACAACAGATTAAACTTGAACTGAGGAACAAATAGAACATCATGAAGAATGATATCTGCAGTGACTTGAACATCCCCCCGAAAAATTCACAGGTACAATAGACTTGTTAGGCAGAGTGACACAAGTGTTTTCTATTGCCCTAAAAGTCAAGAACTAATTCTTATCACAACAAACATGCCTAGATGCCCCAGTATCAAGAATCCAACACGAACTAGCATCCAAAGGCAAAGAAGTAGTATGAGACAGAATCGTACTGAACATAGCCATGTTCACAGGACAATCATCAGAGGAAGCAACCTGAAGCTGAGCAGTAAGCATATGAATCAACTGTTGACATTGACTAGCAGAGAGAGAATCAGGTTCCATAACAGTTTGCACACTATTGGCAAAAGCAGATGCAGGAGCAGAAACATGCTTTGATTTACCAGGTTTTGGCTTATCAAAATAACCAGGAGGGTAGCCAATGAGCTTATAACACTTGTCACGTGTATGACCAATGACATCGCAATGAGTGCATCTAGGTTTACTTTTCTTTGAAGAAGAAGCAGTGCTATGTTGAGTGGCAAAAGCAACTGCATCAGAGGCCACAACAGGACTACAAATATTCCTTTGATTCTCATCTTGAACAACAAGAGAGAAGACTTTGGCAATACTAGGTAAAGGATCCATCAAGAGAATATTACTCCTAGTCTGGCTATAAGAATCATTAAGTCCCATCAGAAAAGCCATAACATATTCACGCTGATAATCATCAAGCATTTTTCTCACACCACCACAAGAACAAGCTAAGCAAGAACACATAGGCTTTGTGGAGGACAATTCTTCCCAAAGAATCTTCAATTCAGTGAAATAAGAGGTAACCGAAAGTGTACCTTGAGAAAGCTCAGCTAATTTTTTTTAATTGAAAGATACGAGGTCCATTCTTTTGTTGAAATCGAGCCTCAAGATCTTTCCAAATTTCAAAGGCAGCATCATGATAAAGCAAGCTTGCCGAGATCTCCTTTGAAACAGAGTTAATGATCCATGAATTAACAAGATCATTAGCTCGCTTCCAAGCATTGAGATTTGACGAGGTTAAAGCAGGACGAGGGATCGAGCCATCAATAAAACTGATCTTGTTCTTAGCGGATAACGCCATCATCATTGAACGCGTCCAAGTGTTGTAATTATCAGAGGATAAAGGCTGAGAAACCAGAGAAAGACCAGGATTATCACTTTGGTGAAGAAAATACGGATTATTTCCGTTATCAAAATTGTCATTGGCCATCGGAATCAAGACGGAAATGAAGAAGAAAGAAGAAAATGTTTGGAATCCGAGAAAGGGGAAGAAAAGACTGAGAAAAATATCAGTTACGCAGGTAAACGTGTTAATTGCTCTGATACCATATCACAATCAGAAGATTTGCAAGAACTGTAGAAATATTCTCATTAATTAAAGAAACAAGTTACAAGCGTTTATATACAGGCTGAAAACAACAAGCACGTGAGCAACATGTGGATTGGAACTAAATTAATGAGACAGATAAGCAGTAATAACCTCTATACAATTCATCTCCTCTATTTAAAAACTAATGGCCAGGAGGGGAATTAGAGTAGCTATCCACAAAGCACTATCTTTCTCATTGCTTGGCCTCGAGGCAAGACTCAACTTAGTAATGACAGGACAAAAGGGACAAGGGATTGAAGGTTGTGGAGAGGGTTTGTGTTAGAGAAGTTGAAAAGGAACAAATCTTGGTTGACGGTGGCTTTCTTGGGGGCATACAAAATGAGAAAGAGGACAAACACAACAATGGCAATGCATATGATAATAAAGGCTTTGCCCATTAGGGAAATTATGGTTTAAATGTATAGTAAATTGTAAAGAGGTTCAAGATATGCATATATTAAGAAATTAGGGATTTTAAGAATTGGGAAAATTATGGTTTAAAACTTTAGTTAATTTATATGGTTGTTGAAATTATGGACCTCATGTCATGCCAAATAAATTTTCTACATAGGAATAGGGTCCTAAAGCAAAAATTAGAAATTTCGTTTAAGAAATATTTAACATAGGGTTAAAAACTATTAACTTAAAGGTCTTTTTAAATGTTTATCAAATGTTTATGTCTTATTTGAACATTCAGAAACATTTGGGTCCTACTTAAATTTTAGGCAAAACATTTGGGTCTTTTTTTTTACCCTTTTGTCTTTCGAATAAATTAGAGTTAGATTGGGTGATCCAAGTCGTACTAATATCCAAAAAAATGAGATTTATCAATAAATCAATACCCAAGAACTAGAATAACATGTTGTTGGCAAGTTGATTTCTGCCCATAATTGCAAATTGTAATTTGAACTAAGAAATTAGGGCTAAATTATTATCTAACCTATATATTGCAAATTGAGCAAATTTTGAGAAACAAAAACTTGTAGGAACAGCACCATTCCTGTGTGATTGCAGGAGGAGGCACCATAGTAGCAGGAAATAACAATAACCAAAATTACAGTGAAGGAAGAAAATAGATAGGCGTTTGCAGTTATTTCTAATTATGGGTATTCGATTTAATACTTATTCCAGTTATATATATATGTATAAACAAAATTGAAGGAGAAAGAGAGCAAGAGAAAAGAACAGAGGAAATAAAAGGGAAGAGATAGGTACGGAAGACGTTTTAAGCCTAACCCAAAATCAACAGGCTTTGGGTAAACTTCAAATAGTTTGAAATTTGATCTGAATGGTGCAAATGACTCAAGCTCCCTTATTAAAATCACATTGTTTTGGTGTAATTGCCCAAAATGATGTTGTTTTGATTTGTAAGTTTAAGCAACTTAAGATTAAAATAGGACACTTTACTACATTAACTTTCAACATACCAAAAGGACAAAATCAAGAATAAATTTCTTAGCTAATTTATCTTGATCCCTTTAAGCTTTGCTAAAGCTATTGATCTCTTCACAATCTCAACTTGTGAAAAACAATCATCAATTTCCTTTTTATCAATTAGAGTTACATTGTAACCAATATTTTGAAATTAATTTTATGAGTATGAACTATCCACACTTGCTTCTTCATCCATGACCTTATACTCATCTATTAATTCATTCATAACTTTTCTTTTATTTTAACCACCAACTCATTTGCATCATTTTTACTATAGTAGTGTATTAAACCCTTGAGAAATTCTTCTTGTATCTAGGATTAAATTACATTGTTTTTAAAAGCATCACATTCATCTTAGAAATAGAACCTTAATATTTATCAAATTTAGCTCTCATTTATTTACCCATTCCAAAGAAGGAGTGATTTTTGTTACTTTCACAAATTGGCAATTCTTTTAAAATTTTTAGAATGTATGGAAAATATAAAATAGACGTAAAGTACAATGAACTAGATCATTTATATATGACATTAATAATCCTTATTCATGAGTATCTTAAGTCTAAATGTTACAACTTAATGGATTTAATTGAACGAAGTTCAAATAGGCAAGTATTAGAATTTACATGTTTAAAAATTAATAAACATAAATTTATAAAATATTAAAATTTGAACAATATAATATGAAATAAAGCATATAAATTTAGTTCTTTCAATTTGGTATAATTTTATTTGGCTCTAAATTTGAAAGCATCCTAATTTTGACAAAAATGTTAAAAGCACTACTTTGGTTCTAGATCTTTTTATTTAGTTCTTAAGATTCGATTTGAAATATGTAATATTTATATAGAAAACTACTCCTTTATATTTTTGTTTTATTCTTTTTGGTGTTATGATGTCTCTTATAATGTTTCTTCCATAGAGAAAGCTTTTATTTCTAACAAATATTCTCTATGATGTACCTAATCTAATTCGATCGGTTATAACCAAATTATTAATAAAATTACTATGCAAAACTTTATTTATTTTAATGATATATTCTTTTGAAATTTAAATTGTTATATAATTGAACTTTTACCAAGTTTATATCTCACCTATTAGTTGTCCATAAGTGGCTTCAATGTAAAGAATAAATTTTCTTTTATATTATTTCTCACTCTTTTTTCTTTCTAAAAAGTGTTACTATAGTCATCTTTTTGCATAATCCTAGTTGAGAAAACATCTTTATATTATTGAAAGAACAATATCTTTTTATATTTCATATTTCATATTTAATAATTATTAATTACCTATATTTCTAAATACATATACTTCTTGTACAAAATAATGTAATATAAAGGCTATTAGTGTATTTGCATCATCTAAATGTCTTATTATTCCACAATCCATATTTGATGGTTTTGGTCCTTGTTTTCTTTTTATTTGTTTGATTCCTAGAACTTCTTTTTATATTTTTTTGAATTTTAGTTCTAGTATAACAAATATCTTTCCCACCTTCCCTATTGATGGTGGGAAATGTTTTTATTAGTAAAACACGTAATTATAGTTTATTATACTTATTGATATGTATTATTACCATATTTTTTAATACACTTATATATGACCTTTTTATTATTTATAGATACCATTTGTATTAGATGTTTCACTCTCTTATTATAATCTACCGTATTATGCAAAGATTTTATAAATGTTTCCTCAAAATATAAATCTATTGGCTATGAACTACTATAGTAATGTGATACATTATATACCATAGTAAGTTTTCTACCAAGTTATTATTTTCAATATTAGTATGGCATAAATAGAGGCACTCATCATTTCTTTTATGGAATTCTTTTTCACCTTTTCTAGCAACATGGTTACCCCTTAGTTGGAAACTAATCATATTTCCCTTTGTATTGTGTTACCTTGAGACCTTTCCCTCACTATAAACACTAGATTCATCCCTTAACTCAGGAAGACTAAGTTATTTTTAGTCCTTTTATCCTGCTTGTATCAATTAAAAGCTATGCTAGAAATAAATGGTTGGTTATGGGTCACCAACCACTTATTTCTAACATTTCCCTTCCAAGCTCCAAATAAGTGATGAACACCTAGGCATTGAAGTACTGGAAGAAAAGGAATTAAGGAAGTTCTTCTCAATGAGAGTAGCCTCTTTTTGTTCACCTTTAACTTTGAATCCTTAGCTCAAATTTTTTTAAAGTAATAAGGCCATGATACTTGTCTAACATTCCTACATTCTTGCAACTATGGAAACTAGGATTGAGTTCGAAGAATGACAAACACAACAAAGTACTAATTTGGATAATCTGTGTAATATTCAACCAAAGAACTAAGTTACTTGACAAGCTTTATAGGGAGTCTCATTTGTATGCAACAACTGCAAGAAGATAAGTGGATTATGCTAGAATTTATGTTATTATGGAGATGAAACAAGATCTACTAGACCCTATTCCTATCTTGAGGTTTGCTTATGATAACTTACAAGTTTAAGGCTTTATTAAAGTCTACTATCTTTGGAGACTAACTAGTGCTTAACAAGTTAGGCATTGGATAGCAACTGGTGGGAAGTTCAAGAGGGTGGAATTTGCAAAACAATGAGAATGGAACATCCAACAAAGGCTAATAAAGAGCTCCTTCAAATGGAAAACCTTATAAAACTCCATATGCCTAGTTTAACAATCTTTAAGGGGAACATTTTGCTTAAATTCCCTAACATCGAAGAAGTTCCCACACAATGTATACAGGTGGTAAACTTCCTACCATTCCTTTTTCTAAATATTCTCCTCCTTTAGATGAAATCTCTAGTGCTAGTAATGCTCATTTATTAATTTGTATCTCTACTTTTAATATAGCTATTTCATCGATTGACATCCCCATTCATAATTTAGAAGATCCTAATCTAAGTTTGATCTCTCATCTCTAAGATAGTTCATCTATAATTAGAGAATTCACCATTGATAGTAGATGAAGATTAGGGAAGAAGAATAATGCAAAAGGCTCTAAAATCTACCCTATTAACTAATATCTATCTTGTCATATAATGTAAGGACATTTAATTGACCCAATAAGTAATAGGGGCTCAAACATATTGTCTTTGAAATAATACCTATTTTACTAGTTGTGTTGGAAACCAAGCTAAGGGTAGATAGGTGTAACAATCTAAGTTTTTTTAGAGAAGCACTGGAAGGCTCTTACTAATCATTAATTCCATTATGGAAGGTTAGTTTTTGTACATGATCCATACCTAGTGGATATCTCCTTACTACTTTTCTATGATCAACTAATGCACCTAAATGTTTATTTATTACAAGATGATATTATATTTTAAATCATCTTTGTCTATATCTCTAATTTTACATTTCAAAGTAATGCTTTATGGAGAAATCTTAGGATTCACTCCTTTATTGTCGTCACTTGGATCATCTTAAGGGACTTCATTAGTATCCTCTACATCTAAAAAATTGATGACAATTCTAACTTAAGTAGAAACCATGTTAATGATATAGTGGTGATTGACTTGAAATCTAACGGGATTTTCTATATTTGAAGTAATAACAATAAGGAAGATAACATATAATAAAAGAAGCTAGATAGAGCTTTGGTTAATAAGGAATGGCTTCAAAAATTCCCGTATATTAAGGTAATATTTGGTAATCTTTTTTTTTATTATAACCAAATAATCATTAAGAATTCGCTCTGCTTATAGCACAAAAAGGCCTATTTCAATTTAACAACTTCTCAGCTAAGGTCGAGGGCTTTGCATCAATAGTGAATAAGGGCTTTTCTTATAATTTCAATGGCTATCATTCATCTATATAAGGAAGCTAAAGATAGTGAAGTAAGAACTCAAGCTCCTTAACCAACATAAATTCCATAACACTCAAATGAGCATCATTGGCACTAAGCAGAGTCTGATACAAATCCAATAAGATCTTCACTCACATCTAGGTGATGATTCTTTATTGAAGGAGGAGAGGGAGTCTCTAAAAGACTATATAAAAGTAGTAGAGATTCACAACTCTTTATTGAGGCAAAAAGCAAGAGTTATGATATATGCATAAATGAAAATACTTTTATATCCATATTTGTTGTATTTTGCTTAACATTTTACGCTTTTGTTGTATATTTGGTACTTAATGCGCTTCAAGTGCTTTCACATATTATAATTGTTTTCACGTACTTAAAAGGAAAAGAATTCAGATGAAAATACGACATAAAGTAAAAATTTGACACAAAGAAGTTATGCACAATTTTTAACATAGATGGAGAGCCCGAATCTAAATGTTATCTTCAGAGAATAATTAAAGGATATCTTAAGATTTTCATGAAGCCTAGATTTTTAGCTGTTCAAATTCACTTAGACTAGTAACTGGCTGTTCAAATTAAAAACTATTTCTGCATAATTGGCAGCCTAACCACTCGAGCGTTACATGAATATATTTGAGGCTTATTAGATCTAAATGAGGTGATTCAAAAGTTTAAATTCAAGCCAACATTCTAAGATATAATTCCTATGTGCAAGTTGAGGCCCAAAAAATGTTGTTTTGAGGGGCTAAAAAGGTTAAGAATGAGATACAAAGTTTGTCTCAGCCTAATTTGACCTCCCTTTAGTTTTTGGCCTATAACTTTAGCTACATGGCTTTGTTTAAGCAAAAGAGAATCCATTGGAAATTTAAGAAGTGGAGATACAATATATGTGAGAATTAGAGACCTAAATATGAAGATATTAAGGTTAAAAAACTGAAGGAATGCACAGATATGCATTTGCCTGTGCACTTTGATGATTTTCAAACAATTTTGTTTATGCACGATCTGATGTGCGACTGTGCAAGAGACCGTGCATCTCCCCAAAATCCTAAATTTCGTGATAAAAAGACATTTTTGGGAGGAGAATAAAGGAGGAGAAGTTGGGAGGTGATTTCCATAAGTGAGACTCATTCTTTAGGTGTGATTTTGGTGTAAAGAAGTGGAAAGCATGAAGATTTCATTGAAAGATCTATCAGAATACAAGATCAAGCCTCTATATTGCAACAAAATTTGGTAGAAGACAATAAGGGAGATTTAGAATTATGATTCCATTGTTTTTGATTCGTTTTTCTTTCATTGTATGTTTGATTTCGTATTTTGATAATGTGTAACTAAATGTCCAGTTAGTATTTAGGTTAGATGAACCTTATGTTAATACTTTCATATGATTTAATTCTTTATCAATACAATTGGTTGTTTGATATATTATGATCTGATTACGTGTTTTTATTTATGTTCTAATAACTCGAGAATATTATATCATAATTTGACTTCATACGTAGATATTGAGAAATCCTAGTATGAACAGATCTACCATAATTATAAGGAGTTGATTGCAACCTTAGAGATAGGATGACATAAACCTTCCAGATTAGGGTTGAACCTAATAGAGGGACTCATAAATCGGTAACGCAATCTTATAAGATATAACCTGAGTAATTCAGTTAGAGACCTTAGGATTAGTTTTTAGTAAACTCATGGTCATCTACTAACATACCATAGGAGTCTCTGCGGTCCAATACATCACCAAAAACAATTGCATGATAAAAGATCAATATATTAAAGGTTTAAGGGGATTCGAACATAGATACTAATTTCTGATAATGATAGTTTTCTAAGTGAATTCGACTATCTTTGCATTCATTATCGTCTCCTATTTCCTTAATTCTTTATTTTTATTTTCTTTTTATTAAAAATTTAAATCTGTAGGCTAGACAATAGGGGAAGGATAACTATTAGTATTCATAATCTTTATGGGATCGACCCGTACTTGTCAGTACTAGCTACAACTACACCATACACTTGCAGTTTATTATAATATTGACTATCATGAAATAGGTCAATCAAGTTCAATAGCTAAAGGAAGAGGATAAAAATACTAAATTCTTCCATATAACAAAACCACATCTCTATTTGAGCAAAATGGAGGCTTGGCTATTACTAAAGAAGAGATAGGTTATGAGGTGCATTTATATTTTTAGAATTGTACTCCTGTTTACTGCCTCTCCTTAACTCAAATTCTTTAACCTTTTATCTCTAACCAATTCTTAACAGTAGATGTTGAATATTTAAGTAAACCATCCACTAAGAAGGAGTTGGAAAAGGTTATCTTTAATCTAAAACCTGGTAAGTCCCTTGAGTTTGATTGATTGAATGCTCTATTCTTTCAAAAGTCTTGACACTGGATTAAAAGAAGTGTTATTAATTTTATGTTAAAGTTCTTTTAAGAGATGAGAATGCTTAGAGAACCAACAAAATTTTTATCTCTTATCCCCATAACCCCTAACCTAGCTTCCTTAATAGATTTTATACCCATTTCTTATTGTAATACCTTTTACAAAATCAGAGTCAAACAATTAGTTCTTTATTAAAATAAACCATTGTGCCTTTTTATCAATGAATCTTAAGGAGCTTTTGTACAAGGAAAGCTTATTGGGGATAATTTTCTTTAATCTCAAGAACTTTTTAATATCTATAACAAGAATAATTCCTTTAAAAATTATGCCATTAAAGTGGATTTTCATAAAGCTTTCAATCCTATTAGCAAGGTGCTTGTAATACATATATAAAAAGCGATTGGTTTACCTATTTTCTTTATTGAATGAATCCACCAATTCGTTTCTTACTGTGTATTAGTTAATGAAGAACCAATAAAGCTTCTTATAGGCGGCAAAGGGCTGAGGCAAGGGGACTTTCTATCCCCGTAACTTCTCAGCTTATACATGGAATTCCTCTCTAGACTAATTAGTTATAACATCAGGTTTGAACTAAGGTTTAATTTTATAATAAATCTAGGAATTTTTAACCTTTCATTTATAAATGATCTCATGATTTTATCAAGATATGATGATAAATAAATGTTCTTGCTAATGTCATCTCTCATACATTCAAGGAGCTTTCTGTCTTGGCTATCAACAAAAATAAAAATCATTTAACTATTTCTAATAATGCTAAACATTTTTTTGGTTGGTTGTCAACTATCTCAAAGTTCCATTGTAAGGACCTCCCATTCACTTACTTGGGGTTACCTATCTCGATAAAAATACTTCACTTCAAGAACTACATTCCCCTTTTGAAAAGGTGTAAAAGAGAATATATAATTGGTGCAACATAACTTTAGCATTTGTTAATAGATTGATTTTGATTATTTTAGTGTTATACTCTCTCTATATATTGATCATTTCACATCTTTCTCTTCAAAAGGTTAACCAAAAGTATTGAAAGGATGATGCCGAAAACATTTTTATAGTCAAGTGCAACCAATAAACTATCTATTGAAAAGGTTAAAAGGGAAGAATTTTGTATGCCAAAGAATGTTAGTAGTCTCAAAATAAACACTTTGAAGCTCACAAATAAAGCATTGATGGAAAAAAAATGAGCTTAGAGATTCTATCAAATTTTGAAGCTCTTTAGGTCAAATGGATCCACTCTTATTTTCCAAAAGGTAAAGATTGTAGGAAATGAAAATTAAATAATCTATTTTCTAGTTTATGTCTTAGCTACTAAAGATGAGGGAAGTAATCTATTCAAACATCAAATGAATAGTTGGGAAAATATCCTTCTCTATAGTATGATAACTAGAGCAAAAAGGGTCCTTTAGTTAGTTATAATATTATGAGCAATATAATTCACCTTTTCCTTAAAGAAACTAAAATCAACTATATTATCAGCAACAATGATTTGCAAAGAGAACTCTCTTATTAGTTTGGGTATATTCTGCTAAACTATTTCATAATAATAAACCAATAACAAGCTTATATGTAGTTAAATCATTCCTCCAGAATGCTAAGCTATTTCATAAGAATAAACCGATAACAAGCTTATATCTAGTTAAATCATTCCTCTAGAATATTTAACTTGAGGTCCTATAAAGCTACACTAAGGCTTTAGGATTACTGGATTAATGTTACCTGGGATAAAAAAGCACTACCAAAAGTTGCAAGTTCTATATGGTTAGTTACTAAGCAATAGCTTCCTACACCGGATGGGCTTAAACTTCTCAATATTCCTAACCACTTTAGGCTTTGCAAATCATCCTCTGAATCTCAAGCTCAAGTTTTCGTCAACTATGAATACTCGTTAGATGTTTAGAATTCAATCTACGCTTTTTTTTTCACAAATATGTATAAATAAGAGTAACTATGAAGAATTCTTTCAATAGCTTTGTAACTCCAAGACAACACACCATACAAGAAACAAATCTATCCTCAAAATAGCTTTAGGAGGTCATGAAAAATCCAGTGACTTGTTCATCTCTGAGTTGATAAATTAGATTAGGGAATAACTTCTCACCAAGTTGATAAGAACTGCAGTCCCTCATTATTCATTTCATCAACCTCAAGAAGTCTTTCTAGTTTCCCTCAAAGAATCATACTAGCTTACAAATTTTCCTAGTGAGTTAACAAACAAGGAGGTTAGAAACTCAAACATGCTCTTATGAACCAGTGTTTAGTAGGAGTTAACACCTAGAGGAAATGTGGGAAAGTTAATAAGACAAAACAAATTTCTATAAAAAAAATTCAGGCCTCATAAAGCTAGCTTTTGGTTATGCTAATATCAATGCCATCCTCAAGTCCAACATTTTTCTTCTTTTTATTTAGTCTAGCCTTTTTCTAATCACTAGTAAGCTCTCCTCTTATGAAGTTGATCACCTAAACTTAAGCTTATAATGTGAGCATTACTCTACCATAAGCTTAGGCTTTTCCTCTTTCTATACAATTATTTGTCTTTCCATAAAAAGTGTTAGCATGAAATAAAATAGTTTGCCCCTTTTTATCTTGGCATCTCTTTATCTTAGAATATAACATTTGAACTTATGAATATATCAAATATATATTAAAAGAACTTAATTTCATACCAAATCTTGAAGTTTCTATATTTATGATTAAAATATTTAATATATTTTTTATTTTCTTAGGAAAGTATAAAATTAAAAAAGCAATTTACATGCTCATTTAAATAAGTTTGATTTTTAAATACCCAGTAAAGAATTTACAAATTTATTATGTCTACATTATCTTAGACTAATTATTATAAAAATATTCAACCTTAATAAAGTTAATGGTTTAAGCAAGTTTCTATAAAAAATTTAAGGCCTCATGAAGCTAGCTCTTGGTTGTGCTAAAATCAATGGCAACCTCAGTCCAAAATGTTTATCTTTACTGTTTAGTCTAACCTTTTTATAATCACTAGTTAGTTGTCCTCTTCTAAAGTTGATCACCTAAACTTAAGCCTATATTGTTAGCATTAATCTATTGTAAGCTTAGGCTTTTCCCCCCTATTTAATACAATTCTTTGTCTTTCCATAAAAATGTTACCATGAAATAAAATAGTTTGTACCTTTTGAGCTTGGCATCTCTTTATCTTGGAATATAACATTTTGACCTATAGTAGTCAATTCTTTGTAATATACTCTATATATCAAATCTATAGTATAGGAACTTAATGTGATATAAAATCTTAAAGTTTCTATATTTAGGATTAAAATATCTAATATAGTTTTATTTTTTAGGTAAACATAAAAATTAGAAAAGCAATTTATATGGTCTTTTAAATAAACATGATTCTAAAAAATCAAGAAAATAATTTACAAATTTATTATGTCAACGATATCATAGAATAATTATTGTAGAAATATTCAACCTTAACTTAGTTAATGGTTTAAGGCTATCTATATCAAATTTACTATATGCCTTAGAATAAAATAGTTAATTGAATAACCAAGTAAACTTTTGAATCATTCTTATAAATTTGAAATTTAAAATTTGAGGAAAAAATATTTGGGACTAAAGAGGGTTAAAGTTATTTTTGTTCTTAAGACTTTTTTAGTACCTTTAAAAGGTTGATTTCATGTGGGAAGTTTTAGGACTAAATTGATCTTTATCCTTTTTCTGTCTAAAGGCTTCATTTTATTTTATTTTATTATTTTCTAGGATGAGATTTTGAAATTAGATGAAATTGTCCTCAATTTAAGACGTTATGATATTTCATATATGTATTTGAGAGTTGTAATTATATTCAATTGCCAAACACAAGTAAACACTAAATACTTTCCTCTTTTAAAATAGGAATTATAAATTACAAAGCTCCAAACCTCTTAAGACCTTTTTATTTTAGTATCCACTCTTTTAAAAATTTCAATTAAATGTCTAAACATTTTTAAATTAGATAACTTAGTTCATAAGATTGTCTCCATTATTATTTTGCTAATGTGATTGATGGAAAAGTTTGATATCTTGAGGGGCTATATGAATTATTCTTCCTATATGGTTTTTAAGTATTAAATAAGTAACTTCATTTTAAATAAATATCACCAATGTGTGTAGAGGAGACTCAAAATTCATGTTAACAAAGATGAACAGTCACGTAACCCTTCTAAATGTTATTGTTCATGTGCTTTGATAGCTACGTTATTATTAATAAAGACGAGCTTTTAAACTAAATCATATGAATTTTGAAAATTTGGAAACTTAATTGAAAATTTTAAAAAATTGGATGCTAAATAAAAAAACCAAAAATGTTCTACATTTTTTAATTCATTATACCTTTAGAATACCCAACATCCTGAATGTTTTGATAGTATCATGCCCATTTTTTTGTTTGCATCAAAATTCTATCTATCCTTAATAAAATAAAATAAAATAAAATAGTTTTGTATACTTTAAAAATAAATTTATGAAAATTTATACTTTTATTTGTTGTTTTTTTATTTAGCTTATGTATATTTCACTCATTCAAACTTGATTTAAACCTTCAAAATTTTATTTTTGTTTCTGTGTAAGGATCTTAATATCTTGCAATGAAATAGAGCTTATCAAACAAACTTTAAACAATCTAATATGATACTATCATTTATTTTAGGGAGGGCTTCTAAAAAAGGAGAAAGTATTTACTTATCATACAAGGTCCAAAACTACCTATCTTCAAGGTCCACCCATCAGGCTCAATTCTTGGATCAACTTTTTCTTAACTTTTATTTCCTTTTTGCTCATTTACCACGCATTTTGGTTTCTGGCTCCTCCACAATTGTTAATTTGTTTACCATTATTAGAATGGCCTCTCTTGACTCTACCACTAACCTTGTAACTCCCATCTTAACTCCTCTTTTGACCCTAGATCTCCATTTGACCATCTCCTTCCCTCCTTTAACTAAGTCAAGTCTTAAGGTTATGGTTATGGATAAGGTAACTAATACAATAGATTGTCAAGCTCAGAAGATGCCTTGGAGTAAAGTTTTGGGCCATAGGGACATTAATTTCTCCACTACTAGAGCTATTATAGATGGGGAAAATTTGTTATCTATCTTGGTTAATTACTTCCTTAAAAAGTGGCTAGCCTTTCCCTTAGTCTAACAATGGGCGAATAACAACTACAGGGGATTTGGTTTGGAAACTATGCTAATAAGTGAATATGACTTATTCATATTCAAATTCTCCATAGAGAAAATTACTCAAAATATTGTTTACACGGGGCTATAAAATATCTAGGGTAGACTAATACAAGTTAAGAAATGGAGACCTTGAATCTTTATAGATAGAACCAGCTTGAGAACCATACCAATCTGGATAATTTCTATAAAGCCTTATTAGAGTATTGGTCTTTAGATAATATAAGATACTTAGCTAGCTCATTAGAGAGACCACTTAATCTGGATGAAGATATAAGTAAGCTAAAAAAGAATAGGCTTTGCTCAAGTTTTTATTAAGGTTAAGATAGAAAGCAAGCTAGTGGAGGACTCTATGAAAGTCACCTAATTGTGAGAACCTATGAGAAAAAGTATGGTGAAAATATGGAAGGTAAATAATCAAGACCCTCAGACTACTGAGACAATTGATGCCTTTGAGCAAGTGGACAACACTACTAACTACTACAAATCCTTAATTCAAATAGATATAAAAGAATCAATAAATATTTCTTTAATCCCTATAAAAGATGCATAAATTACAAAGATATTGAAAAAGGCCCATAAAGGAGATATTAATGTGCAAGTTTCAACAACATGTGAAATAGAAATACATATGATAAACGAGAATGCAGGTGGAAACAAAACAAATTATAGTGAGAAAAGCTTAATGTTGGGTTCTTAAGACAACCTTACCTCCTCTTAAAAAAAGTAGAAGTAAACTTAGTACCAAATAACTACATTTCAAACCCTAGTACTAGCAAGAGTAGGATTGGTAGAAAGTCCAAGAAAAAAAAGCTAGTACTACCCAATCCATATGAAATTATTGATATGGAATGTTAGGAATTTAACAACCTTAATAACCAAATAACTCTTAAGGGGTTTTTAGTCCTAAAAAAGCCTCATTTTATTGATCTTATTTAGACAAAAAATATAGTGAGACTAATTCCAAAAAAGGCAGTAGTTTTTGAAGAAGGAATATATCACTATTAGCAACTATGTTGCTCATTTCAATGGGAGGATAATTATCTGGATGTCACTTTCTTTCAATTACTGAATTGGATTTTCTTAGATCAGTGTATTCACTCTAAAGGTCTCATTAGGAATTTTTAATCACTTTTGTCCATCATTGTGGTTTATACATCAAATTAGGAGTTTCAAAGGAGGTAGTTATGGAATGATTTGGAAAGTTTAGGCTCTAACTCCACTTTCCCTTGTATTTCAGTAGGAGACATTAACTGCATTCTCTCATGTCTAGAAGATTAAGTATATAAGAAGTGAAAGTAAATTAAGCATCATGAGCTATTTTAGGTAACCAATAACCAGGAATTAATTGACCCTAGATACATAAGCACTTTTTTACCTAGAAGTTGGTTTCTCCAAAAGAAACTTTATATAAGGATAATGAATCTGCATGGCTCATTTCATATCCTCTTAGCTTGGACAACTTTTATAATTCCCCTACATCAGACCATACTCTGATTATAATTTAGACAAATTTTTCATTAGTCAAGAAGAAAGTCTCTTTAACATTTTTTAAATTTTTACTAAAGCATCCTAACTTCTGATAGGCAATCACCAATGGTTTAAAAGTTAAGGTATATGGCTCTCAAACTTTCCAATGTCTCTAAAAGTTGAAAGGTATAATGGCTAAGCTCACTCATATCCAAAATAATAGCCTTGATATGATGCTTTGAGAGAAGGAAAAGGCTTTTGATTTACTCAACAAATGTTATGTAACGCCAGATTTTCGGAGCCTTTTGTGTTGTTTTGTATTTGGAGATATGACTGTATATTGATGTATACATGGCTATATATGAGTTTAAATATGTAATTGAATCTTTTTGGTACATATGCTAGTGATATATAACATTATGTTCATCGGTATGCGAAATATTGGAAATTTCCGACATATAAGCTTTTAAGTGTGTAAAACCGAGTCCATCGGATGGATAAGACCGGGGTGGTTAAATTAAATGTGTTCTAATGACTTAGAGGTGATTAGACATGATTTATAGACTTATTAGACACTTAGAAAGCTAAATTAGAGAAGTTGGTGTACATATGTTCTTAATTGCAAAATTTGTAAAAGTTAAGGACTTAGTTGTAAATTTTCAATTCTTTGAGGACCAATTTGTAATTTTATAAAGTTGAGGGGCCTAGTTATAATTTTCAAAAGTACAAGGTCCAAAATGAAAATAAAATTTTTGGTCATTCCCAAATTTTGGACTTAATTGCAAATTTGGGAAAAGTTTGGAGGATATAATGGTAATTTCACAAAACTAAGGGCAAATTGGTAAATTCCTCTTGTTTGGTCTAAGAAGAGTCAAATTCTAGACTCTTCTATATGTGGTGGTCGTGCAACCCATTAAATGGGCATTTAAAACACTTAGTTTTATTAAAAGAGAGGAGAAAGAAGGAGAAGAGAGGAAAAAGAGGAAGTTGGGCCATCACCAAAATTCACTCTTCTTTTTTATTCTTCAACCTCAATCAAGGTGTTCTAAGCTAATTTGGGGTCAAGGAACTCAAATCTATCATTAGATTTGAGAAATTCTCAAAGGATTGGAAGATATCGCTAAAGGAAGGTTTAGGTAAATTTTGTCCCATCTCTCTCTACATTATGATTTTGAGTTTGGAGTTAAGATATGTTGTTCTCCATGCTTGAATATGAAAGAAACATGGTTTAGATGAATGAAATATGTCATGGAGAGGGTTCTTTAAGCCAAAACCGAAATTGTTCCCTTTAAGTGAAACTTTGTGAATTTTTGAATATCTTTTGAAATTGATGGTATAAATGAATTCTATGGTGTTAATTATATATGTATGATGTGAATTGGT
>JAOQMR010000005.1:21704428-21719217 GCA_027563865.1 Erythroxylum pelleterianum
AGATTGAGGAATTGATGAATTTCAAATTGGAAATTGAAACTACTTTGAATGATGTGTAAATGAAAAAAAAATGAAGCAATATTAGTTAAGCTATGAATCGTTTTCGGATCGAGAGTTGGGCTCCGAAATCGAGTCCCAACAGTCACACTGGCAGAGTGGATGGATTTATGTGAGTATTGGGAGCAATCAGCTACAAAGATTCGTTTTTATTTGATAAAAAAACTTTATTTCACAACTTCTTTAATAATATTTTAGTATTTATGATTTGTGATTTATAGATGTTATAATAGATTTTGCTACGTGTATGATTAGGAAAAAAGTTGGAAAGCCAAATTGGCTAGGAGTCAGTTCAAATGTCGACCAAACTCTGGCTCCAAGGCCTTTGTAGCGATACAACATGAGATTGTGGGTTACTATCTATTTAATTATATTTTACTTTGATTTACATTTAAAATTTTATGAAAAGAAATACTTGTAATATTTTTTTTACAACAGAGTGACAGGGATGGAGAAGAGTGTGACCGGATGAAGCTATAATATCACACTCATTATGATGAAAGCAAAGATCAATGGACAACTACCGAAAGCAAAGCAAAATAGGTGAGTACATAGTTCATTTACAAATATTTGTTAAATGAGAATGTATATGTAATTAATTCTTACTTTTCCAGGAATTAATGTGTCATTTCATGACACATTAAATAGAACAAGGTCATCCGATGACAGTGGATGAAGTGTGCGACAAAGTCCTGGGCACTAGATCAGATTACATTGTTGGCATGAGAATTGGGCCTCGACCACAAGGGAATACCTCGGTCAGAAAGAGACTTCGAGATGAATTATAAGAGTCCAAGAAGGCTAATTAGGGATTGCAGTCTTAAGTCGATGAATTGACTAAACAATTTAAAGAAATGCAGAATCGATTAACTTCCGAAGTCGAACAACAAAAAAAGGTCTTGGAACTTTTATGTTCTACACATAATGTTCGTTTAGAGTAAACATGTACTCATATTGATATATTAAACACTTATGACGTTTTGTTTATTTTAATTATCGTTTTATGACATATTCGGGAATTGCAATTAAATAATAAATTGTTTGCATGTATTCAATTCTTGTTATACATGAATAATTATTAAAATTGATTATATATTCAAAAAATTGATGAATTATTAAACAAATTTATTTCATAAATAATATTTAATAGTGATTAAATAAATATTATTTTAATATTTAGTTAAATTTTAAATTAGCAAATAATTAAATAAAATTATTTCCGAAAATTTAAAACAAATTTAAATAAAAAGCTAATTACAAATCAAATTTATTCAATTAAATTTTTTTAATTAAAAAATTTAAATTTAATAATTAAATTTGATTAAATTATAAATTATTCCAATATTCAGTTCAATAAAAACAAATCAAGAAATTCGAATTTATATTAAAACATTATTAGCAAAATTTACCAAAATTATTATAAATAAATGAATTTTCGGTTAAATTATATTTAATAAATACCTTACGATCCGCGACGTCTGTTGAATCAGACGTCGCAGAATATCTATTTACTGCGACGTCCTCCAAACATCGTTAAAACACAAACAACCCCTGACGTTTTCTTCAAACGTCGCCAAATATACACTTCTTTCCTGAAGTCTTTATGAACGTCGCATAATAGCTAAGCATTCTACGACGTCTTGCATCAAACGTCGCAGAAACCTACTACCTACCTTACTATCTACGACGTCTATTGTGACGTTTGAATAGACGTCGTAGAAGGTTTTCTGTGACGTCTTATTGGCTTCTATGACGTTTAAAAGACGACACGAAATGTATCTTTTTGTTGTAGTGTACTATAGCCGTTCTTCTTCGATTGAAATTGAATATCATGCTATTGTAGCACCTACTGCTGAAGTAAATGGGTTGACCAATTTGGTGATTAAACTTGCTATCTCATTTCAGAGACCTCCCATAATTTACTACGATAACATTGGAGAACTTATGTTCTAATCTTATTTTTCACTCCCGTATGAAGCACATTTCCATCGATTTTCAATTTGCAAGTGATCAAGTGTCCAACAAATAGTTTCACATATCTCATGTTTATCTAATGGATCAATTGACTAGTTCTCTCACCAACTCTCTCGCTTTAAAATAGTTCCTTATTATAAGATAAGTATCTTTCCTAACCCTTGCACTTATAGGGGCATGATAAAGACTAATTTTGCAGTTACAACTCTCTACTATTGTATATTTACAAGTCTTCATAATTACAACTAGATTTCTATTATACAATCCCTTTAATCCAGCTAATTTATTATTTATATACTAAATAAGTGCTACTTTTAAGGGAACCATTTGTATATATAGGCGTTCTTTCTATAAATGAAACATAACAAAAATTCCCAACAAGCTTTTAGAATACTGGTGCAGCTTTAATAATTTAAACCAAATAAAAAGAAACTTGAATAGTTTCTTGAGCATGTAAAGCCGAGTATCTATATTATACTTGGTTAATCCAAATCAAAACAGACCCACCTTGATGCTTACTACAAACAAAGATCTGCTGGTTATTCTCGTAATTGACATCTCATAGAAGGTCACCAGCACCCAATTTCAAGATATTTGGGATTTCAAACGTGAACACACTGCTAGAGTAACTCTCTTTTTCATTTTCAGTACCACCACTGACATAAGTCGCTGAAGAAGAATTAAAGGGAGTGGTACTACATGAAGGTGTCGATAGAATTGAGGTGAAACCCCAATTTGGTAAGTTCTCAATTGCAGAGGAGTTGATGAAGGATTGGCTATCGACTTCATTGCCGCAGTTTTGTACTGAAGCAGGGGAAGGGCCTCCGTTTGTTGGCCACCATTCCCGTAGAGAATTTTGCCAGCTGAATGTGGGGTTAAGGATATTGGAAAGCTGGTCCAAGTTGGGTTCCATGAATTGATCTTGATATAGAAACTGAGAACTTGGGTGTGTGTATTGAACTTGGTTTGGTTCTAAGCTCTGGAATTGGGTAGTGACAAGCTGGCTTTCTTGGAAAATTCTGGGACTCAGGTCATGCTTATGGCTATTACCTTGGCCTGACAGGAGTGAAGTGGCCAGGTTAAGTAAATCAGGATTCGACGTCGATCCAATGCCAAGCAACCTGGAAGGATTGAGTTGATAAGATGATGAGTTGAGAGCCGAGTAGAGTTTAAGAGTATCGAGGCGTGGTATATGAGTCGCAGGATCAATTCCCATTCTAAATAGCCTTTTCTTTATGTGGGTGTTCCAGTAGTTCTTGATCTCATTGTCAGTTCTTCCTGGTAAACGCCCAGCTATTACAGACCACCTAGGAAAAAGTGGAAAACCAGAAAATTCAGACTAGTTTAAGATATAGACCAAGTTTGGAGCGGTTCAGAATTTCCATAGCAAGTGTTTTTTTAATTATTATTCTCATGTTATGTCTTTGGCAATAATTGAAAAGCCTCTTCTAGTCTCTATAAAGCAATCACATGAGATTAGCATCGTTGGAGAGACATCAGAGAAACGATCTACTTACTTGTTACCAAGAAAGCGATGTAGTTCGATGATCATATCTTCCTCTTCGCATGAGAACTTCCCTCTCTTGATGTCAGGTCTCAAGTAATTAATCCAGCGAAGTCTACAGCTCTTTCCGCATCTTTTAAGCCCTGTGTTACATTTATAAGGTAGATAGGTGAATGCTTAGCCTTGACAGAATCAGAATGTTGAAAGTACTACACGAGTATAGCTATATAGGTAGAATCACACCTGCATTCTTTGGAAGCGTACGCCATTTTCCATGGCCGTGTTTTTTAATATAATCAATCAACTTTTCATCTTCGTCTGCTGTCCACGGACCTTTCTTTAATCCATTTTTGTCCCAGCAAGTTGATGATGTGCACATGTTGTTCCCTTCACAAAAGATCGACTATACTAAGTAGACTTCTTTCTTTCTTTTCTTGCGGATGAGAGACGGAAGACATCAGATAATGCTAGTTAGAACGTTTAAGAAAACCTAATCGAAGGGTTGTGTTGTGTCTATTTATATAGAATGCAAAAAAGCTAAGTCAATGGGATTTGGTACCGACCCTTGGTTCATCACTTACTACTATTGTACACGCATCTTGTGATGTAATAATTTCACATCTTCGTAAGACAACCTACGTCATCAAGTCTATAAGTAGAACATTTATGCTAGCTAACCTCGTAGCTCGATTATGGATAGAACATTTATGCTAGCTAACTTCGTGGATCGATTATGGAGAATAATCAAACATTATTCATTCATTACACACTTCAAATCTAAATAAAATCTTGTGTTTTTTTAATATATATAAGTGTAACGTATGTGTATTCTTTTAGCACTGAAACTAGAAGTGTTGATTATGGGAAATGAAAAAAGAATCCCCCGGCAATTGTTGAGACAAGTTTTAGGGGGGGAAAAAAACATTAAGTGACTAAATTTCATTGGACAGAAATTGTTTAAGTTAAACCCATGAACTATGAAGTTGACTGAAAGTTATACACAAAATTCACGAAGGATTTCCTTTAGCTCCCGTGTCACGTCAAAGTAAGATCACCCAGTCAAGATAATTAACTCTTTGCATGTAAGTTCTCCAAAGTACCTTTCAATATACTGATTGTGGCATTTATGTTGTGGATGTATTGTTTCGTTCTCCATTTTGGTCATCTTCAAGCATATTGTGGCCCTGTCTCGCAGACTAGAAAATGTGTTTGCCACGAAAACAACTTTTTAACCTGTAATTCTTTCCGATTTCGGTTTTTGGCTAGGAAATAGCAGTCACTACCACCATATAAGGGCGATGCGATGATGGGTTCACTTTTGACGCTTTGACTTTGTTACAGGACCACAGAATGCGTAAATGAGCATGAGCATGACTTGAAGCACATGAGTCTAAGATAATTAGAAATAGCTTTCAATTAAGTTTGTTAAAGGACCACAAAATGTATAATCTTACATGTTGTCATCAAAGTTTACGAGACATTAACCAACTCAAAATATCAATACATTTTATTATCTATCTGTTTTGAAATATCTCTAAAATTTCATCACTGAATCCTCAAAGGGAATTATCTCAAAATTGTATAATAGACATTTAATTTTCTAACTTTGAGAAGCATATCCTATGTCGAAGAAATTTTGTTCACTAACTTAGTTTCAACTATATTAAATAAGGTAAATTTCACTCAGAGCATGATATAAATGTATGATAAATAAGTAATTAATTATATGTCATGAGTATCAAATGAGATTAGGCCTTTAATCACATATTTTGTTATTCCCACTATTTTATTCGAAATAATAGCCCTCACTACTATTCAAAAAGATTACTCTAATATTTCTATAGGCTAGGATCCTATTTAAATATAGTTGATCTTGAGTTTACTTAACAATTCAACTAAACTTAAATTAGGTAGATAATAACTTTATCAATCCCATCTCATGTGACTTCTAACAAGTCTTGCTAAAACATATCTTATATATTATTCATAACCCTGCCTCTAAATTCATGTAATCATAAGTTTGATCATCCAAATCATACAAATTTAGTTAAATAGAATCCACTATTATAAAACTATATGTTAAAGTGGTCTTGAATTTACTCAACAAGCCTACAATAAATAAAACTCTGGTTTATCCTTATAACAAAGGAAGCCAACAATTATATTTTCAATGTGTACTTAATATTTTAATTAGGGATGTAATTTCATTTGTCTCGTTAAACACAAAATTACATGTTAAATATCTTACATATAACACATACAATTCATGCATCCAATATATATATATATACACACACACACACACACACACACACACACACCAAACATATAAATAAAGCGTACAACTTATGCACTTATAATCAAATTATATGTATAAAAGATCAAGCTTTATTTGATTCTAGTTATTGATCTTCATAATCTAAAATAATATTTCCAACTCCTTAGAAAAATTAAATTAAATTAAACTCATTGATTCCTAAATAAACTACATTCCTATTTCATTTAAAAATTTATTTTGATTAGAATTTTTTTTTCAATTCTGATTGGAAACTATTTCCAAATATTTTGACCAAAGATATGAATACCGTTTATGTTTCGTGTGAGGGGTGTGCATTGCACGTGCCATGGTCAACTAATGTAATTGATTGGCACGTGTTGATTGCAACACGATGTCCTATATGCACCCCATCGTTTTCTAGAAACAGGGTTTTTGGATTTTTTGTCACCTCCACACTTCCTTTTCTGCTTCGCCACACCTGCTTTGTTTGTCTCCAGCCAATTGTCCCATCAAGCTTCATCTACAGGCAACGATTTCCCTTGCCAGTGGCAACAATCGCCATTAGATACGTCGCCAGGTGACGCACCAGTGGCGATTTGTCACAAAACACAAATTTCAACAGCCATAACACGAACAAAAGAAAACCAAAAATTGCAAACATACAAAACACAACCCCAAATTTCTAGTAGCCATACACACAAAAACTAATACCCAAAACACACCAAGTTGTGCTATCTTATTCAGACATTCAAAATTCAAAAACTTGCCATAGTACAACACAAAAACTGAAGACAACTAGGTAGATTTATACAATCCAAAACAAAACTATTTCGTCAAGTTGCCTCATTTTTCAATGGGATACTTGCCATAGTACAACACAAAAACTGAACAATTTTGGGTCTCAAGTGTTTTGTTCTTTATGGGTTTCCAAAACCCAAAAGTTTATTTATCAAATTATGAATTATGGGTTTAGTGTGTTTTGTTGTTTAAAAAAACAAATTTTCAATTATAAATTAAACAAAAGGTTTTAGAAAATTCAAAATGAACTTTTTAGATTGTTTAATCATGTAATTTGCAATCTCAATTCCAAAATTATTCAATAACAATCAAAAATATTTTAATCAAATTATATAATTAAACTTGGATTTGATACCACTGTTGGGAAATTGAGAAGGGATTTGATTTCGAATATAGTATAATAATTACAAAACTTTTTCGTATTTTGATTTTCTGAAAACTAAGATCACTTTTTTGTAAAATGATTAATGAATAAATCATAATAAAGCATGAATCTTAATTCGTACCTTATTTTAGAGCTTACTCTTTTGCTTCTTGTATTCCACAAATTGTTTCTGAAACTGAGGCATCTCAGCTACCATAGCTGCACAAGTATCTGGCCTCTACCAGTAACCACAGAACATGTTGAGAGAACTTTGTAACTCTTAGAGAGAGAGTTAAGCAAGAAGTGCTAACTCTATTAGAGCTTAAGCCTATTTATAATAAGCTTAGGATATTTTAGTAATTTAATTGAAATCAGATTCTTATTTCAATTAAAATTTTGTTAGAAATTACAAATAATTCAAATTAAATACCAACTATGTCCAAATAAGATTCAATATCTCATATTGATCCTTATTTGTTAAATATCTCATATTTAATGTTAGAATATCTTTGCTCTCTGTAACAATTCTTTATGTGAGATCCATTAGGTTCCCAAATATGTTGACAATGATTATAAATTATAATTATAATTATAATTCATAATTAGAATTAGATAATTAAAACTCATTTTAATTTATCTTTAATTCTCCAATTAAACAATTTATACTCCTAGATAAATCTTGATATAGAGCAACGCATCATGACTACTCAAATATTTAGGAATGTCAAAACGGTTTTGATTGACCTTTTCATGTATAAATATTTTGTAAAATTCAATCCTTTCATCAGACTATGTTCCAATTAGACATAGATGATGGACTTAATGTCTATTTTATTTTAAGTCCAATCATATTGGTTCTTCATTATTAGCTATTGATTTAATTAATGAAAATTGTAAACTATTTACAAAGCATCATTCCACCTTGACCAAGGATTTCTTGAATCAATACTAATTGAAAACAATAGAACATTCTTCCTAATTATTTTAGAGTGATGAATCCTAACTTAATCACACAACTATCTTCATATAGTTCATGCTGCATCCAACGACTACTGATTGAACGACCTATGATTAAATAGGTTATAAATAGTATCAAAGCAAAGCAATCCATATAGAAGATAACTTTGGAGATCTTAATTCAAAGGATCACTTATACAATCATCACAATGAGAATTCCGTAGATATATAAGTAATGCTCCAAATAGATCTGTCATATTGGGTCTATTTGATGAACTTGTTCTCTAACAAGCACTCATACATTTGTTTAAGTATCTCCATACTTTAGTCTATGAGCTTGACTAATTCCTTCATATGGAAAAACATAATATATGTTAGTCTTTTTACATCCTATTAATGTCTAGTCTTAATAAAATAATGACTACGAAAAATTTAGGAATAATATATAAATGTAATATAAGCCTTTCTACTAGTTAGGGATAAGGTTACATACTATTGGACCTCCTCAGACTCCGTACCTTAGTGGGACTTCAACTAATTGTTGCTGTTAATGATGATATAAATGCAATACAAACCTCATAATTATAATCTCATTATAATTTCATTTGTATTATCTATGGACTTTATTATATACATCTAAGTATGGACAAGATATAAAATTCCTTTAAATTTTATTATCACTAAACTACAACGAAAGCAATTGGTTATAGGGTATAAACTAATATATTAGGTGTAGAAGAAAAAAGGTTTACATATTAATAAACTAAAATATAAATATTTGACATAAAGTTAAAACAAAAAAATGGTTTTTATATATTGTAGTCATTGAAACATTTCTTGATGTTGTATTTAAACATTAATTCAAAACTTTTAAAAGAAATAATTAAGCATCAATTTTACATAAATCTAATAAAAATTTAATTTCCACACATAAGATCTTGTATAACCAAAACTTTTTAACCAAAACCTTATAATATAAAATCAAATCTAGTAAACATTATGGTTTCCCATGTTAGATGATCGTTCTCTTTGTATATTATGGAGTGTTTCTCAATAGCACGATGGGGATTTGATGTGTTTTAGATCCTTGCCCACCACTCCAAAATTCAGGCATCTAATGGTAATAAACACATAATGACCTAAATCTGAAAAGGGTTCACTTATCATAGAGCTTTTCCTATAACATCAAGTTTTAACTATGAATTTGATCATAAATTAACTACATGTGTGACACTTATAGTGTAGTCTATTAGAGCATTCCATGTTAGAAGTTTGGTAACACCAATAATTTGAAACAACACTTAGTTGCGTAGTGACCCTTTTCATAATACATTCACTGTGTCTTGAGCTATCTAAACAATTCACAATAAATAAAAGTTTACCTTTATCAAAAAATTTGAAATTTAAATAATGTAATTATTTATTAGTCGAAACTAACTGAGCATGAAATTCAACCAATTTGGCCTTTATCCAATGTAAATCAGATTCATCATTTATATTTCTTTTCGAAAAATTAGTAATATATATTTTATAATAGTTGTGATAATATGAAGACAACATAGAACTTGTTACATGAGTGATAGGGTTTACACATCATCTAAACAACCTTTTTACCTAACACAGAATAGAACATGGCTTAAAGCAAGCACTGGCTTTGTTAGATACTGAAGGACCAATTTGAGAACTAAGGGTTTGAGCCAAGGATTTGGCATTCAACTTAAGTTTTCAAGATTAACTAGTTAATGTGAAAACAATCTTAGAGTCTTTAAGTTGATTCTAAGAGTTTTTGTTATTATTTAGGAGCTTGAAAGGCAGTTTGACATTAGATAGCAATGTTTGAATGAAGCCTTTTTTATTGTAATATTCCTTTTAACAATAGCATTGCTACCCCTGTAGGGAAATTTTATTTTGTTTTATTTTAGTTCACTTTAAAAAAATTTTTAAATTGTACTTTATAACCATCTCTATAGCTTTAATTTGTAGTTTTGAGCACTGTGATAACTAATGTTGTGGTCCATTATATAATAATAATATTGTTACTGCTATTGATAGAAAACCTGTAGAAGATAAAAAAGAGCACGAGTTAGCTCAGAAAGAACTCTTGATAGTTTTTTTTTCAGTTATAGAATACTATAAATCTTGTAATTTACGCAAATAACTAATTCAACTAATGTATAGAACTGATTGTAGATGAACAAAGAAGTATGCAACTGATTTCTTTACATGGTATTAAAGCGAAAAAGAGTTTCCTAAAACTTCTTTTGTTCTACATTTTCCTTAAATTGTGAATCAATGGGTGAGGATATGAGAGAGTCAACTTTTAGATTTGAGAGAGAACATCAAATAATGATGGGAATCTAATGCAACTTTAAGGATCTGATTATCCAGGTGTGATTCTAGTTACTACTTAAATGAATAGAAACAATTACTTGTCATAGAGTAGGGCCATGAAGATAGCATTGGGAGCCAAGCTAAAGCTTGGCTTTATCAATGGAAGATGTTTGAAACAAAATGATGAATCAATAGATTATGAGCATTGGTGTAGAGTGGATTGTATAGTAACTTCGTGGATTTTGAATTCGATTTCAAAGGACATTGTTAAAGCATTTTTATACATAACTTTTGTTAGTAATTGTGGGAAGAACTAGAGGAAAGATATGGAGAATGTAATGGCTCATTGTTATACCAGATTCAAAGAGAGATAAGTTCAATATCTTAAGGAAACCTTTTTGTAGCAAAATATTTTACAAAATTAAAAAAGCTGTGGGTGAGTTAACTTGCTTAATGCCACTTCCTTAATGTAAATGTGGTGTATAGGGAAACAAATTGCAGAACTTTAGTCCAAAAACTAGTTAATGTAATTTCTGATGGGTTTTAATGAAATTGACGATTGTGTGAGAAATCAAAATTTGATTATGGATCCACTGCCAAGTATAAATAAAGCATATTTAATAGTATTAAGAGTTGAAAAGAAAAAGGAAGTAAGCATGAGTTTCACAGATGAAGTTGAAAATGCCATGATGGCAAGATCACAAGGAAACAAGAAAGATGGAATAGGTGCATGAAGAGGTGTGGTGAAATGAAAAGTAGTTGTAGATAAGTTGAAGTTACATTATGATTCTTGCAATATGGATAGACATATTCAAACGAAAGCTGCTTCAAAATTCATGGGTTCCCAAAATGGTTTAAAGAATTAAAGGAAAAGACGAACAAAGAAGGAAAGAATTCGTTTGTGAATTTAGTTAACAAAGTGGATGAAATAGGTGGAAAATTCTTAGGAGACTGGAAGTCAAAATTTTCAATCATGATATAGCAAGAGATTGATAATTTCTTGAAAGGAAAAGGAAAAAATAAGATCTAAAAACATATAGTGAACTTCTTACACTTTCACGATTTTACAGGGATGGTTCTTAATCACATTCTCAGTTTAATTCAATTAATTAAACATGGTTCTTAGATAGTTAATTGAACATGATTCTTGGATCGTTGACACAGGAGCTTCAAACCATATGTGTGTAGATCTGAAATTAATGAAAAATCCCTCTTTTATTAATGGCTTTACACCTGTACATTAACCCGATGGATCCATTGAGCTTGTTCATAACATATGTGATGTTCAACTACATGAAAGGCTAACCTTGACTGATTGGTTACATATTGCTTCTTTCAAATTCAACCTTTTATTTGTCAATAAGCTCGCCATTACAGATCATGTGAAATTTTAACTTCCAACCTATTTTTTGCATAATACAAAACCTAATGACAATTGAAGTGCTTGCAGTAAGAAAAGCGACATAACATTTGTACATTCTAGACTCTAGCTCTTATCATCCTAAAGCCATAAAACAATATACCTTAAAATTTGTATCCAAATCTCTTTGTAAACTTTATAAGTACCATTGATCCTTAGCATCAAAGATTGGGACATCCATCTATGAATGTAATGAAGCATTTGAATGTAATAAAGAATCTTTCTACTGAAGAAAAATAACCATGTGAAGTATGTCATTTATCTAAATAAAGTAGAAAACATTTCTAAACCAGTACCATTCATTCAACCGCATGTTTTGAGCTTGTTCATATTGATATATAAGGTCCTTATAAGCGTACTTCATCTAACAAAAACCATTATTGTTTGACCATTTTGGATGATTTTAGTAGAAACATATGGACTTTTCTATTTAAGCATAATCATCAAATCATTCAAACACTTTATACTTTCTTTAACCTAGTCAAAAACCAATTCCATATGTCTGTCAAAATCATAAAGGAAAAATGGTACAAAGTTTACTTTTTTATCATGTATATCTTTACTATCTTCTTAGACATTGCTCATAAAAAAACATATGTCTATGCCCCTCAACAAAATGGGGTTGTAGAACAAAAACATAGACATTTGTTACAAGTGGCAAGATCTTTAATGTTTCAATTGTATGTTCCTATTCATTTCTGGAGGAAGCCATTCTCATAGCTACCTACATCATAAATAGACTTCATCTGTTACATCCTATAAATCTCATTATCAGATACTTTTCCATAATGAACCAGATTATTCCTTTCTCAAAACCTTTGGTTGCTTATGCTTTGCCTCAAATAAGTTCAAGGCTATTTTCATTGGTTATTCAGTTGGACAAAAAACTTGTAAATTGTATAATATGGAAACAAAAAATATAGTTATTTCCAAAGACTTCATTTGTTATGAAAACATATTTTCATATCAAAACATTGCTGCAGATGATATCAACATTCCTTTACCTATGATTTTCCCATATTTAGATAATCCAATCACTCATTTTCATCATCCCAACTCTAATAGTGATTCCCAAACTGATCCTGTTCTTGTGTCTGCACATGATTCCTCCTTGAACCAAACATTATCTTCTTATATTGGAACTCCAAATAAATCATTAAATAATGAAATACTTCTTGCTAGGATAATTACCGAACCAAAGTAAAATCCCTTATGGACGAAAAAATTTTGTTTCAAATTCTAAAAAATCTTCCTTATTGTCAAACTTTGATGTGAGCACTCATAAGTCATCAGCACTTACACCACCAACATATCCTTACTTTGTTTCAACACATTTCTATTCTACATACATATCATTTTTTTAGAAAATATGTCAAATATTAAAGAACCAAGTTCATATTATCAAGATAGAATAGATGAGAATTGGCAACGAGTGATGCAGGATGAATTAAAAGCTTTGGAAAAGAACTAGATGTGGGAGTTAATTGATTTACCTCCTTAAAAAAGGGTAATAGACTGTAAACAGGTGAATAAGGTTAACTACAAAAATATGGAACTGTGAATAGATATAAGGCTTGAGCAAAGGGTTTTCATCAAATAGAAGTGGAAGATTACTATGGCAACTTCTCCTCTGTTGTTAAATTGGTGATAGTTAGAACGTTCCTAGGTATTGTAGTAGCGAAAGCATGGCATTTGCATTAGTTGGATACTAATAATGCATTTATATGGAGACCTCAGAAGGCTATATAAAAGAACATGATGGAATAGTTTAAAGATTAAAAAAAATATTTTATGGACTTAAACAAGTATCGAGACAATAGAATCAATAGTTTTCTCATCACCTTCATCAATTTGGTTTCTGTTGGATGCATTTTTATCATTAGAATTAATGGCACTTTTCCTCAATTTCTGGATTAATTATTGGGTCTTATACATATTTTTCCTACTAAATTTTTTAGTTTATCTTAATCTGTATTTTTAATGGGTCTTGTTTAATTTGTAGGAAATACATTTTTTTAATTGAAAAATAGCACAACAATAATTAATTCGATGAAGGCAAATTTAAAAGCACAGTAGGAGAAGCATAAGGATTGAACAGCGTGATACACAAGGAGATAACCCACGGCATTTTAATACATAAGAGCTGAACTTTTAATTGTCTTGTCAACATATATACGTGGGACCAGCTCAAGTTGGCTAAAAACAAAATACAAGTGAGGAGCAGCATTAACATGGCGTTGGCGCAAGCAGGAGGGAACAAAATCAAGAGTAAGTCAGCTGGCATGAATTAGAGAGGATTTGCGGCAGCTAAGAAGCAAAAGGTGGAGAAACTCTAATACACACTGGAGACGCAAATGAATAAAGAAGCAGTAGCATGTAGAGAGGCAGACATGTGAAGGAGCATATCACGCAAGTCAAGCAAATTAAAAAGACCAAGCACAGTGGACGTTCACGCAAGTGGAGGGCAAGCACAACTGGAGAGCAAAATTAATTGAGGCATAAGAGATTAAATTGGAAAAGCAAAGCAGGTGGCTCAGTGGAGAATTAGAGAAAAAGACGCAAAAGTCAATTAGCAAATAGGCAGCATCCCAGGCGACACAAGGGAATTGAGCAATTAAATCAAGAGTTGCGGCACAGGAGAATCAAGAGAGGACACGCATATGGAGAAACAAGCAATATGGGACAAAAGATCAACACGCCAGGTGGGGTCACACACAGTAGAATAAAGCAAGAGGCGTGACTCCAGGCGGCGTTACAAGGAAAATAAATACCAAGGCAGCCAAGGAGACCTAGGCGTGGTCGGGAGAGAACGAATGTGCGGCGCTGGAGCAAGGCAAAGAGAGGATCAAGATTTTAAGTTGATGGGTGACCTTTAATGGTCCCATCAACGCTACAGTAGAAGAAATCCAAGAAGAAAATCAATAAGCAATAAATACGCATAGAGAAAAGGAGGAACAAGGAGGGGAGCCTTGAATTTTTTTTGAACACTCACTTATCCTAAAACATTCCACTGACGAAAATGAGAAGGGGGCTCCATTTTTACAGACACAAGACTCTCCATTAACGTTGCTCAAGCACTCTCCATAAGCCTCTCCTCTACGTTATT
>JAOQMR010000005.1:21720578-21732591 GCA_027563865.1 Erythroxylum pelleterianum
TTTTATTTTTCAAACCACAATCAATCAATCTTTTCTTTAATTTTTATTTTATTAGCTTAAATTAGAAGTTATTACGAGTATTACTTTTTAACTAATTTGGTTTCCGTGGGATCGATATTTTTACTACTTGACGATAGAAACGTGAACTTGCGTTTACGACCAACAGTTTCCATCAATCAACTCATGATAATTATTTATATATCAAAGGAACAAGTTCAACTTTCTTAGCTATGATTTTATATGTTGATGATAATCTCCTTACAGGTGCTTTGAAGGTTGAAATATCATCTGTTAATCAATTTCTTCAGCAGCAATTTACTATCAAGGATTTAGGCTCTGTAAAATATTTTCTTTATTTGGAGATTGCTTGATCGTCTAAAGGAATGTCTGTTAATTAAAGAGAATATATTCTAGATATTTTGGAAGATGTTGGCTTTGCAAGTGCAAAAGCTAAACAAACACAGGTTAGCTGATGTTATAGTTGCTAATGTATAACAAAACACAGGTTAGCTGAGGAAGAAATCTTGAAAGTTGATAGTTTTTTTTCTCAGTTATAGAATAAGTAATCTTATAATTTAAGCAAACATGGAGATTAAATATGTAATAGCAAATAACTGATTCAACTGATGTATATAACTGATTGAAGATGAATAAAGAGGTATGTGACTGATTTCTTTACTACTACTACTACTACTACTACTAATATAATAACAATAATAATAACTCATAACTTCAATTTTACATAATTCTTAGTCAACACTTCTCAGTCATAACTATTAAACTTATGTACAGTCATCATAGTGTAAGATCGGGTCAACTAATCAAAACCATCTTTCGTTTTTTTTTGCACAATTTCAGTTACAAAGCACCTGCTGTAGATAGATTTTAGATAAAAATATTTACTTTCTTGAATAAAAAAATTAATACTTCCATTCCATCATAATCATCTAGAGGAAAAAGGTCAAAGCAAATATTTGTGATCCCATTATATTTACATTTATTTATTTTAATAATTTGAAACATTTGGTTGATTAACCTTAACATCAAACCTAAACTGTTATTGAATGTATATCGGATACTTTTCGACCACAAACATCTAATACATAGTGTGACTTGCATGCATACAAGGAAAAATAACCTAATCCTCGCGATTTTTTTTTTTTTTTTGGTTTTCCAAAGGGAGCTGTCATTGACCGACTATGAAAAGCAAAAGTCTATCCAATGAACGGCTGGTATAGGTGGAGTGCATACGCTGGCCACCGAAGTGGTCATCTTTTGCACGCTCCTTAGGGAGTGACAAATGGATGTATGTTTCCTAATCAAGTCCCATCATTATCCAGAGACTATAAGAGTTTACATTCGGAAAATGATGTGATTGCCTTGCCAGGAAGGGCCACGTTTAGTCTCGTGCAACCGCGAGGCTTTGTCATTCAAACATTCCAATTTTGCAATTACTTGGCTGCTTACAGCTTCGTATGACCAAAGTCGTTCTATATGCATATGTACAGCTCTAACGAGAATCAAAACTTTGAAGAAATACAACTATATCAACATACAATATGTAACTTTATTTATAGACAGTTTGAAAAAAGTTGAAGATTTTTGAATTGTAAACGTACTAATATCCAGATACTGGACAAGCCAATCTAATGTATAGGCTGGGGATAGGCGCCCAGTATTAATTACTCCCATCCAATCATCAAGTCATCAGATAAAGATCCAAGATAAATCCATGGAAAGTCTCATAACTGGTTAAAATTGAGGTCAGCCATGGAAGAAACAAGGTTTTGAAAACTAGGGAAAGTGGTTAAAAGGGCTATCAAATCAAAAGAAAAGAAATGTCTCTTCATAGAATGTCAAAGCCAACAACAGCTGTGAACTAATATAGTTATCTTAGTTTCACGCATTTGGCTGCAAAGCGAAGCCGTGGGCTTGGCTATACCCTTCGACTTACACACAACTTGGTGGATAGTGGGCAGCCACAGTATCCTGTTTCCTTGTCTTGCGGTGGAAATAGAATTTAGATTGTCTTCGTAATTATTAAGCAATCATTTTCAGGTCCTGTTTGGTTGTTGACATGAACCAATAAAAACAGGGCTTTTGTTCAAATAATTCTAAGCATCAACTTAGATATGCTGATTCTAACAATCCAATGAATGAAAATCCTCATGCAAACAAAACTTTCACCTGCTATTCGAGCTATGGCCAAAAAGAGGATGAGAAAATTTGACTATCATTGCCTTTGCTTGTAGACCCTTCTCACCTTACATTTACGATTGAGAAATCCAATATTGGACATGCTATAATGGTAATCATCGTGAAAATGATTTCTTCACACAGTTTTTAAAGCGCCTAAACCATAATCTTTCTCTCGGTATCGTGTCGTATGATTGGTGGCACACACAAATTTTATAATTCTACACATTCAAAATAGTGAATTTATGGATCAATAATCAGCTTCATTTTTATACTCAATATAGACACATGGTATTTTAAGTCTAGGGTTTGGTTGCTGCAACGATTAATTTATGCAGGCAACAATGAGCACACAATTGTTTGCTACCCAATATATTACCAAAATTTTGTAGCTTCACATATGAGAACAAAAACACTTAATGCCTAATCCTAAATGATTATATATATTTATTATTGTAGCGCAAGTAGAAAATATACATTATATGCCAACGAAACACATCATTTTCTTTTTATTTTACAAAGAGACTATTTCTGTGACTCAAAATAAAACCATAGCCTTCTGGTCATAAATGAGTAACCTTACTTGTTGCTCTAAGGCTCGCATTTCGCTTATTTAGGATTACACTAGTTGGTTCGGCCCCACCTTAGACGCTCTAAGATCCTTTTCAAAATTGCTCCCATTTCGAGTCAAGAGATAGATAAATAGACACATATCATTGCACTAATCGGGGGCGTTCATAGTGACACGTCAGTAAAGACCCTTTGAAATGATAATTTACAAAGCTAATAATCTTTCATATTTTAAAAGAAGTTACAAATATCACCATCTTAACACCAAGTTACAAATATCACCATCTCAGCCCCCTTTAGAGTTATTATTTTGAAAAAGATTCATTCAAAACAAATTTAATGGTCGAAAATGGTTTTTCTAATACTAACTCTTTTGAAGTAATTAATAATATTTTCTCTAAAGGGTGGCATTACAAATTTGGGACTTGTTAAATCGCTAAAGCTATTATTTGCACATTTTAGAGGAAACTGATTCTGTAAAAATAAAACACCAATACATTATCTACATGAAGTATAAAGAGTCTCCCAACCAATACAGAGTCTGATCCAAAGGAGCAACTGAAGGCCATCACATTTATAAGTGACAGCGAGTTAGAAGAACTAACTAAGAGGAAGATTAAGGTCTGTACTGATGGACGTCAAGAGAAGGGGGACAACATGGGGGAGGAAGGAGGAAGGTCTATATGTCTCACCCCTCTATATATTCCTAGGATCCCATTCCCATAAAGACTGAAGAAGAATTAAATGGATGTGTAGTTTGCAAAGTTTTAGAGAAGTTGAAGAAATTGCGAATTAACTTGTCCTTTGTGAAAGCTTTGGAGGACATATCTAAGTACGTAAAGTTTCTCAAAGACATCTTATCTGATAAGCATAATTACAAAGATAACTAAATAGTCTCCTTGATGGAAAGTTATAGCTACATATTTATTAGCCATGTATCGAAAGATCCAAGTTGTTTTACTATATACTATGTAATTGGTGACTTAGAATTCTCTAAATTTTTATGTGACTTAGAAGAAATTATTAATCTTAGGCCTTTTTCAATTTTAAGGATATTGGGGTTAAGAGATATGAAGCCAACTTTCATGCTCATTCAATTAGCAAATCAATCAATAAAGAAACCATTCGGCATAGTGGAGGATGTGCCAATTAAATATTATTCTCTGAAGGGATTAAAATTTTCCATTAATTCTTAGTATACCATTTATGAATATAGGAGGATCCTTGTTGGATGTTCGTGAAGGCAAATTGATTCTTCAAATTAGTGATGAATAGGTTGAGTTTAATATGAATAAGACATTGAATAATTCAAGCGGGAAACTCTTACATGAAGATTGATATAATTGATGAGAGCTGTAAGGTAGATGGTGATGTTGAAGATGTGAAAGATGATAAAGAGCTAGAGGAGGAGGAGTTAGGTAACAAATTAAAACAAGAATCATTAATAAGTATAAAAGCACCCATACTACCCTTTATTGAGAAACCACACATTCTATAGTTAAAAATTGACAGGGAACAAGGAAAAAGAGTGATTGGAGAGCAATTAGAAAGAATATAAGAGCCTTAGGAAGGAAAATTTTAAGCATAAGAAACATAAGTCATAATGTGATGATGCATATGACCTTAATTTTCAAAAAGGGAGGTGGTTTAAAATTTTAAATGAAATGGTCAAGCTAGTGACCTAAAATTTAGCATATTATGTTTTAGGTAATATTTTTTTGTAATTTTGTGTGGATTTGTAATCTTATTTTTATTCTTAAGATACCACTCCCACAAACGCTAAAGAAGAATCAAGTGGATGTATAATTTGCAAAGTTTTAGACAAGTTGAAGACATTGTAAATTAACTTATCCTTTATGAAAGCTTTGGAGAACATATCTAAGTACGTAAGTTTCTCAAAAACATCTTATAAGATGAGCAGACTTGATAAGATAACTAAACGGATTCTTTGATGGAAAGTTGCAACTCTATAATTATTAGCCATATACCCTTAAAATTGAAAGATCTAGGGAGTTTTACTATACGTTATGTAATTGGTAACCTAGAATTTACTAAATGTTTATATGACTTAGGCGTAAGTATTAATCTTATTCCTTTTTCTATTTCATGTAGTTTAGGTTAGGAGATATGAAGCCAACTTCCATGCTCATTCAGTTAGCGGATCAATCAGTTAAAGTGGACAAACTTATTATTCTTATATATTTTGTAGTGTTGGACTTTGAAGAGTATCAAAATTGTCCATTAATTCTTAGTATACTATTTATGAATATACAAGGAGCCTTGATGGATGTTAATGAAGAAAATTGATTCTTCAGATTGGCGATGAATGAAAGTTTGATATAAGTAAGACATTTAATAATTTGAAGGAGGGAAAATCTTACATGAAGATTTATATGTTTGGTGAGAGTTGTAAGGAAGATGGAGATGTTGAAGATGTGAAACTGATAAAGAGTTAGAGGAGCAGGTGTTGGTGACAAATTAAAACAAGAATCGTTAGTAAGGATAGAAGCACCAATGCCACCCTTTATTGAGAAACCACCCATTCTAAAGTTAAAAATTGATGGGGAATAAGAAAAGAGAAATGGAGACAATTGGAAAGATAATGAGAGCCATAGGATGGAAAATTTTAGACATAAGAAGCATAATTCATAATATGATGATGCATACGACCTTAACATTTAAAAAGGGAGTTGGTTGAAAATTTAAAATGAAATGGTCAAGCTAGTGATCTTAAATTTAGCACGTTATGTTTTAGGTAAGTTTTTTGTAATTTTATGTGGATTTGTTATATTTTTATGATTTTCTAGTGATTTTGATTGATCGATGTTTATGGCATAAAGGCATCTAAGTTCCTTCTCTAACACCATCACTACCACCATCCCTATAAGCGCGCTTACCTTTATCTTTATTTTTCTTTTAAATTTTAGTTTGTTACATTATTTGAGTGTGTTTATTTTAAATTATGTATCATTTTCCACATTAAGGACAATTTGTTGTTAAAGGGTGAAAAGTATATGCATTTGGGTGATTTATTGTGTGTGACTTTGCTTTTCTTTTTTGCATTTGCATTGTATGTAATGGTTGCATAATTATGTATTGCTTCTTTTTAAGAATGTGCAAATGACATGAAATTGAAAGAAATTAGTTGATCCATAAACATGATCATTTAAATTGTGAAGAAACATTAGCTTGTGAAGTTATATTTTAAGTATTTTTGAGGTGAATATGCATGTTAATTAGAATATTCTACCTATTCTTTCTTTTTGTTACACTTTTTTTGATGCACTTATAAGTTAATGAATTTAATTCATTAGGCATCATCAGTAGCTTTTCATGAAAATAGAATGACATGGAAGAAATGATGTAGGTTAAATAAATAAATAAACTTGTGTAGAATAAATGTTTTAAATAAAATTTCCTATTCAGCTGGTCCTTTTTGAAAACATTTGGGTTAAGAATAAAGCTAGTAGTCAGTTATGAGTTATCATCTAGTTGAGTAATTGGGGGACATTAATAATAAGATGTTTTCCTTCAAGTCAAAAGGCTAGAATGATACTCCAACCAAGCTAAATAAAACGTAACCTAATTGAGTAACTGGGAGACATTCATGACAAGGTGTTTGTGTTCATGTCAAAAGACTAGATGGTCGTTAAATAAACTATAAAAATATGGTGTTTTCAATAAAAGTGAAGCTATTAATCTCCTTATGAAATGTTAAGAAATTTACATGAATGGGTACTTTGTGATGACTTACCTTCTCAATTTGGTAACTAGAAATGAGTGCATGATTACAAGTGTCATAGATGTATAAGTAAGGTGTCAATAATTTGGTTAATATGTGTACTTAAATAACAACATTTGGATATGAATGGAACACGTTAGTGTGTTGAAACTTTTTGAATAATTAATGTTTTCAGTTAAGTTAATTTCATGAAATTTTGTGCCATTATGCTATTATTGCTTGATAGTGTGTTTATTTGTTTTTATTTTTTTTAGTTTTCTTACGGACAAGTAAAGTTTTAACTCTGGGTATGTTGATAGGTACGAGTTATAGTGTGCTTTATAGGTTAACGAATGTGTTTTTAAGTGTTTTCTTAGGTGTTAACCATATATTTACGATGTTGATTTATGTCTTTGTTAGTGTTTTGCATAATTTGTTTGATTATCATTGATTAGGGAAAGAATTTAATCATAATTCATGCTTTATGGGATATTTATTTTGTTTTGATGATGAGTGGAGATGGAAAATTCCAAGAAAAGATGAAGAAGTTAGACAAAGGAAGTAGCCATCATCGTGCACATTGTAATCACTTGTATGACAATGTTGGTGATCACTTGTATATCTATCTTCTTGCAATTGATATGTGTTTAATTGTTGATATTTTTAATTATTTACACTTAGCGATTAATGATACGAAAATGCTTAAGATACTCATTTTAATTTATATATAATTTTAGGTACAATTTGGAAGCAAATAAATTAAAGTGAGTTGAAAGTGCAATATATGGGTCATTTTTTGAATATTAATTTTTACATGTCTTCGTGAAGGTAGAAGAAGAAAATCAGAGCAAGAAATGAAAAAATTTAGCCTAAAAGAAGTGGAACCGTAGCAGTTCGAAGCCAAGGCCAAAACGACAAGCAAGCAGCTGGGAAGGAAGACAAAATGGCATCACGCAAGACATCCATACTAGAGAAGGCTGTGTGCTGTCGATGTGCGTTTTATGCAAAACGCACAGAAACAGAAGCGTTTAACGCATACGTTAAACGCTTGCATTTAACGTTGTGTCCCACAGCACAAGAGGCGTGAGCAGTGAGGTTTTAAGGGGTTGCAATTTTTTTTGTCAAAAAAATGCAACAGTAGTAGGCTGGAGGAATAAATCAGCAGAGGCGTGGGCGTGAAGTTGCGTCTGCCTTGCAGTCCACGGCTACTGGACGTAGGCTGCTTGGGACAGCTGGCAGTTGCAACTTCGGCTTGGCAGATGTGGACCTTACAAACTAGAGATAAAACAGGAGGTGGAACGCAGACATTTATTTGTCAAATCATCGCCACAGTGGACAACTACAGTAAACAGTGAGACTAAGCTCGCGAAAGTGAGAAGAATTAAAGGGAGTTTTAGCTAGGGATTAAAATGGGGCTGAAGCAATTTTTCGGGAAAGGCTCATGAAGGGCTAGGCATCCGAACGCTGGTTCGGAGGTGACATCGATGCCGACGACTTGGGTTAAGTATTTTTTTATTATTTTGTTGCTTCTTTCTCTCATTAGGAGTTGATTGTGTTATCCTATATTAATTGAATTGGATATTATGTATGGATAATCAGATTTTCGTTATTATTCAATTATTTGTGTATAAACCCATTGGGTATTATGAGTTGATGATTTAATGCATTTATTGAATTATTAATTGCAAAACCATTGCTAGAATTTCAATATAATCCGTAATTGTTAGGTTGAAATTCATGTGTAGCGACTAATGATTCGTAATCATCAGGGATAACTGACCTAGGTTAAAAGACGCATCGTATGTGGTTGTTGCCTTGATTAATCAATTTTCCTAATTCGTAATGATACTGCCTAATTAAATCTAGAGATCGTATCCTAGGTTGTTCGATAGTTAGGTTTAATTAACGATCGTATCTTGATTAAACAAAAACTAATGGAAACTCAAGTTGATTATTAACCTACGATTAATAGTTACTAGGAGAGGTTAAGAACAACAAATTAATGAAATATGCTTAATTAGGGTGTAGGTTGAGATTGAACCAAAGAACTGGGTTCCTACCGAATTCCCCACCTTTATCATTTTTTTGCATGTTTTGTTTAATTTGCTTTTATTAGTTAGCTTTTTTTTATTTTCTTCTTTCAAAATCCAAAACCCCCTTTTTTTCGTAAACACCAGTTAATTTCATTCTTAAACTTTACACACACTCTCTGTGGGATCGACCTAGACTTACCACTGCTATAGTAGTAGTCTAGTTAATTTTGGCGTCGTTGCCGGGGAGTGCAGTGTTCTAGTTTTTGTTTGTGAGTTAATCGACGTTTTGTATATATTTGTTCGTAATTGATTTATTTCCTTTTATTTTTTGATCTTTTCATTTTTTATTTTTTGTTCAATTTTTTTTTATATAGACGGAAGTAATTTCTTTTATAACTCATATTCTCAATCCTATAACAATATTTGGACTGATTAACCTAACTTTTGTTATGGATGGGATAATCATCAGAATTACATCCATGATAGTTTACAGGACGCACAACAATTCTCGTATAGACTAGAAGCTTCCTATCACAACTCTGATCCATCTCTGGAGGAGTTGATGTTGTAATTGTATGAGAATACTTTATAATTCTAAAAGGATGGAGGGTAATTTCCAAAAAGCACATAGTCTAATGCCCAAGATTCGGAGAGTCATCACGATTCAGTTGCATCTCCTGAAGAACTTATTAATAATATTGCTACTAGCAATTTGCAATTTTTACAGGATATGCAACAATAGTTACAAGAATTCCGACAGGAGACAAAAGCAAGCGAACAAAGTATGGAACACCAATTAGGTCAGATGGTAATAAGACTCAATCACCTAGAATCGCAAAGTGAAGAGGAGCAGCCGTGTCAACGGTGTACCCAATGGATATTTGTGCAGAAACATTGCAAAGTGACAAGGAGCTTGAGAATTTTGAGGTCAACCCTCAACGAATTGCTTGTGCCGAAGAAGTTGAGAATGAGCTCGAAGACAAAAAGGACATATCTTTTAGCTCGAAGGTAAGTACTGAGTCTATGATTATTTTTAAGTACTGAGTCTATGATTATTTTTGAAACTAACTCTTTTCCTTTACATAACAGACTGGAGGAATTAAATGATGAAGAAAAAGGTGAAGAGATGTTCGAAATATTTTAGGAATGTATGGACTCAGTCGAAATTAAGAGTCTGAGGATAGGGAAGATGCTAAATGAGGATGATGATCAACTAAGGCCCTATCTGGAACTACCTCAGGTGGAAGAGCCACATGTGACACCTGAAGATCACAATTTTGTCACGTGAGGAGGCAACGAGGAGTTGAGCTAGCGACCCTAAACAAAGGCACTTTTTGGGAGGCAACCCAAGGGAAGTAAATTTCTTTTCCTTTATATTTCTGCATTACTTTTTATATGCATGTGTGTTTTTGAATTCGTTTGTTTTACTTGTTTTTAAGTTTTTAATCAAAATGAGAGAAAGAATAAAACAAATCAAACAAACATTTTCTTGTTTTCTATTGCTTCTGGGATTATATAATCATGATTAGAGTGTATTTTGACTAGAGAATTTTATAGAAACTTTAGCATGTACTTTTGCTCTTGTGATTGGTCGATATGCATTATCTTTGGAAGAGTAGTGACTAATGGTAGACAAAGTCGGTAAGATTTTGAGCCTTATTTGACTGACACATCTATATCAGTCTCATTCGCTTTTGATAATGTGTGACTTTCATGACATGTACTTCCTGATTTTGCATTGAATTTCTATTAAAGACTACATTTTTATCACATGCATTAACATGGATATGATTAGGCATTCTTTGTTTTTCATAAACTACATTGGCCAAATAACCTATCCTATTAACATGAATTTTCCCTTGATAATCCACTTTGAGCTTTAACCTTTCTTTTTGTATAAACCACATTTTATGCTTTTTAAACTTAACCAAATGCCCTACCCAAGTCATAAAGCTAGTGGAACATTTGTGATTGTTGAGTTTGTGGATATACAAAATTCTCAGTATGGGGGGTGTACATATTTGAGGGTTGGTTATAATGTTGGGATATTATCTTATGTCTTATCATTGAAATTCCCATGTTGATGTAGTTTATTTCAATTTTTTATGATGAAAAAAAGAGAAAAAAAGGAAAAGAAAAGAAAATGGAAAAGAAAGAAAAAAATTGTTTAAAATAAATGTATCAGAAAGAATTGCATATGTGTTGAAAAGTTGTTTATGGTTAATGCATCTTCCTAGAGTTGTAATGAATGTGTTATTTGATTATGTTGAATATGAGGTAGATGTTGGCTTGGAAGGTTCACTCTTATGATTTCATTGACATAAATTGTATGAGTGATTCCTTCGAATTGATATGTACTTCATATGGTTGTGTATAAGAGCTGAATGAAGTTGTGAAATATAAATGTTGCATTCGTCATAGCTGACGGTACCCAATTTTTTATGAGTGTTGCTTTATTTCACTAGCTTTGATGACTTTCATGCTACTTGACCCAAATATATCTCACCTTACCTTTGCCCACATTATAACCTTGAAAAGTCCTTTGATTCATGATTTTGCATATGAACTTTAGTGGTGGAGAAATTAAATGATATGCAAAGTTATGGATTGTCATAATCATGAATGGTGTTGACTGTACCCATTGATATATTTTAGTTAAACACATTTTCTGAGTCTACCATTAGATTGCTCAGTTTTTGAAGATATTGAATGTTGACTGATCATAAGTAAAATCTTGGAATGTTGACATCTTGCTATGATTTTTGAAAGTCACTCATCTTTACTTGTGATTATATAGTATTGGAAATATATGGAAATTGAGTCAATATTTTGGGTCAATGAGCTTAATTTTGATGTTTTGCTCGAGGATGGTCAAAAGCTAAGTGTGGGGGAAATTGATATGTGTTTAATTGTTGATATTTTTAATTATTTACACTTAGCGATGAATGATACAAAAATGCTTAAGATACTCATTTTAATTTATATATAATTTTAGGTACAGTTTGGAAGCAAATAAATTAAAGTGAGTCGAAAGTGCAACATATGGGTCATTTTCTGAATATTAATTTTTACTTGTCTTCGTGAAGCAAGAAGAAGAAAATCAGAGCAAGAAATGAAAAAATTTAGCCCAAAAGAAGTGGAACCATAGTAGCTGGAAGCCAAGGCCAAAACGATATGCAAGCAACTGGGAAGGAAGACAAAATGGCAACATGCAAGACATCCAAGTTAGGGAAGGCTGTATGCTATTGCTGTGTGTTTTATGCAAAACGCAGAGCATTAAACCCATAGCACAAGAGGCGTGAGCAGTGAGGTTTTAAGGGGTTGCAATTTTAATTGTCAAAAAAATATGACAGTAGCGGGCTGGAGGAATAAATCAGCAGAGGACGCGACGTTACAGAGGCGCAGGCGTGAAGCTGTGTTGGACCCCAACCATGTTTTTAATTGATTAAGCATAATTTAAATGAATTATGAGAATGGATGGATTAATTTTGGA
>JAOQMR010000005.1:21745412-21758287 GCA_027563865.1 Erythroxylum pelleterianum
CACCTGGATCCTGGGGATCGGGAAAGTCCCGGGAACAAAAATTTTTGTTTTCCGCTGCCTGAACATGTGATGTTCGTTCCGGGATTTTCCTACACCTATTACAATCGCGAATTGAACTTGAATTTGATCCCAAAAAGACGTCAATACCTCAAATATATAATTAATTATACTATTTAGACTAAATTGATGTAATTTAATTTTTTTAAAAAAGTAATTATCCGCAAGTAATTTTTGTTCAATTAATTAATATGTATGGTCTTTTCAATTGGGTTAGACGTTCCTTGTAACTTGTATTTATTTTTATTCAATTTAATTTTAAATTCTAAAAAAAAAGAGTATGTTTCGAATCAAGCATTTTGTTGTAATTTTAAATTCCAATCTTATTTTAATTTTAAAAATTCAAATTTGATAATCATTTTTAATTAAAATCTATTTATAAAGTTGTTTAAATGAATATATAATTCCTTTAATAATCTAATAATTATAATATATACTAGATTCAAATTAAAAAAATAAATAATTCTAATAACATATATCCATATAATATTTTATATTAATGTTTTAAATTTAAAGTAATTATTGAATTATATTTTTTGAAATTAATTATTGAATTATAATTATATACTAAAATTATTTATAAATATTAAATTGAATTGAACTTACTCTAAAAATAGGGTTAATTATTAAAAAAACTCAAACTTTCTTTAAATTTTCAACTATAACTCGAACTTTAAAAAGTAGCAATAAAATGTCAAAATTTTCAATTTTTTTTCAATTTTACCCCGACATTAGTCTCATCGTTATCTATGCTGACGTGGCATAGCCACATGTCGATGCCCCTCACTAATCAGACACCTCAGCTGATTTAGGAGAAGATTGTCTTATTAGCGAAATGATGTCGTTTAATATCTCCATTCTTCTTCTTGTCTTTTCTGTTGATCAACACGTAAAACTCTGTAACTTAAAATCTCCCAAATCTCCCAAAGTTAGTGCCTTTTCTATCGTGCATTAATGCTTCTTCTATCGTGCATTGATGCTTCTTATTTTAGTTGAAGAATGGAGATCTTATTTGAGTTGAAATGACGTCGTTTTACTATCAAAGCTAAAATATGTCGTTTCGTTAATCAGACAATCTTCTTCTAACCTAGCTGAGGTGCCTGATTAGTGAGGGGCGTCGACACATGGCTATGTCAAGTCAACATAGATAACGGTAATACTAGCGTCGGGCTAGACTTGAAAAAAATAAAAATTTAAACATTTTATTGCTACTTTTTAAAGTTCGTTCCGTAATTAATAATGAAAAAAAGTTGAGTTTTTTAAATAATTAACTCCTAAAAATACTTCGTGTTTCTTTTAATTAATGTAAGATGATTTCCAATAAACCTATTTATTTGGACCTTTTTAGTATTATATATAATTTTAACTCAGCTTTTAACTTTTGGACTATTAAATGAGGTGAATTAATTGAGTAGAAGTTTGATTTAGATGGCTAGCAAAGTCTACATCTAACTCTATTACAATATTATAATTTATAATACCCAGTAATGATTACGAGGCTGTCATGTTATCTAGACAAGTCAACCACGTCTAAACGAGAAGTTACCATCTGCCACGCGTCAGATGCCCAGTTTGCTTACCAGAATAAGAGAAGAAGATAGTCCAAATCGGACAGCCATCGAAGCCAGATGACTCATCTAAATAAATGTAGCACATCAATCAAAAATATAGTAAATTATTTTTGTACTGTTTCACTTTAAGCGTTACATGTACTAGTATTGTTTGAGATTAATTAAATTATACTTAAATTAATAATTTAATATAAATATAGTACATAATGAGTTTAATTGAATTTAATTAGTTAGTTCGAATTTTAAAACTAAATTAAATTGTCGTATAAAGTGTGTGTTCTGTTATTGTTTTTAAATAAAATTTAAAAGAAAATATTTTTATGATAAATTGAAAATTAAAAAGAGTATTTTTAAAAAATTTAAAGATCATAAACTTTATTAAAATTTCTTAAACTATAATAAAATTATATATCTTTTTTTCCTACTATGTAAATAAATGTTGGATATTTATTACTTAAATTTAAATCCTCTCAGACCTTATATAAATAGATTACTTAGTCCAGTTGTTTTTAATAAATTACATATATTAAATATAATAATATATGTAATTTGTTTTAAAATTTCAATATATACGATGATTTGGAAAGAATTTTTTTTAAATCAAGCATGAGCTTTAGATATTATTAGCATCATGAATCAAAGCATCAACTACAACCGGGACATGAATAATCTTAACTGAACCTGTTCTGATACCATATTGAATTTTTAATATGGGTATAGTGTAAAGTCTACTAATAAAAATTAGGCTTGGGTCAATTATTGTCCAAATAACTAGAACTAATTGTTTGGATAGTTGACCTTTATCACTTATAAACTCTTTAACATTTTCATGTTTAGTCAATATAGAACACTCTAATGCTGCTAACCAGACTTCAGGCGCGAAACTACGAGATAACAATACACAATCAAGGACAATTTTCCAATTCCTGAAGTTGTTTTTTCCTCAAGTTCACACAAGTCGGAAGAACATTGTGCAAAACTCTCCAAAGAAAATTTTTAATCTTTGGTGGAATCACCATCTTCCAGATTCCTTTCCAAACCACCTGTAAATTGGTAGCAACCACCGAGAAATTACTAGTAAGCAACTTAAAGCCACTTTTAACAGAATAACATCCGTTTTTTTTGTAAATTTCCACATCTAACAGTCTTCAATATCAGATAAAGTAGCCATTGGTATTCGAAGAATTGTCTCCTTATTTCTGGGTTGAAACGTCTCAGAAATTAACTCCACATTCCATCCACCTAACGGAGGAAATAAATCTGCCACCCTAATATCCTCCATTCCAGTATTATTCATTGACGGAACACAAAGGGAATCATCTTCTATCGAGGGCGAAATCAGGAAGTTTCGCCAGTGGGGGCAAATTGGTAAACAAAAATTTTAGTGAGAGCAAAACTTCAAAAAAAAATATTTTGGGGGTAAAAAAATAAAAATTACATGAAATTTAAAAAAAAAAATTTTTTTACATAATTTTTTTTTAAAAAAATACCCATACTGCCCACACTGTCCCTTCGCCTATCAACCACGGATCCTGCCAAATATGTGTTTGAAATCCCGTGTTTATCTTCCGCCGACATCCTCTCCTTAACACCTCCATCGACTGAATAATACTGGTCCAGAAATAACTTGGATTTTCTCCATCGACTGAAAACGTGACATCCATGTGTCCATCGACTGAAAACGTCGCTCTGGAGACTTTTTGGTCAGACCCCATCCTCTATCGTATCGAATCATTACTTTCATATTAGAGATTCTCCATTACTAAAAAAGAAAATACACGAGTGATTGTATTTATATTAACTTATAAATTATATAATTCAACTAACTAACATTACATGAATCACAATTTGTCTTACTTTTTTTTTTGAAAGGTAGAGGAAAACTCCATTAACCATATAAATGAGTTAGACAAGGTGGAATAGATACCCAAACTTTCAGACGAGAGAAGTTGCAAGACACTCTAGTAAGTTCATGAGCGCCTACATTTTCTCGTCGATTAATCCAAACAACAGAAATATGAGAATTACTGTCCAATATTAATTGGCAATCCTTAATAATGCCCCCAAACTCTGAATGATCCTCTTGGTGAGATTTAAGGGCTAGCACGACAAGTTGAGAATCAGTAAAGATACTCCCCACATGTTGCATGTTGTGAACCGTCCATAGAAGAGCCTGTCGAACCGCTAAGGCCTCCGTCACTAACGCTGAATGGAATCTATTAGAGATGGGACTATTCTACTTCTCCTTCTTGCAAACGTCCAAAACGAAACTAAATTGAAAAATATGACTAGAGCAAATGTGACCTTAACATTTACTTTGAAATTTAAGTTGGATCATGACGTTTCGGAGTGTTCACGTTAAATTTTAACGTTTGTAAAATGTAAGAATTACTCTAAATAATCCAAAAATTTGATGAAATTTGGCCTCCATCGATTGAATGTCACGTGACAAATTTTTATTTTTTAAATAAAAGTAGGACCCAAATAAATGGCGTGAAAGAGATACATGTCGAAAAAAATCGTCATGTAGCCTCCGTTATTTTTTTCATCCAATCAAGGTTTAATTCTTACATTTTGCAAATGTTATATTTTAATTTGAACGCTTTAAAATATTATAGTCCAATTTTAAGTGAAGGATTTTAAGAGAGTTTAGGAAGAAATTAGACTAGATTTAAGTGAACTTATATACAACTGAGACATTATATTTCAACCTAAAACTTTAAAATTTCATAACTCATGTGAAGCCATTTAAGTCACTCCTTAAAATCACCATTCATTTAACTCAAATCCACGAGTCTCTATTCATTAGACTTTGTCAACCTAGCTTTGAAATTAATGAAGGTTTTAGGAGGGGCTAAAGAAAAATTGGACCAAATCTAAATGAGCCCATATATAATAAAGGCATAATATCTCAACTTAAAATTTGAAAATAATAGGCAACACAGCTATGATATCAATGAAGGTTTTAGGAGGGGCTTGGAAAAAATTGGACCAATCTAAATGAGCTGGTATACAATCAGGATATTATATCTTACTCAATGTCTTATAAATATAATTAATTAACCTAAGGGGAGTGGTTGAGTGGAAGGGACTCATCCATCCTTAACCAAAAGTCAGGGGTTTGATCCTTGGCTTTGGGTATGGAGCAGTCTTAAATCCTTGGGCTAGCTGTCCCACCCTGTGAGGTGCCTACAAACCAGCGAAGGGATTAGTCACTAGGTCCGTCGGTGAATACCCTGGTCTAGGACTAAAAAAATAAAAAATTAATTATTTATTAAAATTTCAATCACTTCTTTATTTTTTAAATTTTATTATTTTAGTAATCTTAATAATTAGCATAATTTATATTATTGAAATCAGTTGTATAATTTAAATAAACTTTAATTATAAATTTTAAAATTATAATTTTTTAATTAATTTAAGAGAATCAAGACAGGTATGGCGAATAAACATATGTGAGTCACAATAGTCTGCGCGCCATAATCAGAAACGGACGTGAAAGCTCCATGCGGAGGTGACGCAAAGGTAAGACACGACCAACCAAGTTCAGTCCTCGTGACATGACCGTCATTAATTTCAAATTCACGCAAAAGGATACGAACGCTCTCTCTATATATTATTTTGTTCTCCACGTAACTTTTCAAGCTTTCCTGTCAGAGCTGGTGAGGCTTGAAGCTCAAGGATGGGGTCCAACTCTTGTGATTACGAGTCACATTACCATGCATAAAAGGGCCTCTTATTTTTCAATTCGGGATGTAATGAAAAAACTAAAAACTTTCAATACAAGATTACTTTCCTTTGAAAATTTCAATCCTTTTGTATGTGTTCATTTTCAGTGTTGCCTTTGATTTTCCAGCAGCTAGTATTTTAAGTTGAACAACAGTACCAGAGAAAGTTTAGTTTATGTTCTGTTTTTGTCAAAAATCAAAACCAGTTTTGAAAGGTCTTGGAAGTGGAAATCTGAAGTTCCATCGTTTCTTGCAAGTTTCAACTCAGTTGATCTAGTTATCATCCTTTTACAGCCCTTTTATTTCTTCTGAAGCTAAGTTTCTCCAAAAGAATTATTTACTGAAGTAGTCTATACATTCAGAGATTGAAGCTTGAAACTTTACTGTTCCATTCAATTACTGTTCATTCGAATACAAGAAGAGCCACTTTCATTTTTCCAATTTACACAAAATTGCTTGTCATGCATTCCCTAATTTGTGAGCTGCTTGAGTTGGAGTTTTGAAGGAGCAACCAACAATCAAATTACAAAGCATAAGAGATCGAAGCTGCAACTTTTGGCTGTAGAAGGCTGGTGTGTACAGTGCACGTGAATAGTGCACCAGGTGTTTGATAGAAGGCTTCTACCAATATTGATCTTTGACAGGTTCCAGGCTGAAGGTGCTATCTCCAATCAGTCAAGGGGGCATCTTCTAGAGTGGTATCAGAGTTTCACGGTTCACCTAACCTGGACCAAACCGAACAATGAGAGGTATGAATCTGACGATGATGAATTTACAAAATGTGCAGGCAAATATTCCGGTGTTGACGGGAGACAACTACAAGGCATGGGCTATTCGAGTTGAGGATTGCCTAAGGATTAGCGATTGTTGGAGTGTTGTCACCGAAGGAGTAGCTGAAGAACATGGAGCCATGACTCAAGCAGACCAAACACGGCTGAACCAAGATAGGGACAGAGATTTCCGAGCCTTGGTGTTCTTGAGTTCGGTGGTAAGTGAGTCCATTTTGTTGAGGTATGCTAGTTGTAGGAGTGCTAAGGAATTGTGGGAAACACTGAAAGTGGAGCATGTGGGATCAGTCCAAACTTTAAGGCTGAAGAGACAAGCAGTTGTGAGAAGCTTTGAAAATTTTTCTATGAAAGATGAGGAGAGTGTATCAGTTGCGAAGGGTCGGTTCTTGAACTTGGTGCAGCAACTAAAGGAGTTTGGAGAGAGTACAAGCACTGAAAGGTTGGTGGATAAGTTCCTAAGTAGATTGCCATTAATATTTGAAGCAAGTATAGCACCTTTGGAGTGGCAGTTCACAAATGACCTAGATTCAATTTCCTTGGAGCAAGTCTTCAATGTTTTGGAGGTGCATGAGGAAAGACATGGCCATAGAAGAGAAGGAGAAGTGTTTCCACTCAAAGCTGAAAGGTTTAGAACACTTGAAAACCCACCTAGCTACACACAAAACCAAAGTTCTTTTGATTCAAAACCAGTTCCAGCACAAAACTATCTACCAAATCAGCCTTATAACCATCAAACACCACATCAGATTCATACCTACACACAAAACCATCCTTACCCGAATCAGCTATATCCTCAAACACAATATGCCTCACCAATGCCCTACCAAAACATCCAAAATCTACACCAATATCCTAGCCATAAAGATAACCGAATGCAAGGAGGAACAAGGATGAGTAGAATGGGAATGTTTGCAAATTGCAAGTTTTGTGGGAGGAACAACCATGCTGCTGAAGATTGGTTTTGGAATGACAATGTTGAGTGTATTTTTTGCAGGAAAAGAGGACATACAAGAAGGGTTTATTATGAGAAGTGGATGAAGGAGCATCAAAATCCCCAAAGTTCACTCTTTGGCAAGCCACCACCTATACACCCACTTCAAAGAACCAATGCCTTACCAAACATGTTACCATCCCAACCACAACCTTACCAACATTTTGCTGAATCTCAAATGCACCAAGCACATTTTGCTGGAAAATCAGAAACTTATCAGCCATCCCAACCAATCCAACCTTACATAACTTCCTTTACAATACCGACACCAGCCTCAAATGACCCCTCATAAGTCAATTCAACCACAAATGAACCATCCATATATGTCCCAACCAAACTATTCCCAACCGAACCTTTACCAACCAATGCACATCCAAACCTCAAACCAATTGCTACAAATGCCACAAAATATCTCTCAAGCCACTCAAACCTCTTCAGAAATGTGCCTAAACTCTCAACTTACTTCTCAGCCAAAACCTGGAACTTCACAACCCACTAAACCAACTGAAAAGCCAATGAATGAAGAAAGTCTCTTTGTGGTGGAAACCTTGCATCAACCAGGAGATCAAGCTTCACTTGTCAAGTTTTGTGGAAATGAGGGAAATGTTGAGAAGGGAGGAGAATGGTTGATTGATAGTGGTTGTTCCAACCACATGACGAAGAGGAAGGAAGCTTTTGTTGAAACAAAACATGATGTGAACACTGTTGTGAAGATTGGCAATGGAGACATCATACTCGTGACTTGGAAAGGGAATGTGGAGTTGCTTACCAAGGCAGGGAGCACCGTACTTGAAGGAGTGTACTACATTCCTGAGTTGGATCAAGATTTGATTAGTGTCGGACAACTTTTGGAGAAGAATTACAAAGCGCATTTTGAAGATAGCATGTGCAGAATTTTCAATGATAATGGAGAGCTAGTTCATAAGGTAGCTATGGTAAACAGGGTTTTTAAGCTTCGAATGGCAGAAGTGGATGGAGTCTTTGCTGCTACATCTATGATAGAAATGACACAATTATGGCATAGGAGGTATGGACATGGAAATGTGGACTACATTATTGAAATGAAAAGGAAAGAGCTGGTTTATGGTTTGCCTAAATTGAGTAGTAAGTTGAAGAATATATGTGAGCCGTGTGCCAAGGGAAAAAGCCATGTTTTACCCTTCCCTACAAGTGAGTGGAGAGCCACGAAGAAGCTACAATTGGTGCACACGGATGTTTGTGGACCAATGAAAACACCATCAGTCGGAGGGAGTAGATACTATGTAGAATTCATTGATGATGTATCAAGGTACACTTGGATTTACTTCATAAAGAGTAAGGATCAAGTGTTTGGCATGTTTAAGACGTGGAAGGCTAAAGCGGAAGGACAAAGTGACAAGAAAGTGAGGTGTGTGAGAAGTGATCGAGGAGGGGAGTATGTATCCAAAGAATTGAAGAATTATCTTGAAAAAGAAGGCATTTATCATCAATTTTCAGTAGCTTATACTCCACAGCAAAATGGAGTTTCAGAGAGGAAAAACAGGACAATCATGGAGATGGCAAGAGCTATGATGGCTGAGATGCAAGTGCCAAGGAGTTATTGGCCTGAGGCATGCTTCACTGCTGTATATTTGCAAAACCGAATGAAGACTCGTGCTTTGAAGGAAAAGACACCATTTGAGGAATGGTTTGGCACTAAACCGAAGGTGAACCATTTGAGAGTGTTTGGTTGTGTAGCATTCATGCACATACCTGAAGCAAGGAGAACAAAGTTAGATGAAAAGGAATTGAGGGGAGTAATGATGAGCTATAGCACCAAATCTAAAGGCTATAGAATCTATGATCCCAAAACAAAGAAAATGATGGTATCAAGGGATGTGAAATTTGATGAAAGTGAGGCATGGAATTGGGAAGAATCAGCAGCTGGAAATGTCAGAAGGATGGAGTTTAAATTGCCCTTATATGATGCAGATGGGGTGAACAAACAGAGGAGGAAAATGCAGAAAATGGCAGCAATGGAGATGACGACAGTGCAGATGGAGCTGATCGGACAGAGGAAGGAATTGAAGATGATGAGAACAATCTGAACAATGCAGGTGGATTGAACAATGCAGATGAAGTTGGACCACAAGAGGAGACAAATCAGTTGGATCCATCAAGCTCCAATGATGCTGGAAGTGAAGGTCTTGAGGAGGAGCACTCACCTAGCTCAGAAAGTGATGAAGCAAATTCAGATTCACAAGAAGAGTCATCAAGCTCGCATAGTGCTCACAAGACAAGAGACTTGGCTTCCATTTATAATGAAACTAACCCTTTGTTTGATTTCAGGTATAATGCAGCTGTTGAAGAAATGAATGAAGATCTAACATTGATGGAATATGCATTTGTAGCTGAAGGAGAACCGATGACTTACAAGCAGGCAATTAAGCAAGGAGTTTGGCAAAGCTCAATGGATGAAGAGATGAAAGCTATTGAAGACAATAGAACATGGCTGCTGGTGGATCTGCCCTCATCCGACACCAAGGTGGTTGATTCCAAGTGGATCTACAAGAAGAAGTTGAACCCCGATGGAACAATCAACAAGTATAAAGCTAGGTTTGTTGTAAGGGGTTATAAACAAGAGTATGGAGTGAATTATTTTGACACTTATGCACCAGTAGCAAGGTTGGACACTATCAGATTGTTGTTGGCCTTGGCTGCAAATAAGGGATGGGAAGTTCATCAAATGGACGTGAAGAGTACCTTCTTAAATGGAATGCTTGATGAAGATGTTTATTTAAAACAACCTGAAGGCTATGTGAAGGAAGGTGAGGAGCAGAAGGTCTACAAGCTTGTGAAGGCCTTGTATGGCTTGAAACAATCTCCAAGAGCTTGGTACTCAAGGATCAATAGCTATCTAATCCAAAATGGTTTCTCAAGAAGCAAGAGTGAAGCAACTTTGTATGTAAAAATCAGAGGTAAAGAGAAGCTGATTTGTTCTTTATATGTTGATGATTTATTGATTATTGGAACACATGAAAAGTTAACTGATGAGTTCAAGGAGATGATGAAGTCAAAATTTCAGATGACAGATTTGGGAAAAATGAGCTTCTTCCTAGGATTGGAGATAGATCAAAGGAGTGATGGGATCTTTGTGCATCAAAAAAATATGCTGAGGAAGTAATAGAGAAATTCGGGTTGTATTCAGGATTCTCCTATGTTTTATGTAGTGACTAGACTTAAGCGGGTCAAACAAGCCCTCAAAACTCTTAAATCTGGCCAAATTTGTGATGTTAATGCTAGAGTCCGACGTTGTCAAGAGAATCTCAATATCAGTCAAGATCAATTGAGACAGTTGCCTAAGTCGAATATGTTGCTTGCTAAGGAAGCCGAGGCCATTCATGAATTCATTAGAGCTTTAGACGATCAAGAGTCCTTCTTTAAACAGGCATCTAGGATCAAGTGGTTAAAGGAAGGGGATCGAAATACCAGCTTTTTTCATAAATCCCTCATTGCCAACAGAAACTGCAATAACATTCATTCTATCATAGTAGGCAATGGGAGAAGGATAGTTGGGCATAATGAGATAAATGATCAGTTCTTTGACTTCTTTCTTAAGTCTGTAGGTAGCCAAAAGACCCTTCCTCCTTCACAGGACTTTGTGGTTAATCTGTTTCCTCAAGCCTTACCTGACCACCTTTCTCAATCTCTTATAGCTGAAGTTTCCGCTTAAGAGATTAAAAAGGTCTTCAATTCTTTCAACCCTAATAAGGCTCCCGGTCCGAATGGGTTTAATGGATTTTTCTTCATACAAACTTGGCACATTTTTGGGAGAGATATCACTAGAGCCATCCAAGATTTCTTCCAACATGGAAAAATTCTCAAAGAGATCAATTCCACCTTTATTACTCTCATTCCTAAAACAGCTCACCCCTCCACAGTAGTAGATTATATACCTATCTCTTGTTGTAACATGCTTTACAAGGTGACAGCCAAGATCATTGCCAATAGGATTCGCGACATCCTTCCTCACATTATTAGTCCTAACCAAAGTGCCTTCATCAAGGATCGGAGAATTGGCGATAGCATTTTATTAGCTCAAGAAATTTTCAAGAACTATCACTTGTCCACTAATCAGAAGCGATGTGCTTTCAAAATTGACCTCCAAAAAGCTTATGATTCAATCCATTGGGATTTCCTTATCAATACCTTAGAAGCTATAGGTCTTCCTCCTAAGTTCATCGCTTGGATCCAAGAGTGCATCTCATCCCCTTCGTACTATATTCTAATCAATGGATCTCCTTCCAAATTTTTCAAAGGCCAATCTGGATTGAGACAAGGTGATCCTTTATCGCCTTTCCTTTTTATCATCTATATGGAGGTTTTTTCCAAGAGCTTGCATGATTCTATAGTTAGAAGTCCTTCCTTTAAATACCACTGGAGATGCAAGACCCTTAAGCTCACTCATCTCTTATTCGTTGATGATCTACTTTTATTTTGTCATGCTGACATAGGCTCAGCTCAAACCCTGCTCAACTGTCTACAATCCTTCTTTAGATTTTCAGGAATAGATATGAATCCTTCCAAGAGTCAATTCTTTCTATCTCATAACATGGAGCACTTGTCCAATCAAATGGAACTAATGTCAGGCCTTAGGAAAGGATCCTTCCCCATTAAGTATTTAGGTATCCCTCTCATTCGAGGAGAGAGTGCTTACCCTTATTGGACAAGATTGATGTGAGAGTTAACAAATGGACTCATAAGAACCTCTCTTATGCTGGTAGATTACAATTAGTGATATCTGTCCTTTCTTCTTTCCAAGTGTACTGGGCTTCTCACTTTATTCTCCCATCGTCTGTCCTTAAGGATATAGACGCTAAACTTAGGAATTTTCTTTGGTCCGGGAGAGTGGATATCCACTCTCAATCCAAAGTTAAATGGAGTGACCTTATTAAGTCGAAACAGGAAGGGGGGTTAGGGATCAAACATTTGCCAACTTGGAACCTTGTCTTGTCAGGAAAGAGGATCTGGTTTTTGTTTAATGATCGAGAGCCTCTGTGGTTTAAATGGGTACATACAATCATTTTGAGAAGGACACATTTTTGGAATGCACAACCTACCAATAGTAGTTCTTGGAGTTGGAGGAAACTCTTACATGTGAGGGACACATTGGGCACTCAATTCAGATTTAGGATAGGCAATGGTCGTTCCACACTCTTATGGCAGGACCCTTGGCATCCGATGGGAATCCTGAAGAACTTCTTATCACCAAGGGAGATAAATCAGTCGGGTATGCCTATGACAGCTACAATTTTCGACATTATCAGGAATAATGAGTGGCGGTGGCAGGAGTTTCCTATAATGATCATGAGAAATTTTGTACCCCTTCAGTACCAATAAAGTAATTCTCCGGATTATTTGGAATGGTTACCTAGCCCTTCAAAAAAGTACTCCATTGGCTCAGCTTATAAACTTTTGCGACCCCCACCCCAGCAAGTATCTTGGCACAATCTGGTTTGGTCCAAAAATTACAGCCCAAGATGTTCTTTCATTCTTTGGTTAGCAGTCCTTAACAAACTTCAAATAAGTGATAGACTTCTATTTCTCAATACTCCTAACCATTGCTCCCTATGTTTCTCGGACCTTGAAACCACTGAGCACCTGTTTTTTCAATGGACCTTTTCTACTTCAATATGGACCCATTTCCTCAACTATTTCCAAATCCCCCTTCCCAACCCATCAAGCCTTCAATCTATCCTCAATTGGTTTCACCCTTCCTCTA
>JAOQMR010000005.1:21771382-21786001 GCA_027563865.1 Erythroxylum pelleterianum
TCTTGACCAATTCTATATATCATGTTATTATCAAAACAATAAGGAATTTAACTTGTCAACCACCATTGGTCCAACAAATATAAAACATAAAAAACCTTATTTCTATATAATATATCCATATCTAGTAGATTTTGGAGTGAGATATAAATAAAGGTGATAGGTACAACTTTAAAAAAACTAACAACGTCCTTATTTAATCTCTTATCATTTGTTATTTACATAAGGAGATTGCTCATATCAATGTAAGAAAGGGAGGAAGTTAAGAAGTAGTTACTTTTATAAATATATATTATTTATGGTGTATAATGGAGCACCTTTAATGCAATATAGGATACTAGTTTGCTACCTATGTAGACCATATGGTAGTATAAAAAAATAGGGCAATTTTTTGAGTTTTATATCTCACATTGTTAGCTAAGAACCTAGGGTATTGTCTAGCTTCCTTTAGCTAACCCCCATATATGTGATGTTGGTGTGCATGAAAATTGCCACATACTTTCTTTCACTTAGTTTTGGATTTCTTTTTAGGTAATAAAAATAAATTGACCTTAGGATGGGATCATTCAAGTATTAGAGGTTTTTTAAAAGAAAAATATGAAGAATATCATAATTATTAAAGGAACACTGTCTAACCATGTCCATATGCTGGTTTGTATCTTATATGAATCAAGTGTAATAAGAAAGATAACCTAAAATATAGCCTAAAGAGAGACTATTTGGCATTGAAGAAAATATATAATGCAACATGGTATAATTCATGATCATACTAGGGATTATGTGTTAATTATTAGAGACATGTAAAAATCCATAACCTAGAGTCACATGCATGTCAAAAACCACATGCTAATTACAAGATCCATGACCTAGGGGCATAGGCATACTAGAGACCATATCTCTCACTCAAAGGAAACAAGTTATATACACAGCTTGGATCACCACCATAACTCATATTGTGTCCAAGGTCACGAAAATGTATAAATATCATCTAAATGGATTAGGTTATTAGTAAAATAAGGATTTTCATGTAGGTTCATTTATACCAAGTTTTCCATTTTTATTGCTTTCATTTTTTTGAATATGATTTAAGGCTAAAACATTTTTCTAACTTTAGAATAGAAAACTTGAGTTTTTATTTTTTATGGATTGATTCTTTTCATTATATGAAATATGATATAATTTTGTAAATGTCCTTTGAATAATATTAATGCATGATTTAGTTATGCTACTGACTAAATTTGATTTTAATTAACATATAAATGATTTGAGAGATCCTGCTTGTTAGGTTGTAGGTGTTAAAGAGTGTGCTAGAGAGAGTCCTACAGGAACTTTATAGTGTTAAGATTTAATATATTTTAGTGTATTTTGTTAGTTTGATAGAGATACAGGTTAACCAACTAGAGAATAGATGGTTATAGCTTCAAATAGTGTAGTTTTTGTGTATATAAGATCCTATAGTCCAATTTAATAAATCCATTCTAGGTTAATCAAATAACAAAATCAAAAGTAATACTAGGGAAAGTACTTGTCTAAACATTGATATGATTGATTTTCCTTTTTAGTAATTCTTTTGGCCACCAATTTAGTTTTGTGTGTATTTACATTTATTTTCAAAAAATCATCAACATAGCTCTTTTTGTTACTTTAAATTAAACTAGTTAGTAGTTGTGGGTTTTTTAATTTGCACTACTTCCTCAAAGGATCAACTCTAATGTACCACTATATTACTTTCTAATAAAACGGGAATTTACTTTAGTTGTAGGTAATATAATAGTAACAGTAAAATTTATAATTAGATAGGAAATATAACCCATCAAGTTTTTGGTATCAAAGCAAAGGAAGCAACTAATTTTTAGAAGGTCCGTTAACTATTTTTCTAATCTTGTATATTTTTTTTGTTAGTTTTTTTTATACTTTTCTTATTTTATTTTTCATTATGCTTGGTTCACTTTGATTTCATGGGTGTACTTGGTGTATGATAAGAAGCCAATATTTCTTTTTCTTAGAAGAAGTTTTAGAGCTTGAAAGAATGCTTCGTTGAGGTTGAAGAGAATGGAAGAAATAAGAAATTAAAGATAAATTGGGCACACAACCTAAAACTATGGAAAGAGAGTATAGAATAATAATGGAGTATGACAAAGCATCTCTTATAGGAACACAATCTAGCTTTATAAGGACAAAAATTAATGTTAATCACTTTAAGATCAAGCCTAACATAATCCAATTGGTGTAATAAAACATATAATTTGACGGATACATGGATGAGGATCCTAAATCAAATATCAAAAACTTCTTAGAGATTTGCAAGACATTTAAGATAAATAAGACAATTGAAGATACCATCAAACTGAGTTATTTTCATTTACATGAAGGGATTAGGTGAAGCAATAGTTAATAACATTACATGTTGCATTAATTAATAATTGAGAAAGTCTTATGGAGAAATTTCTTACTAAATGCTTTCCACCGTTTAAGAAAATGAAGTTGAGGAATGACATCTCTTTCCTTTGAAAAATTAAACAATGATAATTTGTATGAAATGTGGGAGAGATATAAGGATCGGCTAAAAAAGTGCCCATACTATGACCTTCCTATATGGATGCAAGTTTAAGCCTTCTAAAAAAGTCTAGCAAACTCTATAAGGCTAATGATAGACATTATAACAGGTGAAACATTAAACAATAAAACTTAAAATTCCACCTTAGAGTTGATAGAAGAGATGGAAATAAACAACTACCAATGGGAATTTGGAAGGATGAGAACAAATAGAGCAATAGGAATCTCTAATGTAGTTTCCATGAATAATTTGAAATATCAAATAGAGGTGACAACAAGAAAATTATAACATATAGCTATATAGGGAAAATATATAGCCATATAGCTATATATAGCTATATATGGCTATATATGGATGATGATAAGCTATATGTTTTATAGGGAAAACATATAGCTTATCATCAATAATATATGGCTAAATTTTTATAGGGAAAATAATTCCTCAATAAGATGTATAATTTGGAAATGGATAAATCATATGAATTTCTCCTAGAGAATTCAACTAGCTCAAAGACAAACTTTACCAAGATTTCAAGTCTCTTTTTAGAACAAATGATGATGAGAGACTTCATACAATCTACTACTTTTTGTTTCATGATCCTAAAATTTCAATGATGAATCTCAAAGTTTAAATTAGTTGGTTAATGAAGATAATAACTGAGATACCATAAGGATCATTGCCAATAATACACTGCCTAATTTTAATGAGAATATGAAGGAAATTGCCTTAAAAGATGAAAAGTTGATTAATATCGAAAAGGAAGAAGACAAAATGGTAAGGGCATTAATAACCAATATAAACCAAAATTTCCTTTCCATACAAGATTATTACTAAAACTTGAGAAGGAAAAAATTAGTACTCAAGAAAAGAATGAAAAAGATCCTAAACAGGGAAGCAAGATCTAGAAAAGGAGGAAATTTTAGAGGTAAAATTAGATAAAGGCAACGCCAAAATCCTTTAAGACAATATACTACCAAATCTAGATAACCCAAGAAGTTTTATACTATACTAGAAAGATTAGGATTAGATGAATCTAAACCCAATAGGAGAATAATATATCTTGTTGATAACTCTATAGAACATCTTAGGGGTGTTAAGTAGATTGTGATGATAAAAAATAATCATGTTTAATAGAAAAGTCCACATAAGACTTATAAAAAAGTACCTACTGGGACAATGCAATTGAAAATTTTAAGAATTTTTTAGTTATATTTGGATTTTGCATTGTGGACCAATAATTTGGATATTTTACAATTATTTAGAGTTTATCATTTTAGTTAATAGGTTTGGTTGTTTTATTGGATGTTTTGTGTCTTAAAGTTTCAAAATTTTCATACTTGCGCTTTTGAAATTAGGGATGTAAAAGAAGGTATAGGGATACTAAAATGAAGATTTGCAAATAACTAATGAAAAATGGCTTAGAGAACAAGTCAATAAGAAGCTTAAACATCAAATATATATTGACTTTAAATTATTGAGTATGTCATAGGACACACTCATATCGTAGACCATATTTATATATGTTAGAACATAATGATCAACAACCTAGGATATGCATGTATTTTAAATCGTGCGTCAACATGAGTTTTTTAAATTATCCTATAGCCCAAGATGCATCTGTGTCTTAAACAGTATCTAAACGCAAATGTATGATTTATTGATATTAGGATTCATAACTTGGAACATTTCCTTACTCAAACCATGTCTTAAAAAAAATATTTTTAGCAGAATCCATTGTCCCAAAATTTATAAAAGATCTAATGGTCGAGCTGATATTGATGGATTTTTCAAGAAATATAAAAGAAAACAACAACTAAATTCGTAGTCAAGAGAATCAATAACAGGACAAATTATTAAAAGAGAATCCAATCAAATATCAATGTTTAGGCAAGTGTTTCCCCTAATACTACTTTTCATTTAACGATTTGTTTAATATAGATGTATATATTAAGCTACACCAATAGGATCTCCTAAGTAAAAAAATTGAATTCTCCTGTGATATAAGCATCTACCTCTGGTTAGTTAATTCGTATTGGTTTGGGCGGGTACCTCTGTGGTTGGCTGGGGCGTGGCCCACGCCCACATGAAGCATCTCACCGCCAAGAAGGAATTGTCCCCTTTGGTCCTTCTGGGTTTGTTGCTCTCTCTCTCTCGTTGGGGGGAGTCGAACCCAGGACCTCAGGGTTTTGGTGGCATCTTGTGCCACGCCTCTCACCATTTGAAGCCCTAGTGGTGAGAGGCGTCCACCAAGAGTGGACCAAATCCCTGAGGTCTCAGGTTCGAGATGTGGCACGGCCATACAAAACGACTGAGCATCAGAGGGGACAATACCCAATTGAGAAAAATGGTTCAGCCAGGTTTTGCTGAACTAGAATATCATTGTTATGATCCATGATCTCGAGTAATCTTCGACTGTGGGAAACCTACAAAACAAACAAAGACACTCCAGGGGTTGTTTCCCGGAAGGTCCCTCCGACGCTCAAGTCAGTATTTTTAGAGAGTTTAGGTTGCTGTGAACAGAAAGGGAACTAGGGTTTTATTTTGAGTTCGTACCTCCGTCTTAGTTGAATAATACCTTATATACGCTGTAGGTTGCCATTAGGTTTTAGGTCTTTATGTGAACCATTGCGTTTGCATGGGAGACAATCTGTTACCGGGCCGCCTATGCCTGGGTTTAAAGTTGGGCATCATTAGGCCGACCCGACCACGTATCTTTATTAAACTAACAAACTAAATGCACTAAGATTTGTGAATTCTTATCAAAGGTTTCACTATGACAACACAAAGATCACATAGGTCTTTCTCAAGAACATCATTAACTATTATTACCTAACTTATGGTCTACTCACAAGCAGACTCTTTCGAGGCATTTATAAATGAATTAAATTTTGATTTAGTAATTGGCGTAACTAAATTATGCATTGAAATCAATTAAAGGTCGTTCACAGAAATATATCTCATTTTATATATTAAAATGAATCGTTCCATAAAAAATGAAAACTAGAATTTTTCTATGTAAACATAGAAAATATTTATCCATAAATCATAGTTAAAGCGAAAAACACAATAGAAAACAAAGGAAACATGATACAAACAAATTTAAATGAAAATCTTAAATTTTCTAGTAACTTAATCTTTTAAGAAGATATTTGGATCTTAATTCTTTTATGAAAACAACCTTAGAATTGGCCTCTTAAAGGTTATTAGACCTTCTAACAATTAACTGTAACTTTGGAATTAAAAGGATGCAGCTGAAGTGTAAAGTCTCCAAAGTTCCTTTAAAACTTAAGGTTTCTATGCTTTATATAAGTTGTCAAACCTTTGGATATAGTCTAGGCAACAATTGTGGCCCAGGTTAAAGATTTATCTTTTTTTCCTCTAGGCAAGAAAGATGATCTCTAGCAAAACCAGGCCCTTAGCTCGTGAATCTTCACATTTCTCTAATAATTAGCATATGGTATCTAATATGCACATACCCCTAGGTCGTGGATCATTTTGTTTATCTTGTAATTAATCACTTAGGCTCTACCACGACTGTGGCTTATGTTATGTTGCTTTACAAATTTTCTTCAACACCATATGATTTCTTTCTAAGTCATGTTCTACAAAAAAAAAGAATTTCAACGCTATATAGTCTCTATCAAAGCCATGTTCTATATAGTAAAGAAAATATGTGAATTTTTTATGCATATAAAATATCCCCACACTTAGCTTTTGCTTATCCTTAAGAAAATCAATTTAAATCACTCTTAACTTAAATAGGTAGCACATTTAAAGAAAATACAATAAATAAATTAGAGAAATTAAGATTATCCATCATTCTTTCAATTGCTTTATTCATCAAATAGTTAGATATTTAGATACTTTACTAAATCATAAATTAATTCAATTAAACACAATAATTCTTCATTCATCAACTTAATCGACACAATTCAACCTAATATAAAGTAGACATAAATAAGTTAGAAACTTTTATTTTTTAACATTTTAATAATCTGAATTAAGAAAAATTTAAAAACACTTGTTATTGAACTAATGAATGAGCATTAGAGGTTTATTTAAAAATTCAAATAACTAGTATCACTCTTTAACTCTAAACTTTCTTAAGTAGGTTAGTCAATAAAGTGAAATTGTATGCTCATTTATTATCATAATTTCAATTTTTTTCATCAATATTTTTTTGATGGGATGTTAAAATACTTGAAAAATATCTCACTCTAACTTAATAATGTGCCTAAGTTATACAAAAAATATCTATATTCATATTACGCATCCATTTTCAAATTATTAAATCAAATAAAAACTAAGTTATTTTTGAAAATTAAGTGTAATATTAATAATAAGCAAGATTGTTGTTTGTAATAATAAACATAGCCAAAAATCAAGAGTTGGTTCATTAACTACGAGTTGCCCTCTGTGTGAATAGAAAACCCTGTCCGACTTAAGTATTGTAAGGATAGATGTCCTCCTACTCTAAAGAATACACTTAGAGTGAGTTGGAGGATTGGGAAAAAGTTAGCTTAGAACCTAAAATTTCCACCTAGGCTAACTTTTAATGCTCCTACCTATTTACCTAAACTAATTGAATCACTAAACAATCAAACTTCTATTGACTCATCTTAATTATTCTTGTTTTAATTTAAAATCCCTATGATTATTACATGTTAAGCTAATTGTGATGAAATTAATTTACCAAAGTAAAACATATTAGGGATAAAAGTTAATTAATTCCATCTTTGTACTTAAGTTATACATTATCCTCAATATACTAAATATAAATAATGAAAGAAAAAATTGGGGACAATAGAAATATAAGAAGGAAGAAAATTGAATGGGAATAAAAAACTTCTTTGACTATGTATGTCCCCTGCTGTATATCATAAATATGATCAACATCTAGAATTTAATTCTAATTGGAAACCAACTAATTATAAATAAATAAAAAGCAAAAGGTCTAATTTGCCCTCTAATGTTTGACAAAAAGTCTAAAATGGGGCCTGTACTTATCTTTTGTACTAACTTGTACCCTAATATTTTCAAAATGGAGCAATTTACCCCAATATGCTTGCTCCATCAAATAAACAATACATCCTCGTTAAGTTGGGCCACTTGGACATATCAGATAAGTTAGTTTCCAACATAATAGTTGACATGTATATATAAATTATTTAAACTAATTAATTTATTTTGATTTTTTCATAAATTAAAACATTATAACTTATTTTCATCTAACCTTAATTGCATTTGTTTTCCCTATTTTCATCTACTTTCCTCAAAGATTTATGATTTGTCTATCTTTTCCTATTCAAGTAATCCCCTAAAACCAATTAGACATTACACTATTTTTAGTAGCTTTTACAAAGTAATTATCACTTAAGGCTGGTGTTTTAGGAGCCAAAATAGGAGCTGACAATAAAATACCACTAGGATGCAATGTTGGCAAGTTACTAATTGGTGTAGCTGTAAGAGGACTAGTACCAAAGGATTAAATATAATTGGTGTAGCTGTAAGAGCACTAGTACCAAAGGATTAAAATTACTTAGTTGAAGCATGGTGATAAAAACTTTCTTTCCAAAATCATTACCTAGAAACTTGTCAATAGAATTATCTTCATTAATTATATTAATAATTTTCTTTCAACATAAGACCAGCTTCTCATTACATCATTAGAACACTTCTCCAATATACTCAACTCTACCTCTGATACTCATTCCACACCCAGATTAACACAAGACAATTTACAAGACAAGTTATCATCATATGATGCTTTTGTATTAGCTGAGCCAGTCACCAATACGGAGTTTATAAAAACACTTAAACTCTGCATCCTATGATGGCTTAGATGTCAAGTTTTTCCATAAAACCTTGTTAACCACGAATCAAATAGTTGCAGATGTTATACTTGAATTTTTCACAAAGAATAGGATGTTAAAGGAAATAATAAGACCTTCACTATCCTGATTCCTAAACATAATGAGCATGAAACCTTACATGATTATAGACTTATATCATGTTACAACACATTGTACAAAATTATTTCCAAAGTATTAGTTAAGGGGCTAAAACAAGTTATGACATACCTTATTGATCAATTACAAGGTGCATACATACCTAGCAGTAGTATTGCATACAAAATCATAATAGCTTATGAGCTTTTCAAGTACTACACCAAAAGAATAGGCCATAAGAATTATTCATTGAAATTTGACTTCTAAAAGCCTATGACATTGTTGAATGGTCTTTCATCATCAACATTCTAATTAATCTAGATTTTCCTAGCAACTTTATAGCCTAGCCTAGATCCACCAGTGCATAACTATTGTCACCTTCAATGTCTTAGTGAATGGGTGGCCCTCTGGTTCAATTATGGCCCTCTTAGTGAATGGGTGGCCCTCTAGTTCTATTGTGGGCATGAGAGGCATTAGGAAAGGGAATCCAATTGTCACTTGCATTTTTTAATTAGTTTTGGTAGTCTTCAATAAAATCTTGTTAAAAGTTATTGAATGAAATTAGAGTTTTAAATTTCATGTGCAAGAAACTAAAAGTTCTGAGCTTAACTTTTGTAGATGATGTGTTTCTTTCTCTAAGGCTAATTACAATTTTGTTTCCTCTTTAGTCATAGCTCTCAAGATGTTTAAGAGGATGTCAATTTTATGTATCAATTAGAATAAAATTACCATACACGTATCAACAAATGTCAGCAGCTCTAGCTCATTTCTATCAGTTATCTCTAGTTTCACTTTTTAGCAATTACCAGTGTTTTACCTTGGTGTCCTAATCTCTACAGTCAAGTTATCCCAAGGTGATTACAACCACTCTTTGATAGAATTATGAATAGAATAAATAAATAGAGTAGCAAAAATCTATCTCTAGCAGGCAGAGCATTTTAACTCAAATATGTTCTCTCTTCTATCAGTGTTCATTGGGCATCATAATTTGCCTTCCCTAAGGGAATTGTAAATAACATTAATAAGATCTTTAAGAACTATTTATAATTTGGCTCCAATTTGTAAAATATAAGAAATAGAATCAAATGGATTGAAGTTTGTCATACAAGATAGCATAAAGGTCTAAGGATGATCTCCAAAAAAAAATTAATCAAGTATTATTCTAAAAAAAGGGCTATAGATTGATCAACGATAGAAAATCACTTTTGGTTAAGTGGGTTCGTGAATATTACATTAAACACAGATTATAGAAACAAAATAAGGGAAGTATGCTTCAGTTAGGTAGGAAATGAAGAAGTCACTAGCTTTTGTGAAGACTCGTGGACTCCATATGGTCCTCTTAATTAAATCAGTGAACTAGAATCCTTTAGAGAATGATCAACCCAAATGCAAGTATAGTACAAGCAATATTTATCATCAACTCCAGATTAAATTAGCATAAAGACAAGGCTATATGAAGGTTGGAACCATCGAACAAATACACAAATCATTCATACATAATATTATATAAAGACTTATTCCTTTATGTTGGCTAGCACAAAATTGTCTGGCACAAAGATCATTGTCCCAGGCTGCTCACACATTGTGGACTACCTTCAAACTCAAACATCCCACTCTAGACATGCTTGCAAAATACCTGTACATCCCAAACTGATGTAGTATATGTAAGAAAGAGCTGGAATCGCATAATCATCTATTTTTTTAAATTCATCTATTCTAAAAAAGTTTGGAATCATAATGACTTCATGCAAAGTGGCAAACCCTCCTTCTAAATAGACTGACATTATGAATTAGAGTAAAAATATCGTAGATAGTTTACCAAAAAAAATATCGTAGATAGGCCTAAAGGAGACAAATGGACAATACATATAGCTTTATCCTATCTTATTATAAGTGAATAGAATGAAAGGAAATAAAGTGCACACAAACTTAATACATAAATAAGAAGAGACAATCAAGCTTACAATCACAAAAATAAAGTCAGCCTTGAAATTATAAACACCTGGAAAATACTATAGCTAGATGACAAATTATATTGATCAACTGTATTTATTTTCTTTTATTTTGATGTTCTTCTTTTATGTTCTTCATGTAATTGCTTCCAACATTATTTACAATCGATTGTATTCTATGTTCAATAAATATATTATTATTTTTCAAAAAAAAATTCATAAATCATATGATACATAGTATTGCAAAATAAAAGTTATGGTATATTTGATAAATTATTAAAAGGTTAGGATATTTGAAATAATTTTCCTTTTCCAAAATAATGCTCCAAAATTTCATGCTTACTTTGCACCATCCCCCTTAACCCTTTAATCTTCCATTATATAATATGCCAATTGGATATAAAGTATATGATTAATGTTTATTCTATTTAAGTCTCATCATTATTGTTTTGTAAATTAGTAATTGATTTATAATTAATATTTGAAGAAAAATTTCAAATATCAATTCACTGTAGGCAAAAAAAAACTTTCAAATCATTCTTAATCTAAAACATTATAATGGTTTCTCTAATTACTTTAGGGTGACAAATTCTTTATTAAGTTACTCAACTCTGTTCATATAGTTAATATTATGTCTGAGTACTAATGGTTAAGTTACTATAGTATTCTCTTTAATTACTTTAGGGTAACAAATCTTTTATTAAATTACTTATGTAACGTCCCACTATCACAAGGTACATACCTATATATTCAAGAATATTCAAGTACATATCCTATGATAATGGCATGTTAAAGCAAAAACAAATCCATCTTACACATGGTATCATCTAAAATAATTAGAAGTCATCAAATTAAAAAAAAACATTCATTGCATTCATTCACAAAGTCTACACAGTTTCCATTAGACGAATATTTACAAAACCTCATACGGGTTCTAGCAAAAACTACAAAATAAAAGTTATAACTCTCCGACGTCAGCTAACATGCCTCTAAGCCATAACTTAATCCAAAACGTTTTTCTAATCCAGAATAAACATTAAGTCTCCTGTCTCATACATGAAAAACCACGTTGCAATTTTTATGAGTTTTGCAAACTCAATGAGTAAACCATCATTGATGATTTCATCGGATTCACATACATAAATCACATATTTCACAATTATTCATTCAGAACATGAATATTTCTAATACTCACACTAACATGGCACATCATTTAATCAATGCAAATCAGATCATATAGAAATACATACAGATGCATATAAGACTCCACATTCGTTATTAATGTTGTGACTGAGTACCTATCACATATACAAATACTGGTCTATTGGGCTCATTCAGAAATATATATCACGGAGCATTACTCTACGTGCTAAATCATATATTACGGAGCAAAGCTCTATATGCAAGCGCTTGATACTGGCCACTCCGGTCATAACGTCTTTATCTGAGTATGCATTTTATGAAATGCATCAATTCAGAATTTACCACATATCAGAATCATGTTTAAGGCACAGTCAGAATTGCATAATCATCGAACCTAAGTCTGACATTCAACTTTCGTTGAAAATTCACATAGCATAATACAATCAGAATTATCAAACTAATCAGAACACTTCTAATACAGACCCAAATATATACTCCTCGGACTTTAAGTCTGGAATTTAGAAACAATTGCAACAGTTCATTAATTGGAAGCTTAACAAATCAAATTAAATCAATCTTAGGAAATTCATCTAGGTTAACTCACTATACTCTCCAAGCAACTATTGCCTGGATGGTCTGGTAATGTCCGATTGACATCTGATGTGCTCCTCTATAACATACACAACACATTCACAAATATCACATTTTTTCACAATTGTACAAGTATTCTTTTATGCATATAAATGTATAGAAAGTATGCACTATGCATGTTCAATGACAATTTCGGGTTTCTTATCAAATCATTCAGATATCAAAGTCCTCATTAATATCATTTGTACTTATAATTTGGATCAAAATAAAACAACGTGAAATCAATTTCGTAACCTAATTGACCACTTCAAATTTTCTACCCCTATGATTTCTGGTCACTTTGCATAACTAATCTGATAGGGTACATGACTAAATTAGGCAACAATTTCTTCTAGAAAATTGTTTAACCTTTTCTTAAGTTTCTAATGACTCCAAGATCATCTAATTTGATTTAGTATTCTATAAGTTATGCTCACAATACCACATACTGTGTATATTTGAACATTTGGCTAGTACATGATCATACCCTCGAATTGTACAACTCATATCTTTCAGCTCAGATATCTAAAAATTACAAACTTTATACCAATTTAAAGCTAAGATAAAACTTTAATGAAGATACCTCATTCTAATTCGGCCCACATCAATACAGTTTATTCAATAACCACATGACATGATTTTTGTCCCTGGTAATGCTATAGCCTAAGCTAAGACTCAATTTCATGCCAAATTTGAAATTCTTAGAGACAGAATCAAAATTTGATTTCTTCAAGAAAATTGTAGAATTATGTCGCTAGTTTAATCTGAACTAAGAATCAACTTATTTCGAAATATATAAATCAAGTTATAATCAGAATACCGAAGCATGTTAATAAAAATTCTCCAGCTCATAACATTCCAGCAGACTTCCACATTTTCATCCTATCAATCACTTTCAATTTAATTCAGATAGCTCTAAATTTTTATGGAGAGAAAAAAATGTCTTAGGAATCCATTGATCCAAGTTTCAAGTCTTTGGAGTTCGGATGAAAAAGTTATAGCCAAAAGACGTAGGACTATTCAATGAAATACTACACGCAACTACCACCTTTTTCTCTCTCTAACACGCAAATCTTCATCTTCTTCACCAAACCCAGATTTTTCTTCTCATTCCTTTTCCAAATTAATCACTTCTAAAACGTCTATTATGCTTGTCTACACTCACTGTAACTTCAAAACAATTCATAAACAATCCTAAACTTCAAACATCACAAATTCAAAATTCCATATTTTCATTTTTTTCTCTTCTATCATTTTTCAAGCGTTAATTTTTTACAACCATTAATTCAAATGATCACTCAAAACCATTCTAACTTATCTTTAGCTCATCAACACAGACAAGTCAAAACTCCAAGATTCACACTTAACATCTAAATTCATTTCTACTGATTCACAACAGATGAAAATATACTGACACCAAAAACAGAGTATTTTTGGGAAAACTCATATTCTTGCACTATTCAGTTGTTTGACTTATTCAATTATAGCAACAACCTCATTTAATTAATGAACTTTACATTCACATAATGCTTCCCTTAACACCACATCACTTAAGCTTGTTCCTATAAATCCAAACTCATTCAACTTGCCTCTGTTAATACTTCAGACATTTTCGTGCATGAGTAGTAATTATTAACCACATATGTGATGCTTCAAACAATAACAGAACACCTATTTCTTCATCACCTTGCATAAATTTCTATATTTCCCAATCCAGAACCCATTCAACACAGTGTGCAATAATTCCTATTTCTCACATCAATCATCTAAGTTATTCAACACCGAAACCGAAATTCTCAATTCCATGCGTAAACAAAAGCAATCAACTAAGTATTTACGCATGTACAATAAAATGGTAGAGTATGAGTCATAATTTTTTTCAAAATTTTGCACTCTTCTTAAGGACAACTTCAATGATTCTTTTAGCTTCAACTAACCTCAACAATATCTCATAACATCTGATTCCTCAAACATGCAAAAACAAATATAGCCACATTCGGTTTTCTCTCTCAAACAGTACAGAACATATATATATGCCTCAATTTCCAAACCCATGCATGCATGTATATATTTACACCAGAAACTAAACATCATTAGAATGACTTACTTGATTTAGCTCTTAATTCTAGTAATGAGAATGGATCACATACACAGAAAGCCTAACAATTGTTATTCGGTGCTAAGTTTTTCCTTCACAGTGAAGAACACTACAGTGAAAGTTACTAACTCAAAACATCATATTCATGTATTCTTGCATGTCATTCACGTGACAATGTTCACATATGCCATTTGTCTCCACACATTCTGTTGGATCAGAAAAAGAAAGCATGCCTTATTTGGAGAAACGGTAGATTTCAAAACTTTTAAGAAATCAATTTGCAGCGGAAGCAAC
>JAOQMR010000005.1:21801858-21813065 GCA_027563865.1 Erythroxylum pelleterianum
ACCACACCAAGTTCAGTAATGAACTTCTTGATCCAAACTGCTTCCTTTGCTGCGTCTGAAGCGGCAATGTACTCTGCCTCGGTTGTTGAATCGACAGTTGTCTCTTGTTTGAAACTCTTCCAACTAACCGCCCCGTCGTTCAGTGTGAATATATAACCTAATTGAGATTTGGAATCATCCTTATCAGATTGAAAACTGGCATCTGTATGCCCACTCACTTTTAGATTTTCATTTCCATATATCAAGAAAACATCCTTAGTCCTTCACAAGTACTTGAGGATGTTCTTGACAACCACCTAATAACCCTCACTAGGATCCGATTGGTATCTGATCGTAACATTTAGAGCATATGATACATCGGGTCTCGTACATAGCATAACATACATGATAGATCCTACTGCAGACGCATACGGGATCATATTCATACGCGTCCTCTCATCTTGTATCTTTGCACACATAGATTTCGAGAGTGTTATCCCATGAGTCATGGGAAGATACCCTCTCTTGGACTGCTCCATGCTAAACCTCTATAACATCTTGTCTATGTATGTTGATTATGAAAGACCAAGCAACCTTTTCGATCCATCTCTATAGATCTTTATCCCAAAGATATAAGTTGCTTCACCAAGATCTTTCATAGCAAATTTTTTAGACAACCAAATCTTCATTCATAGCAAATTGTTTGGACAACCAAATCTTCACAAATTGTGGCATAGAGACATCGTTTCCTAGTAATAATACGTCGTCTACATATAGCACAAGGAATACGATTGCACTCCCACTAACCTTCTTATACACACAGGATTCGTCGGGATTTTGTGAGAAACCAAACTCTTTGATTATCTCATCAAAGCGGATATTCCAACTCCTGGATGCTTGTTTCAATCCATAGATGGATTTCTGAAGCTTACATACCTTTTTGCCATCATAGGAGATGAAGCCCTCTGGTTGTGTCATATACACATCTTCAGCTAGATTTCCATTTAGGAAAGTTGTGTTCACATCCATTTGTCATATCTTATAATTATAATGAGTGGCAATGGCTAGGAGTATCCTAATGGATTTAAGCATTTATATTGAGCTTAAGGTCTCGTCGTAGTCAATTTCTTATCTTTGACGAAAACCTTTGGCCACAAGCCTTGCTTTATAGGTAATCGCATTATCATTCATGTCAGTTTTCTTTTTGAAAACCCATTTACACCCTATGGGTTTTATTCCTCCAGGTGCCTCAACTAAGGTCCATACTTGGTTTTCATACATGGAATCCGTTTCTGCTTTCTTGGCACTAAGTCATTTCTCAGACTTTGAACTCTTCAAAACCTCTTCATAGATAGTAGGCTCATTATCTTCTATGAGCAATACGTAATTCTGTTCAATCACAAAAAATCCATATCTTTTGGGAACAGAGCGTATCTTATGTGGCCTACGAACTTCTTGTGTTGAAGAAGGTTGAACTGTTACTTTATCTGTATGAGTCACAGTCTCAGGTTCAAGCAATTGATTTGCGTCTGTTCGAGCATCTTGAGCTTCTTTAAGTTCAATTTTACTCCCAATGTCTTCTTTTAAAAGAAACTCTTTTTCTAAAAGGACAGCATGTTTTGAAAAAACACTTTTTGTTCCTCAGTAAGGTAAAATTGATATCACATTGTTTTTTTAGGATATCTTATGAGCAAACACTTGTCAGAATTTGCATCAAGTTTATTTAATTGTAGTCGCTTCACATAAGCCGGACAGCCCCAAACTTTCAAATGAGAAAGATGGGATTTTTTGTTAGTCCACATCTCATATGGAGTAACATCATCTGTCTTTGATGGAACTCTATTTAAAAAATAAACAGTTGTCTCGAGTGCATACCCCCAAAAGGATTTTGGTAAATTCGCAAAGCCCATCATTGACCGTACCATGTCTAACAAGGTTCAGTTTCTCCTTTCGGCCACACCATTGTGTTGTGGTGTGTAAGGTGGAGTCCATTGAGATAAAAATCTCATTATCTCTGAGATAATCTAAAAATTCTTGGTCTAAGTATTCCCCACCTTGATCGGATCGTAGTGTCTTGATTCCTTTCCCGAGTTGTTTTTCTACTTCATTTCTGAATTGTTTGAACTTTTCAAATGCATCAGATTTGTATCTCATCAGATACAGATACCCACATCGAGAATATTCATCGATAAAGATAATGAAGTAAAGAAAACCACTTCTGGCATGGATGGACATGGATGGTCATCTTGCCTAATAAACAAGATTCACATATGTCATATGATTCATAATCAAATGACCCTAAACTACCACTCTTCTGGAGTTTAGCTATGCGTCTCTCATTTATATGGCCAAGGCGACAATGTCGTAGGTAAGTCGATATTAAATCATCTCGTTTATGTTTTTCGTGTCATTGACATGCATAATTGGGTACAACATATCTAATATGTAAATTCCATTGCATAATGTACCAGTACCATAAAGCATTCTATTCAAACTAATAGAACAAACATTGTTATTGAAATTCAAATGGAAACCAGCTTTAGCTAAACAAGAAACAAGATAAAAAATAACAATCATTCAGTTTAATTACAAGACTACTGGGGAGTGACAAAAAATATGTGCCTACGGCTAATGCAACAACTCTTGCTCTATTGCCCACGCGCAGGTCTAGTTCTCCCTTCATGAGCTGTCTACTGTCCCTGAGGCCCTGCATATCATTACATATGTGTAAGCCACAACCAGTATCTAATACTCATATACTATGATTAGAAACAATATTAACCTCAATGAAAAAATACCTGATCCCTGCTTCTTCTTCAAGGACTCTAGATATACTTTATAGTTTCGCTTCAAATGGCAAGTCTTGCCACAATAGAAACAAGTTCCTTTTGGCGCAGTTTCTTTGAGTATCTTTTTAGCTGCACTTCCTTTTGGTTTCTTAGACATTTTCTTCTTTAGGTTCTTTTTCATTGAACAAGAAGAAGAAGAGTCCACCACTAGCACTGGCTTGCTATCCTTCTTGATAACTTGCTCTGCTGTCTTATCGTGGAGATTTGATTCATTCAATAATTCGACACAAACTGTGAATAACTGTCAGAAAATCTAACCAGAATTAAGTCAACACTTAATTTATAATCCATAACAAAACCAAAGATGGCCAACCTCTCAATATAGCCATTCATCTTCAGTGCATACTGCACTGCAGATGTCCCCAGAGTCATCCTAGTCATGAAGAGCAGCCTCGATGTCTTGAACCTTTCAGACTGAGATTGTTCATCAGAAAGCTCTCCAAGATGAAACACTATGGTATTAGCATGCATAAACTCATGTTGCTTCTGCAGCTCTCGTGACATAGAGGCTAGAACAATACAGGTAGCCAAGTCACTATCTTTAAGATGCTTACGATATGCTTTCTGATCCTTATCAGAAGCATTAATAGCAGGTGGATCAGGAAGTGGAACGTATAAGACATAGCCTAGCTCCTCAAATCTGAGAACAATTCTCAGATTTCTCAGCCAATCAAGAAAATTGGGTTCACTTAATGTATTAGAATTCATAAGTAAGCGCAAATTCACACTGGAAGATATCTTCAATCAACCTAAATGTGAAGAGAGAAAGAATGTTATAATATTAATACATGCATGATCATAAGGGCTTGTATGACATGCATATGGCTCCCACTAGTTTCAAAGAATCCATAGCCCTCACTATGAATCCAAAAAACAATATGACAAAGTGTCCTAGTAGGTCGATGTCCGAAATTACTAAGAATGACCTTAGGTTTATCCGACAAGCCACCTTAGGTCAATCGGTAAGTATCGGTCATATTAATTGCATCAATATGCAACTATCGTCTAGTGCTATCAACTCGTGATGTATGCACACACATTGGGTTATCAACTCTTGATACGCGTACATCTAATGTACGCTACCCAATTGCGCCTCTGTCTACGTTGACCTTGAGTTTACTCAACAAATCAATGCTTCTAGTAAAAACCAACCCATTAATATGAAAATCTTATTTTCATGGTTCGAACATATCCGTATAGAGCGAGTTTAGGTTTACCCAACAACCCTAACTCTAAAAGAATTCTGGTTCTCCCTATGTTAATGGAAGGCTTTAGTTTTTCATATTATGTGATAGGGATTTTATACTCCAGTCTCATCTAAGTCGTAAGATTATAATCACAATGACTATATGGAATGATTTAGGACGTTTCATCAATCATATTGAATCTATATCCATAATCATCTATCATCCCACCTAACAACCCTAGCATGCAGTCTTTAATGCAATCATCTCACAAGGTTTTCCTATATAGGTTGTGACGTGTTATACATTTAAAGATTTGACATTCGATTCAACTCTTGAACTAAATTGCTTTCTAATGTTGGCATCGGCTAATTTTTTAATTCATATATTTTCAATTCTAATTCAAAATACCAATATACCAAGTGTAATACCCTCTACTCTGATGTACCAATTAAACACTTTAATTGTATCATGCTTGCCATATATAGTCATACTAGACATGAAATACTCGAAATAGATTAATAAAATATTATTCTCTTAGATTTCCAAATAATTTGAGAACATCACACTATCACCTTAAGTAACTCTAGGTAATCTCCACTTCATCAAGACTACTTCGACACTTGTCACATAAATTGTGATGGCCAAAATAATCAAGAAAACTTAATATACCAACGAGACACTAATATGATATATTTGATATCCGAAAATTTTTGGAAACACAATTTCAAGCAAATCAGTTTGGAATGCATACAACATCGATGTAACATATTTCTAATCACATAAAAAAATGATCCAAGGCATTGGAACCAAAAAACACAATCAACATTTCAAACAAACCAAACCAACAGTTTTCTCAAAATCGTCCAGCTTTGCCTTTTTCTTTAAAAAAATCATTGAAACAATTTCAATAAATGCTGAGAAAATTATAAAGGCTATAACATGTTCACAACATGTTCCATGAATTTTTTCAGAATTTATTTCTTAGAAAAACTCAACCAACCTCAGCAACCAAGCCAGCCCAGAATCTGTGTTCCTCAACACAAACATTCCCAACAACACACAAGAAATTCTCAATTAAATATTCATTCATCTTGAAAACATTTTTCCATCTTCATAGACATTTATAAACATCTTAGAAACATGTTGGTGAAAGAAAATCCCAAAAACAATTTTTCTAGAATTTATTCTTGAATTTACAAGTATGCCTGTTCATGTAATGTGCATAAACGCAACAACCAAAACATTAGGGAATTAATTAGCAAAAACATATCAACTCACATTGATAATTTTTTTTCCTTCCACGAACATATTCAGCAACATCTAATGACATTATCTCTATACTGATTTCGAATTCAACACAATCAGAATGCACAACAGTCACAACCAATCAGCAGCATCACACATGTTATGGTTTCTCCTTTATACAAGGCACAAGTGACTCTGAAACTACTGTAGGAAAATCCCGGTGCGTGTATCATATACATGTGGTGTAGAAAATGACAAAAATTTATTCCAGGACTTTCCCAAAGTCCAGAATCTATATGTTTCTACAAAGAAGTACCGTAATTCTCAAACCACAACGACCAAAGGAGACCGTCTCTAACGATATCCACACAGAGATCGGAGAATCTAACCGAATCAAACTCTTTGATCTGAAAATAGTTAGAACAAAGAAGAGAGTGCCAGCTATTAACTTTGTTCTTTGGAGAGCAACGTGAGAGGAGAGGAAAAAGATGAAGCTTGGAAGAAGATGATGAAAAATGTTCCTTGATTTGTTCTTCATGATACTCCTTATTACACTTTCTTCTTTTATCTTTTATTGTTTTTGTCTCTTATTCATAAAAGGCATTAAATGCAACTTTATTAAAAGCCATCTTCCTTTCCACGTTATTCATATCTTATATACATATATATAGAAATGCTGAAGTAGTCCAGCCATACTGGAATCGGTCCTACCGGGTCCCGAGTGTGGAAAAATACCTGAGAATTGTTTCAGCAATATCGATGTCGCAATCTCTTCGGGACATATCCCGATCTCATCAGGATCCATTTAGTTCTATTGCTCTCCATATAATGGATCTCTATCCAAAACCATTTTACGAATTCTCCGAGTCACTCTTATGCGTGACCCAGCTGTGTCTAGCAACACATCATGACCCCCAATTGACCGAAAAGTAAGTGGTTTGACGAATGAACCCATGCTCACCATGAACCATCTTGCGAACCCTCTCATAGACAATTGTTGTGCAATTCGTCCCTTTACCATGCTATACCCTACTTGGTTATAAATATGGGCAAAGTGTCAACTCTCGCTAGATTGACTACGTCAAATCTAGTCCAAGTGATATCATTTTTCATCCTGGGACTCATTACTCTATATGTTAATGAAGACATTCTTCATGACATATGTACTCCGGCTATAGATTTCCAAGTAATGACCCCGACAAAAGGTCGTGGGTATCATCTTCTGCTATCACAAAAGTGGTGAATCCTCTATTGACTACTCTATTACCTTCGAATACCTCAAGATGTACCTAATTACCACCTATGAGCGACCTCTACAAAGCAATAAGTAATAGAGTCAAAGTACAAAATCAGTATCCAAGATATCCTTAAGTACCTCAAGTCTAAGGATACTTGCACCATTGCTATGATAAGATCATCACTGACATTAGAATAGGACATCTATGTGATGATCTCATAGTAGGTCATCCAATGTACTTACTACCTTTAGTAATCATCCACATCTCAACTCTAAACATCTCATGTTTATAGTTTCTGAGATCCACTGCTTGATCACATCATGGAGTTTAACATGTGTTAGTCTATCCAAACTAACAATGTCCAATCTCATTAATCCTATGACTAGGGATAATTTAGATACTAACATAATTACACATGATAGGAATCTCACTAGTATGATCACATCATGATTTCCTTCATGCTATGTCATATATTATGGACTTCATTAATTTGCTTATAGATCAATATCAATTCATAAATAATGAATACCAAATTAATGAAATATGTCTTTCTTTATTCTTGAAAATAAAGCCTGTACACAACTTTGTACAAAACATGCTGTTAGGGCACTACTCTAACAAGAGTCTGGTCCTCTCCATACGAACTATCTTTAAGTGTTATTTCATTTTAAGTTTGCTAATAAAAAGCTCTTTTCTTTACTTTCATCAGTAGCCCCTAACATTTTTAGTATCAAAGCCTCACACTACCCACAATGGTTTCCACCGACTTCACTTCCTCAACCAAACCTCCACCACCTTCCCCCTTCCTCCATAAAACCCTTCTCCTATAGAGTCAGCCAACCCTTCCAATGAAGCCATTCTCCAACAATTAGCCCTCCTTACATCCTAAATGACAGCCATGGATGTCAATATGAAGGTTTAGTCCAAAGCCAAAGGTGCTGATCATGTTACAGAACCTTACAATAATGCAAGATCATCGTGGGACAACGAAGCTAATGCCCCAATTTGACTCACCATGGTGGCTACAACACCCCTCTTGCTGACATCATACAAAGATGGAATTTCCTCGTTTTGATGAAGGAGATCCTTGCGGTTGGATTTTGAAAGCCAAAAATACTTTCGATATTACCAAACACCTAATGAACTAAAAGTTGATATTTCTGCCATGTATTTGGAAAGTGACCCCCTTGATCTCTTTTCCTAGATCAACAGTGAATGAACCCTCTTGTACTGGGAAGAACTGGTTAAGGCATTGTAGGAAAATTATGGGCTGACAGAATTTCAAAATCCTGACAAACACCTTTGTGGTATCCAACAAATAGGTACGATTTAAGAATATCATCAAGAATTCGCCAAACTATCTGTTTGAGTCAATAATTGACCTGAACATTGTCTCTTGGGCATGTTCCTCAAAGGCTTGAAAGATGACCTTAAGGCTGATATTCATATTCATAAGCCTTGATTTGTTTACAAAGCTATGAGCTTAGCCCTTGAATTTGAACAAAAAGTGGGTTCATTTCGCGTACCTCCTAGAAACCTTTCATGGTCCAATCGTCTATATTAAACCTATAATCAACACCTATTTCCGCCCTAACTATCACCATAACAGCCTAGCTCCCAATTTGTTATCAAACCCGTCCATGGGATGTGGAGCGGCAAAATCGCATAGCTCGAGGCCTTTGCTTTTGGTGCAATGAAAAATTTGCTCCTGGTCATTGTTGTAAAACAACCTTCCTCTCACTTATGGAGCAGGAAGAGATTGAGCAAATGGAAGAAGTCACAGAAGGTGACTCAACTGCTGAACTTGCAAAATTTTCATTTCATGCCATCCTAGGAAAGTCCTTTTGTGCCACAATGAAGTTACAGGAATTTCTTAATAGGTGACAGGCATTAATTTTGGTTGATAGTAGGTCTACCCACAACTTCGTATCTGATCAACTTGTGGAGGAATTACAAATGTCAGTCTAATCTGTATCAACATTTGGGGTGCAAATATGCAATGGGCAAGTCATTAGTTGCAACCGAATATGCCTAAATATTTCATTCAGTTGCCGAGTCTCACCATTACCCAAGATTATTATCCTTTTTCCATTGATGGTGTAGATTTGGTCCTAGGAATTAAATGGCTAACCTCCTTAAATACAGTCCAAGCTAATTGGAACAAGTTGTTTTTGATTTTCAATGAGAATGGAAAGCGCTATAAGCTCCAAGGCGTCCCTCCGAAATTAGTTGAAGCAACCTTCCAATACCTATCCAAAGATTCAGCTCATCCAGGTAACACTACCCCCTTATAAATTCAAAATTAATTTCCCATTTTGCATTAATTTTTGAAGATCTTATAACGTTACCACCTATCGTCAACACACCCATACCATTCGACTCCTCCCAAATTCTAAACCTCTAAATATCCATCCTTACTGCCATCCATATTTCCAAAAATCTAAAATTGAGACAAAAGTTTTAGATTTACTCAAGTCAAGTTTTATCTGCCCAAGCACTAGCCCGTTTGCTAGTCATATTCTCCTTATTAAAAAGAAAGTCAACTCTTAGCATATATGTATTAATTATAGATGCCTTAACCAATTCACCGTGTCAGATAAATACTGTAACATCCCATCACTGATGGGAAGGGTCAATTGGTCATTTCGGACGGATTAGGAGTGTGTAAATTTGTCTCAGTATGTTCATGCATGATATGGCCTCCATAAACACATAAGTTGTAATTTTTGTATATGCACATGACTGTATATGCATTCATGACATTTCCCGGCATATGTGTCTATAAATGTGATTTTTGTGAAAGATTATGATTTTGTGCTTGAAAAGTGAATTGGAGTGAAATTTTGTGAGTTTTACATTTTTGGGGAATTTTAGAAAATTTTCTGGAATTTTTCAGGGAAAATTTTCGGACCGGAAAAATTGCCAAGGGGCAGACTCATGGGATTTTCAGTACTGGAAATGACTGTCCAATGGCACTGAAAAATTAGATACATGATTTTAGGATTTATTAGTTTGAGCCATTGGAATTTGGAGAGAAATTGGAGTAGAAAATTAAATTGTTATTAGAAAGGAAATAAAAGAAGGCTTAAAAACAAGACAAGTGGCAAGTGACATGGGTCTTAGACTTAATGGTTATATAATTAACCTAATGTAAAAGGGGTCATCGGCAACGATCCATCGGCAGGGTTCTCTGGTGTAGACAAATCGGGGGCCCGTAAAGGACAGATCGACGAGCCATGTCCGACCAAACCACAGTTGAAGCAAATGGGCGGAAGACCTTCATAAGCTACCTTAATCGTTCCCCATCTAATTCCACATACGCTCGAAGAGGAGAGCTGAGATCTAGGTCCACTGCCACCCGAGCAAATTTCCCACGGTGAGTTAATTGAGTGTTACTGTCGATTTTCACGGTGCGGCCCACTAGGTTGCCCAGAGCCGTGAGTATGGAAGGGTGGTATCGAGCAACAGAGAACTCGGGGAACCTTAACCATGCCACTACATGGGTGATCTTACCGGTAGAAGGTCAGAAGGAAGAATACCATGGTTTGACGGAGAGGGCCTACCCAGCGATTATCCATGGGCTTTGCGTAAGTGTGCGGATGTAATCATTTTCTTCCTTAAAGTTAATTAGATAGAAATCATTGTCCAAATCAACTCATTTCATCGGCCCTTTTGGTTTTCATAATGCAAGTAGCCGAGCTTTGAGTATGTTGAAGCTGAGTTTTCTACCCATTAATTTGATGATCACTGCAGTAGCCCAGGCTTGGTCTAATTTACCCTTAAAAGTGTTAGATAGTTCGATGATTTCATCCTCCAGCCATGCCAGGTCCTTGTCGCCAATGCCAAGATCGGTGGTGCCTGCAACTACGGCGTTGTAGCTCAATGGGTTGGTCGATATATCCGGAGGTGGAGGGAGGAATCTTCATCCCGCTCCCGAAGCCTAACTTTCTTAGCTGTATGAGCATCCGTACGAGGAGAGTTGAGAGCGTTTTCCATTTTTTCCATTCTGGTTGCTTGAAGTTCTTACTCTCTTGTTGCCGTAACGATCTAACTTGCCTTCATCTTTCACAAATCATTTTCTTTGTGTATTTCTAAAAATCTTATACTGTTAATTAATTGCATGATATGGTATACCATTTATCCATTCCAGCAAGACTACATGCGCCCTTTCACGATATTTAATGCTTAGTTAAGATAATACTCAAAGCAACGAAGTTTGACATCAACTTATAACATGTAACGCCCCATTTTAGGGGTTATAATATTAAAGAAATTCAGCACGTTTTATGTTTGCTATTTGAATATTGCTAAATTGTGCATAAGAATTTTGGCGTGCATTCATGACATTTTCCGGGTAAATTGGTTTAATGAGATTTCTGATTTATTTGGGGTGTATTAATATAACTTTGGCAATTTTCGTATACTTTGAATATTTTTAGAAATTGTTGGTAAATTATTTTTGATGTGAAAATTTAAGTGGAAAGTCATTTTATTATTTCTTAATTTTTGGTGAATTTTAGGAATTTTTGGAAAATTTTGGATATTTTTCTAGATTCATAATAAATAAGTAAAAATAAATTAATAAATAAATAAATAAAGGACGAATTACGTTATAACGAGTGGTTAGCATGCAAGGTGACATGGGGAGGGACAAATGGCTTCGTGCATGGGTGATTTCTGGCATTAAACGAACAACACCCACGTTATCT
>JAOQMR010000005.1:21849873-21859888 GCA_027563865.1 Erythroxylum pelleterianum
AATTTGTTTCCGTTGGTAATTTTCTGACAAAAAAATTTACCGACCGAACAGAATAACCGTCGGTAAATTTACCAACGGGAACAAATTTCCGTCGGTAAATTTACCGACAACCGTTTCTCCGACGCCGTCATCCGTAGGTAAATTCCGTCGCTAATTAAGCTTACCGACGGAATATGTACAAAGTCCGTCAGTAATTTCCGTCGCTAAACTCTATTTTTCTTGTAGTTTATTATGAGGTGATAACTGAGGTTATAACTTAGTGAATGAATTGTTGATATCAAAGGGCCAAAGGCATGAGTATAATGGGAATGAAGATGTTCATGTAGTTGTGCTTCAAAGGAGTTGAGTAATATATGTTAAGTAAAGGTGAATGAAAATTAGATATTATGAGAGAAAATAATGCTTGAAAAGAAATGACAAGTAATTGAATTATGATATTATAATAACCAAGTGTTCTTGAGGTGTAAACATGAGAATAAACTAGACATATACAAATGATAAGGTTTGAATGATCAAGAGACATGATTAAAGAAACATACCCACAATAGTCAAATTGAGCATGCATTATACATTACACCTAAACATATGTGTATGATTGAATGTTTATGTGATTGTGAAATTAATAATGTGTGTGCAATATATGGATTACATAATATTCATATGCAGGATAAAACGACCGCATCCAGATTTTTTCAGATCATGGAAGCTAATGCTAATATGGAGCGTACTGTGAGTCGACCTAAATGGTCTCATTTTCATTGTTTGTTATGTTAAATTTCTGTATTGAATTACTACTGATATGATTGATGTGAATGTGTTGATTCCGAACAATAAATGTCCGAGGCATTTGATGCATGCAAAAATCATTGGAAGTACTCCTTGAATGTGAATTTGAATGAATAAGTGATACTCAACATTATTGTTGAATGTCAGACTAAGGTCAGATGATAAATGTGAATGTGAAACTGAAATCAAGTGACTGATATAATATATGTGAATTTGATGCATCTCATTACATAAATGCATGACAGCATAAAGGTTGTTATGACCGAAGTAACTACCGAAACAGAGCTTAAAGCTCAGAAACTGAAAAATAGCTTAAAGCTTGGAATATACACAAGAGCCACGGGCTCAGTTATTAGTGTCAGGTATGCACAAAGGGATATGGGACAATATCTGAAACAAACCTATTATCCACAAGGGCTATGGGCCAGTAAATAAGTACTTGGTCACAATAATAATAATTGAAAGTGAATTTCATAAGCATTGCATATGCATATAATATGTATGATTTAAATGGTTGAAATAAATAGTTTGAATGATTTCTGAATGTTAAATATGATTTAAGTAAATATGAAATGTATGTGACTCAACATGTTGAATTGATGAATTGATGTGTTATGCGATTGAGTGAGCCATCAAGGATGGCCCAATCATTGAATTCGCAAAACTCAACCCAAAATTTGCAACATTTTTCAGGCTTAGAGAAGATCTCCAATTAGACAAATTGAAGTCTAGCCACTGCATTCGAATAAGAGATAGAGGATGGGATTAGTTCTCGTTTGCATATATTTTTCATTATTTTGTATTAAAGAATGTATTCTGCAATTATTGTGTCACGTGTATCTGAATAATGTTGTTTTGTAATGATTTTCCAAATTGGAAATGTTTGTAAATGAGATTGATCAATGAGTGTAATAATAATTGTGATTATGATGTTTATGGAGAAAAAAAAGTGGGCCCAATTTTATTAGTGGTTTTTCGAAATATGCGTGTGATGCGTGAAAAGTTTTTAATGGTTATGATTGATTGACTGTTCTAATATGTCACCCTAGTAGAGTATGTTCTCGAATACCGTCAGTATGTTTGGGGATATGCACTATAAGAGTAGGGTGCTACAGAAATGGCTTTAAAACAAGAATATGTCATATCATTAATAGTAAGGTTAAGAATATGATAAGCACATGCCATATATAATGCTCTTGAATTTATTTCAAATAATAGCTTTTGAACCCTTTGGTGTTTTCCCTTCATATTATAACCATTTTCATAACCTTGACCCCTCACATTATAGACATTAAGATCAAGAGACTGAAAGGAATTCAATAATTCATTGAAAAATCTCAATCTAGATGTGTCATCTACATTTAAAAACTCTAAAATGTATTCCTCTATTTTAATTTTTTAATTTGATATATTCACACGTCGTACTAACAAACTCATTTGTTCTTGATGGCTCAAATTTAGATTATAATCAAGAATAATAGAGATGTATTTCGCCTCTTTAATGATCTTTATGTTAGAACTTCTAATACTATAGGCCAACGGAAAAATCAACTCATTTTGAATTTTGTGACTAAGATAATAATGATGAATTTCATAATTTTGAATGCATCTAACATGATCTTGTATTACTACATCAAATTCAGCAATCATCTCAATTAATCCAAAAAGTTACCGTTTCTATCTTAGTAAAGTTTTTCATTGGATCCTCAAAAAGTCAAATTATATTTAACAAGACATCTCACAACATAAACTATTCTCAACAAAACTTGTCTCTAACTTTATTTCTCCTTTACAATTTCTTGTTGCAAGTCTTTATCAGTTTTTTGATTTTTGGTCAAGCTTACTCTTAATTCATTCTAAGTCCTCATGCTAGTCATATGCTCAATAATATTCTCATGTTATTTAAGTATCTCACTAAAATGTTTCCAATCTCTAAGTCCATCATTTGCTAATACACTTTGTTCGCTAATAGATTTGAACAACTTACAACAAGAACAATATCTATATGTTTAGAGTAAATCAACCATTTTTTATCACTAATCTCTTCATTACTCAATTTTCTAGAATAATATAAATATGAAAAATGATGAGAGCTGTTGTCCAAATGAAATACAAGATTTAATTTTCTTATAAGCCCGTTTTCAACTAAAATGTCTCTAACTTTATTATCAAAATTATCCCAATTTCTAGGATCATAAATATCCAATATAGGAATTAGTTGCTCATCTACCCTTAAAATTTCTAAATTGGATGTATTTAGTAGATGATCATGCTCACTCAAATTACTAATATCATCATGAATATAAATCTCAATACTTAAAATTTCTTTATGCTGTTTGAAATTACCTTTACCTAGTTCCTCATAATTCTCACTAGAGGAGCCCACTCTTTTAATAAATTTATTAATTGCTCCTTTTTGGAATTCAATTAACTATTCTACTTGTTTTCCTTTTTTTCCTTTTTTCACTTCCAGACAAATGTTTTGTAGGTAACATCTTATAAATCAATTATAACATAATTAGATTGAAAAAAGAACAAAAGCATATATATAGAACTGGAAGAAGTATGTAGGTATAACATAACACCGATAACTCAATAATATATCACAAAGATATATCAATGGTATTATCTTTGACAGAGGAAAAAAATAAATATTAAAATTTAATATTCTATATTAAAAATGAAAAAAATTAAAAACAAACTTTTATGATAAAAGCTATCATATTCAAAATCTAATTTTGATTTTCAAGTAATTTTAAAACATGAAAAACTAACATTGATTTACTTTTCACCAAAGATAACAGATATTGAAATTACAATGGATCTAATCTTCATGGTGATGATAATAGGTCAACGAAAAAGAGAAATTAATTCTCTTTTTGACAATTGAATTACAATGTATCTATTGTAAAAAACAGAATTGATTTTTTCAACAAAAATAAAAGTTTTCAATGTAACTATATTATAATAAATTAAATATTAAATAAATTTAAAAACCAATAGAGTGAATATTTTAATTTTGTTTTCATATCATTTTTATTAATGATATTTTCTTATATTTTATTAAAATTAATAATTAAATATATAATATAATATAATCAATTTTTAAATCTCAGGTAATGATGGTTGTTGAATTAAAAAACTAAAGTTTTTGTGTTAATTCTTTAAAAAATAGTGTTTTTATGCTCCATGTACTTCAAAAATTCATTGCAACTATTATTGTTGTTACCGTGTTATACCATCCACTAAATAAGCATTCGTGAAAAAGTTAAACATGAATGAGTGAATTGATTATTAAGTATTATTGTATTTTTTGCATTATTCTAGTGTCATATTAACTTTTCTATTATTAAAGATACCTCACCCACTTTGATTTTTTATATACAAATAGATTCCTTCCTAAAATAGACTTATAAATAAGAATAAAACTCCCTAATTAGTGTCGATCAAGCTCCCTAATTGATGTAGGACTTATGCATATTTTCTTATAAAAGATATAATCATGTCCACCCTAACATTGTCAAATGTTGTATGAATGATCAAATATTGTTAGAGGAGACAAATTAATTATAATGTATTCATGTATTCAGTAAGATAAAAATATAAAGAAAAAACTAGAAATTTTACCTTTAAATTATCACTCAGAAGTTAGAACCATGAAAATCTTTGGCTATCAATTCTTGGTTTAGGGTATCTTAGATTCATACGCTGATGGAAATAAAACAGCTAGAGTAAGAACTATAGCCAAATGCTTGAAATAAATTTATGAATAGATTAACATAAAAAGTTAACGTTAAAACTCTTCAAAAGAATATAAAAGCTAACGTTAAATTTGGAAGTAGCACTCTCGTCGAAACTTGAAGAAATTAAAATTTAAGAGTCTCTTCCATTAATTAATTTTGATTAATTTTGCTCTTTATGAGGATCAAAAAATAATGAACACCACTCAATATATATAGAAGAAAATATACTTAATCATATGCAAGCATCCACAAAAAAGAACTCACACAACCAATGTAAAAGATGGTTCCATAAGTTTTAAAGAACAAGTCAAAATCAAATAAAAGAACGTAACCCAAAAAGCATAGGAGTAAGACATGTAAAGAGTGAGTTTAAACTCTCTTTTCTTACCTAAGCCCCTTATTACCATTTAGGATAACTATAATTTGAACTTTTTATTTAAAGCTTAGACTTCAAATGGAAAAAAATGTTTAGACGCTTGACTCCTCCTCCAGTGGGTTCCTTCCTTTGCCCTTAACCTCTTTTCCTTATAACCTCCATCCCAGCCATAAAAATCAATATGTTCCTTTCCTTACTCCTTCATCTACTCAAAAGAGTTGGAAGTAGGTCCTTAGAGATGTAACAAACCTCTCTTTGCACTATTGTACTACGTAGGAAATAAAGGGAAGAACTATCATTGCTCCTAAGATCGAAATACTTAGAGCTGGAGCTGCTACCTAGGAGTCTTCCTTAGTTGAATTCTTCATAGGTTCTCACCCTCCATTTCCTATAATCTCAAATTAGGCAAAAAAAAAAGGTTTGGAAGAATAAAGGACCACAGGTTGTTCTCCTTGTTAAAGATAATTTATTAATTTTCTCATTTCTTTCTCAAAATGATGCATTTAAACTGATAGAATAGGGTCTTTGGCATCTTAGATAGCTTCCAATATTCCTATAAAAATGGTAGCCAAGTGTAAATTTGAGAATAATTAATCAATAGAGCATTCCATATGTGTCAATTTTAAAAATCTTTAATTAGAATAGTGAACCAAGATTTGAGCTTGTTATCTAGTTACATTGGCAAGCAATTATTTCAAGATGCAAGGGAGGCAATGGAAACCTATAGGGAAAATCTTTAAAAAGAAGGATTATTACAAACTAATTGAGATAGAGGCATATGATGTGGAAGCGAAGCAGGTGAAGTAGCAAATGATAAACAATAGGATACAAAGTCACTAGCTTATTGAAGATGTGAATCAACTGGAAGTTCAGGAAGTTGTGAATATAAATACTATCAACCTGACTCGAGATAACATTCCAAACTCTCCTAATGATACAGGTATGTTGAATGACATTGCAAATAATCTAGAGGAGCAAAATAGAGAAGGAGGAGATATTGTACTTGGAAGAAAGGAAAATAAGGTAAATATAGTTGAGCAAGTAAGAAAGGAAGGTGATCTTGTGCATGGCAAGCTAATAGGTTACACATAAAATGTGGCAATATTAGACCTAATGTATAATTCCTCTATAAAAGTCAATCAAGAAGGATTTTAAAGTTCTAAGAATATGATATCAAGGAGTAGAATTAGAGTAAAAGCTTCAAACGTATAACCATTCTTATATAGAATGTTCATAGATTGAATTGCCCTTAAATCTTTAAGCTTTAAGCGATTATGTCACCTTGTTAGAATAAAAGATTAGTGATGGAAAAGAGCTTAAGAGTCTATAAAAGAAATAAAAGAGGAAAAATTAGTCAACCACAAGCCTTAATATGATGGGATAGAGGATTGGAATTGAGTTGATGTAAAAGAAAATAAGGGCTTAATTTTGATTATTTTAGGATTCATTATTAGATAGGAAATAGTAGTAAGATAATTATGTTATCCTATTCTTAGATATGTTATTCTATTTGTGTAAGACATAATCATATAGAATTTTTATTAGAATATAATTAAATTTGTTATGAAGCCTTTCCTACTATAATAAAGTTTATACGAACTTCTTTATAAATATGTGTATCCTTAGCCCTTCAATAATAAGTTACCCTGAATTTTTTCTACAACATTGAGTTTTCAACTAGAAAATGTGATGCTTTCTTCTAAAAGTGATTCATAAACCCTACGAGTGATTCCTAGTTTCCTACCCTCCTTTGTTTCTTTTTTCACTAAATTCTAGCAATTAAAACCATAAAATACTAGCCTAATGTTAGTTATATATTTTTAAATTTTGTGAGTTTTAGCTACTAGTTAGTACTTCTTCTATTTATCCAACATTAATTTTGGTATTAGAGCTTTGATTCACAATGGCAACATGTAGTGAAAAGGCTTTTAGAAGATTACTCAACAACCAAAAGCAAGATCAAATACTTTTGAGAATTATTGAAAGATTAGACATTAATGACCCTTGATCACAAGGTCCTCTAATAACTAGTCCAGAAAACAACATCAGATTTATAAGATCAGTATTTATCTTATTCTGTGTTAAGAATGACTTCAAACAAGCTGGGCATAATTGAAGCAAATGAGTTTAAAATTTTATAGAAGAAATAAGAAGGAAAAATTAATCAACCACAAGCCTTATTTTAGCGGGATAGATGATGGAAATTGAATTGACAACAAAAAATATTAAGGGTTGAAATTTAGATTACATTAGGATCCTTATTAAATAAGAAGTAGTAATAATATAACTATATTATTTTAGTTTTAGTTTTATTATCCTATTTGTTTAGGACTTAAACATATATAATTTTTATTAGAATAGGATCTAAATTTGTTAAGAACTTTTTCCTATTAGAATAAGGGATCTAAGATCTTCTATATAAATGTGTGTATCCTCAAACTTTCAATAATAAGTTATTTTGATTTTTTTCTACAAAATTATGTTTTCAATTAGAAGGTGATGCTTTCTTATAAGAGTAATTCTTAGACCTAATGGTGATTCTTAGTTTCCTACCCTCTCTCATTTGTGTTCTTCATTAAATTCCAACAACCACAACCCTAAATCCTAGCCTAATATCAACTATACTTCCTAATTTATGAGTTTTAGCTACTAGATAGCATTTCTTTTAATTGTCATACTTCAATTTTGTATTAGAGCTTTGGTTCACAATGGTAACATATAACATTCTTCCATAAGGCGTATAGAAGAATACTTAACAACTAAGAGCGAGATGAAGTTTATTTGAGAATCATCAAAATATTAGACATTAATGACCCTCAATCATAAGTGCTCCAAGAACTAGTCCAAAAAACAACATTAGATTTATAAGATCAGTATTTGTCTCATTCTATATTAAAGAAAACTTCAAATAAGCCGGGGAGAATTGAAACAAATGAGTATAAAATTTTATAGAAGAAATATGGAAGGAAAAATTAGTTAACAACAAGCCTTAATTTATTGGGATGGAGGATAGGGATTGAGTTGAAAACAGAAATAATAAGGATTGAATTTCATATTCTATTAGGATCCTTATTAGATAGAAAGTAGTGGTAAGATAACTATGTTATTCTAGTTTTAGATATGTTATTCTATTTAGTTAGCACTTAAACATATAGAATTTTATTATAATAGGATTTAAATTTGTTAGGAGCCCTTTCCTACTAGAATAATAAGATCTTCTCTATAAACATATATCCTTAGCCCTTAGATAACAAGCGATCCTAAATTTTTCTACAAACTTGGGTTTTTATCTAAAAGGTGGAAAACTATCCTTTTAACAAGCTACCCTTATCAGAAATTTTACAGTGGTTGATAACCAACCATAGCAAGTTCCTTAGCAGTGATCTAGCAGTGTATCTCATTAGAATTGCTAATTTTTTGTGCTTAATTTAGAAGGAATGTAATGTTAGGCATTTTAAGTAACAAGTGACTTATAATGCTATCACCTTAAATCTCACTCTTACTAGCATAAGAGAACAACTACTCCTATGTAAAGATTTTAGTCAACTGAGCTGGAGTATTAAACGGGTATAGAGACTACAGTAACAAAGTCCCACATTCATATACAAATTCATTGTAGCTATTAGCTAAGTTGGTGTTAATATTCATTTTCTAGAGAAATGAAGGATGGCACTGGTATAATTTTATCACCCATGCAATTTTTGCTTTTAAGAAGATTCTATAATAAGCTTAAGCTTACCTTATTAGATGGTGAGGGAAGTTGGTGAAGATGAAGCTTGGGAGTAAACTATTGGATGCAACTGGTTCTCCCTACTAGGCCTCCTACTGGTTTTGTTGTGGGAAGATGTCATCAGATGACTATTGGATTGTCTACAAATGTGCATGTCTTTCATATGTTAAGTTAATAGCTTGTATACTTGGTTAATAGTTTGTATGGATACAAAGATAGTTCTCCTAAGTATATTGGTCGTTGTTTACATACATTGGATGCTACCAAAATGTACTAAACTTTGTCTATATTTTCAGTGGAAAATTTGTAACTTTTCCACACAAAAAAGTGAGTTATAAGCATAAAGGAATTTCATGAAGATAACGGAAGAACCATGAAGAATCAAAGACCATATATGAATAACAAAGATAGAGTATAGGTATTAGGGATCTAATGCAAAGTAGGGATTAGATGATACCCGAGGTTAGTTATGGGGAAATTAAAGGAAAATAGGGAAATGGGTTTATAATTAATAAGTTAATTCTATAACAAATCTTAAATTAATATCTTTATTACACGTTAAATGTCATATTGGCATATGACTTTATCGGCATGCCACGTAGACCAACATAACAGGGATATAATATTAAGTAGATGGAGGCATGATATAATGAGCCCTTCTAGGGCAAATTGTTCTATTTTAATAATGTTATATGGGTAAACTAGTATTAGAGATAATGATAGGGGCCATCTTAAAACTTTTGTCAAACGTTGAGGGGCCTTTTTAGAACTTTTGTCAATTTTTTTAATATAGTAATATTATTATCTCTAAATAGTAGTGGCATCTCTTATTTAAGGTTGTGGCTTTTTTACATATAATTTTTACATTATAGAGTAATGGTAGTTAAATTATTGGTTAATATATTTTTAATATAAATAATTGTATTTTTTGTACATTGTACCAAAACAAGAAATACTTGAATTAAAACATGAATCTATGTCGGACCCCGCTTCCGGAGCCCGACGGTCCCGGGGAAGTGGGCCTGGCTGAAACCCACTCCCGAGACCTGAGCCTGGCTAGCACATTAAAAGTGAGTCTGGCTGCTGAACTACACTGGTGGTGGATGTACACTGAACCGACCTCAAAACTAAAATCTGCTCTCATGAAAAACTGAAATAATCTTCCCACACGAGTGTCCGTTAAACGGACATGAACCGAACTTGGAGTCCAATTTGACCCGAACGTGTCCGTTAAACGGACATGCGTGTCCGTCTAACTGACATGAACTGGCTAAGGGCACTGTTTCACCCGAGACTGACTGGAGTGTCCGTTTGACGGACATGAAGCGGCCAAAGGGGGTAATTCTCACCCGAATGTGTCCGTTAAACGGACATGCGTGT
>JAOQMR010000005.1:21873220-21892870 GCA_027563865.1 Erythroxylum pelleterianum
GACGATAGAAATGAGACGGAAGAAATGAGACAATAGAAATGAGACGGAAGAAAAGTAGACGATAGAAATGAGACGGAAGAAATGAGACGATAGAAATGAGACGGAAGAAAATGAGACGGAAGAAAGTGAGACAATGCAAAAGTGAGATGATACAGAAGGTAGACGATAGAATTGGCCTTTGAGGTCTTCATGAAATTGTAGATCTTGAAGTGCTCTTTCCAATAGTCCAAAAACGAAGTTAATCCGACATCTGTAGTGAGAGTTATGGTAATTGCACCAAGGTATGTACAATACCAGTAAAGAGATGAACATGTTAGATTCTTTTGGCCATAACTTTTTCTTTAGACATCCAAATGACTTGATTCTTTAACCATTGGATTCGTAAGACATTGATCTACATCTCTACCAAGAATCATAACTATATGAAATGAATGGAGAAAGATTAAGTGAAAATAGTGGCACGGGTACAGTGAGTGTGCCCTTAAAGGTTATGTACTGGTGTTATTCCACTGAACATACTTTAGTATTTTAGTGATTTATGGAGTTCTACTGATCCAAATGAGATGATTTTTGTTGTGTGGTAAACTAGAGACATAGGGATACAAATGGTACGAAGAAATTGGAATATAGATGAAAAAAGTAATTAATTTTATAAATTAAAGTATTAAAATACTTAAATATAGATATGCATGCTTACTACAAAATAACTTTACTAAACTGACCCGATATTGAGGATTGTAAATGAAATATTACTTGTGTGTTTTATGCCCTCATTGTAATCGAAGTATAATTCATTTTTCGATAAAATATCTCATATAAGAATTACTATGTTTTGATATTATTTATGACTTATTATATTTAGGATAAGTCAAACAATAGTACTTAGATATAATATAAACTATATGAAAATAATTAAGTAAATTAATAAAGTATTCTTTATCTTAAAGTATTGAGGAGGAATATTCTATTGATCTTTGTTAAACCATGAGAGATTCTAATCAATATTTTGATGATGACAAAATATAAGTACTGCTAATAAATTTATTCTTTTGATGAAAAAAAATATAAGAATAAGTTATTATCATAAATTGTTAATAAAAAAAGACAAAGTTTGCAACTTACAAAGAAAAAACAAAGTCAAGAACAAAAGAAGAATACGGAACATCAAGTCATTCTTTAGTTTGTCATATTAATTGTAATCTCAATTAATCACTTTGATGTTTTAAAAGGCTTACTATCAATGTTATGAATATTGTAACGATACTGATATCAGATTTGGTTCTGGTATGGTACTATACTGGCACCGGTCAATATCAAGTACTGTTTCGATTAATTTTTTAAATTTATAAAATACTCCTTGGTCTTTTTTTTTTAAATTGCAAAACAGCCTTTCTATATATTGTACTATATAATTTATAATTTTACACAAAATTTGTCTCCAAAAATCATAATAAATAAAATTTAAAATAATAACAATTTATTTATTTTCTTAATATTATTTTCACATATCCACATATAAATAATAACCACAATTGTTATTTAAAGAAAAATTTTTAAAGTAAATTTCTATTATTAATATAATCAAATGTATACTAAATATAATAGTGTAAATCATATAAATTAAAATATGTTCATTCATAATAACTAATAATTACAATTAAATTAAAAATAATACAGATGCTGTTAATTTTTTTACTATAATAATTCTTAATTTTTACAATAAAAATAATATTATCATAATTATAATTATAAATTAAAAAGATACATTTTGTCATCTTAATTATATTTATAAATAAATTAATGAAAAATATATTAAATTTTATTCAATAATTTAAATTTTACAATATATAGTTTATTTCAAATTTTTAAATTTTTTTAAATATATGTATAAATAATGAAAAGAAATCCATATCTATAAACCTATAAAGTTAAAATTAAAAATAATAAAATTTAAAGTGAATTTATATTATTAATATAATCAAATAGACACTAAATATAAGATTCTAAATCATATAAATTAAATTATATTTGTTAACAAAAAAATAATTATAATTTAACTAAAAGTAATACAAACACCATTAAAAATTTTATTATAATAATTCTTAAATTTGACAATAAAAATAATATTATCAAAGATAAATGGCTTTGTCATCTTAATTATATTTTATCAATCAATTAATTAACAATATATTAAATTTTATCCAATAATTAAATTTTTTAAAGTGAATTTATATTATTAATATAATCAAGTAGATTCTAAATATAAGATTCTAAAGCATATAAATTAAAATATGTTCATTAGCAAAAAACAATAATTATGATTTAACTAAAAGTAATACAAACACCACTAAAAATTTTATTCTAATAATTCTTAAATTTGAAAATAAAAATAATATTATCAAAGATAAATGACCTTTGTCATCTAAATTATATTTTATAAATAAATTAATTAACAATATATTAAATTTTATTTAATAATTTAAATTTTACAATATACAATTTATTTTCAATTTTACAAAGTTTTAGAAAAAAATATAAAAATAATGAAAACAAATCCATATCTATAAACCTATTAAAAGAAAGAGAGAGAGTAGCTCTGTGTTAGGGTAGGAAAGGGAGGTTCTAAGAATTTTTTTATATAAAACATTCCTCCAAAAATTTTAAATTTATCGGCTAGTACTACCAGAGATCATTGGTACCGACTGGTACCGACAATTGCTAATTATATACCGAATTTCGTAACATTTTTTGGCCAGCACAGTATCTTCTGACCGACATAGGGAACACATAATATTGATCACTATGTATAAACATTTTATTCTACTTCATTGCATCAGTCTTTTGTTCATCAAGAGGCATTGAAGCTTTTGGTTTTAATAGAAAAGGTTCTTGATCTTTCAAAGAATCTTTAGGGAATAAATTATAACTATATTAAATAAATTGAGTTTGAGCAGTTGAAGGTTTCAAATGCATATGTTTTTGGGGCATTATTCAACATATGTTGGATAGTGGTTAACCATATAAGTCAAAGTTATTAAATTTGATGTACTGAGAATTTATTATAATATTGATTGATGTACTGGTTGACCAATATACTATATTAGTTTATTAATATGCCTACTGATTGACTAATGTCTCAACGGCTAGTAAATCTATGTATTTAATACACATTGGTCAACTAATATGCTTACTACAAGAGTTAAGATACTTAGTGACAACTTTTTTGTGACTAATTATCATTTCATCACAAATATGAATTTTTTGTGACAAAACAAATTATTGACACTATTGTTTGGATTAACTGTGATGATTTATTTTTTGCCACCAATACAATGATAATTGTGACAATTTAGTATCTTTCACAATTAAATTTTCACTATTAATATTTTAATAGTATCAAAATTTTCTTTTATCATTAAGTTCTGTCACTAAAAGCATATGCAATTTAGCATCAAGGTAATTTTGGTGAGAATGAGTTGTAATTGTGATAAAACATATGTTGGTCACTAATTTTCTAGTTATTGTGACAAAATATAGTTTGGTTACTATTATTTTTCTCTTGCTGTGACGAAATAGTTTATTGTCACACGATATTTTACTTTTTGTAACAGAAGCTTTTGTCAATAAAAATTGAATTAGTTCATGTCTACTTAATATTGTCATAAAAACAAAACTATTACCATGGTCACTACTATTCATAACTTTTGTGACAAGAAATTTTGGTGTCACTTGATCATCAACTTTTTGTTACAAAGGTTATTGTCAATATAAACGTAACAAATTAATGATAACTATATCTTGTTATAATAACATATTAAAATTAACCACTTTAATGATTAATTTTGTTATTATTGTACGAACTTGTCTCATCATCATTCAAAAAAATAATTAATTAAAATAATATTGATTTAATTCAATTTGATTATATCAAAACTGAACTATCAAGTCAAGCCCAAATTATCTTTCAATTAGGCATGATTTTAAATTCATGATCGTCATATCATGTTTGGGTTTAAGTTGAATTATATTTTGAATGTGGTTTATTTATTGTAAATATAATCATAATTATAATTGTATTGTTTATAATTATAATTACTATTATTTGCAATTGAAATATAATTTAGATTATTATTATTTGCAATTGGAATATAATTTACATTTCATAATTTAAAAGTTTTCCGTATAATAGTAGACTAAATTCCTTTTCTTTTAATGTAGGAATAATTTTTATAAAAAGTAAAATCACAAGCTTACGGAGATGTCATTCTTTTGAAAGGGGAAAATACATTAAAATTTAAATAATTTATATATTGAATTTATTTTTAGGACAATGTTGGATTAATTTATACCTAAGATCAAGATTTATATTTAAGAAAATATTTTTGCCAAAAAATTTATACTAAAAATTTAAAGTTTTTATTAGTTTAGGAGTAAATTTTCTTAAAGTTTAATGTTAAAAAAACAACAAAACTTTTAAAATGAGCACTAAATATTTTTAAAAATTTTTATTTTTGAGTTATTAAGGCTTGATAAATTGATCACTATGAATGAACCCTCGTACTTTAAAGAAATTACATTCAAGTCCAAGATTGAAGACATTAGAGAAACGAACAATTGAGAGCATTCAGTACTTGAAAAGGTCCTTCGCCCCTCGCTCCCTTCTAGAAACCTTGAACAAAACCCTAAGGCCCTATTTGGTTGAGGGGCTATTAGTGTAATGAGATGAAACGTAACACACATAGAATAAAATAAAATAAAATTTATTAAATAATTAATAATAGATTGTATATAATTAATAATAAAATAATTTAATTTAATAAAAAGTTTATTAATGAAAATAAAAATAATTTTAAAAATTATTCTTTAATTGTTTGTATATATTTTTATATAAATATAAATATAAACAAATTATTTTTAAATATAAATCACTTAAAATAAAATAAAATTTATTAAATAATTAATAATAATATTTTAATATAATTAATAATAAATTGTATATAATTAATAATAAAATAATAAACCTCCTGCAACAACCATTTTAATATAAAAGGTTTAATAGTCATTTATTATACATTCTATTTCATTATAAACCGTTCCGTTCCGTTCCATCACAGTCCATTCCATTCGATTATAAACCTGTTGGACCCCGTTTTCGGAGCCCAACTATCAGTTCCTGATACCGAAGAACGTTAGACCCGAGTCCCGACGCCCAAAACTGAACCCGGGGTGACCCATCGGGACAGTGGTATGAGATAAAAGCAAATCCCAGCGTGGCAGCAAAAGGAGTTCGCCGCGGCATAAGTCATTCCTCGCCGCGGTGAAGTCGCAAAAAGGGCCGCTCGTCGCGGCAACATATCGGTTCGCTGCAGCGAACCAATGGAAGTTCGCCGCAACGACCACTGGCTTCGCCGCGGCGAAAGTCCCAAAATTAGAAACCCGACATCCAACATTCAACCATTCAAAACAAACCCATACGTTCACATCTAACAACAAACTAAGCATACTCATACACAAAAGAAACTTCAATTTTGCATACCATTACAAATCCAATGAGTTCGAACAAACTTTACTTACATAACATCATACATACCAAAGCTTAAAACAAAATACATAAGGATGCTCAATGTTGACATGCTTACTAAGCTATCCCAAAATAGTTACTAACTTAGTACAAGGATCTCTAACTATTGCGGAGTTTTCGATGCCTTGCAAAGGTCAATGTCGTCTTGAGTCGCACTTGAGGAGGGAAAAATAATGGGTTGAGCTACACAGCTCAGTGGCTAATATATTTATAGCCATCAGTAACTAGCACAAATTCAAGCATATGTATGTATATATGTCCAGCAATTCTAGCACTCACATTATATTCAAGCAATTTACACATTCATCACATTTATCTCAACTCACAAAACATCTCATAACATATAACACTTAATATGCTTTATAATGAATAGTTCAATTATGCAATGCACATCAAACGGCTCGAGGGTTCCATGAAATAGAATGAGGAAATCGAAGGTTACCCCATGAACAGAATGAGCCCATTTCAGAGCTCATATGCCACAAGCGGGCAGCCGGGAGAAGGCTCTTGTCAACGTGCACGTGACGAACAGAATGGTTCCACTCTCGCCCAAACAGAAGCACATAATCATGCTCAGAATCATCATGCTTTTTCTTCTTTCTTTTTATTTATACAGAATACCATGACAGATATTAAGGCATAACATGATCAAAATCATCATTTGCTTATATCAAATATCGTGCTTCTTTCAAGGTATAACGAAAGCAGAATCATTATAATCTTTTAACAATCATTCTCAAACAATTAATCACATATTCAATCAAAATGTTATGCATCTTTCAATGCATAACATAAAACACATATTCACACATAGGCAAAAATTTGCCCAATCACACAATAACTGTAAATATATCACCCACCTAATGTCGCTTGATAATCCAAATTCAACGTTGTCTTTCCTCTTGCTTTTGGATTGGGTCCACTTGGTTTCCTATAACAAACCAAGCTCACATTCAAACAATATTCAAAGGAAATTCATAAGGCTTCAATAATCAAAAGTGCTAAGATTGAACTATAACCCTTTCAAACCTAGACTTTCGATTCGACTTTTCCATGATCGTTATGATCAGATAAATGAAGACATTTGGTAACACTTCCTTCTAGACAAATGTTCTTCATATTCTCAAGTTTCTAACGACACCAAACTCATTCAATTTGGTTCAGAAATATGGAAGTTATACTCCAAACATGTTGGGACTATCCTTATGTTGAAACAATATTCTATCCTCAACTTCCATCCAAAAATTGAGATTCTTCTATACTGAATTAAGACTTCATTTCTTCATAAAACTGGTATCCCTATGTCTTTAGTTTACACCAAATCAAAAATCACCTCATTTGGACATCTACAGCAAATGTTATGCCCAAAATACTGAATAATGTCTGTGTAGGAAAATAGGTTTAGCCGCGGTGAAATCAGAAGCTCACCGCGGCGCCGCGGCGAACAAGCCCAGAAACCTCCCGAAAACCTATTTTTCGACATTCTTCATCTATATACTTCTCATCCTTCAAATATCACTCATCTTAACACTCAAAATCATTGACAAACACAATATTATCATGAACCCTAGAAGATTAAAACATTTTTCATACACCATTCAACAACAACTTCCTACACACATTCAACCCCATTTTCCCTTCTAGCTATCACTAAATAAGGTTCATTCATCAAATCAAAAGAGGTTAATGCTTATACTTACTTGCTTTAGCTTCAAATCTTCAAGATCTCCACAACCCTAGCTTGATTTTCCCCTCTTCTTGTTTTCTTCACACACCCGCGACACTCTCTTCTCAAACAAGACAAAAATCACTTCTTCTTCTAACTTACACTCTTAAAGCTTGTAAAATGACCCTTAAGCCCTTCCATTTATGTCTTAAAACCTTTAGGCTTAAGTGCTCTTCCAACTCTACCCCTTCTTTCATTTAATCCAACTACTACCACTTTAAGCCATACTTTAATACCTTAACCCTACATTAATTTAATTTTAACCTTGACATTGCTAATTACTCCAAAATAATTAATCTAACGAGACCTCAAAATAATTTAAATCATGCTCAATAAAATAAATAAAAAATTTTGGGGTCCAACAAAACCATTCTGTTCCGTTCCATCACACTGCATTCCGTTCCGTTCTGTTCCATCACATTATATTCCATTACATTAATTAACATCCAACCAAACCGGTCCTAACTATCATATTCTAATTTCACACCAAAAATCTTTAGTTCCAAAACCCTAAAACCAAACCCTAGAAAATCCCCATTCCTTCAAGGTCACTCTTAAAGTGCCTTAGGGAGAGAAGCATGGAGCTCGACGAGATCGAGTATCTGGAGAAGACAGTGGAAGAAGTAGAGGACCTCAAAGTCTCGAAGAAGAAGAAGAACTAGTAGCAGTAGGAGAGAGATGAAAAGAGCGAGAGGAGTTACCAGAAGCAAGAGGTAGACGATGATGATGTAGACATTGATTACGAGGAGGAGCGAAGAGGTAAGAAGTCTCGAATTGAATGGCAGCAGCGAGAAGACTAGTTGTGAAAAGGTTGAGGATCGACATCAGAGAGATAGAGACAGGGACAGGGACAGAGAGAAGGAGAGAGATAGCGAGAGAAGTGGTTGTGATGATAAGGATCAAGAGAGGAGCAATCATAGACAGAAAAACAAGGATAGAGAGAGGGAGAGGAAAGAGAGAGACAAGGAAAAGGAGAAAGCGAGAGATAGGGAATGTGAGAAAAGAGAGAGAAAGGAGAAGGAGCAAGAGAGGGAAGAAGATAGGGAGAGAAGCAGAAGCAGGTCGAGAAGAGATAGGAGCTGAAGTGGGAGCAATTCAAGGAGAGAAGAGCAGAAGTATAAGCAAGTCGAGGAGGGGTAGGAGCTTAAGTAGGAGCAAGTCGAGGAGGCATGAAAGTGATCGTGACACAAAAAGGGAGATTTGAGAGAGGGAAAGAGAACTTGAACTTAGAGACAACAAGTGATTCTTGTATTCTTTTTCGTATTTTAATTATTACTTATTGGAATAACTATTTTAGGTTTCAAAGGTTCCATTTCCTACTTTATTATGTTGTGATGTCAATGTGAGGGTTCTAATTTCTACCATCTTCATTCTCTCTCTTAAGCTACATGTTGAATTTGATCTTCCATTAGAATATCGTGTTGCATTATTTATGGTGTAAAGAAAATTACAACTAGAATCTATGCCTGCTTCTCCCAAAAATGGTTTGAAGTAGAATTAAAGAGTTAAGATACTAAAAGACTGCTCACCAATTTTCTTGATGGTTGATATTGAACCTACGATTCCAAATCTAGGATCCATAAAGTGTTTTTAGTATTAGTCTCATGCTGGGCTCGTAATGATAAAACCAAAATTTGATATCATTTGCTCTTCTTCTATTAGTGGTAATGCTTGTCTTTGTGAGGGCATCAATTCAAAGATGGATGTTTGTTTGATATCAATGATCTGTTAGGTGTAGTGTGCTGTCTTTGAATAAAGTGTCAGGTCTGTTTGTGACGTACGCTAGACTAGCTCAATAATGCAGTATAAGATTGTGTACAACATCTAGAAGGATGATTATCTTATCTCATGTTTACCTTGGTTAGCACACATGACTACCTAGCCTTAAATCACACATTTATTCTCCTAAACTCAATTTGACATTGTTGAAGAATGTGAATAGTTGTTGGCCCCTGAATTTTTTTTTTACTATAAGCATGACTAGATGTATTTTGGGGACTTGCTAGACTTGTCATGTTGGAATTGAATAGCATGTTATGTGAGTAAGACTTTATGACATGAGTTAGTTGAAGTATTAAAGTAGTAAGAGAGTGCGAGGGCAATTTCGGCAAGCCACATAAGTCTAGAAACCATAAGGCATTAAAGGAAGGGCAAGGTGGACTTTTGTAAGTCATTAAGGGTAAAATGGGAAGAAAGAAGTGTTGTTTTCTTCCTAAAGAAGTGGAAAAACGAAAATGGAAAAGAGGGAAGTGAAATAACAAATCAAAGAGAGAGAGAAGAGAGATTTCGGTGGTTGAGAGGAAAAGAAGAGAGTTGAGCTAGGGTTTCTTTTCCTAAGCTTTCTAGAGAGATTTGGAGGTTAGGCAAGAAGGGAAAAAGGTAGAGAAAGTCAAGAGCTTTCTTTTGAACCAAGCATTTCTTCTTTTGGTGAAGATCTATGGTAAGAGCAATTTAATGCTTTAGATATTGGAAGGGTTTTGGTTCATGAAGTTTAGAAAATGCATGGGTTTAAGTTTTCTAGAACCATTTTATGGAACATACTTTATGGGTTTCCATTTTAGCAACCCTATTGAAGTTGGAAATTTTTTGTCTATGAAAAGGGAATCAAGAAAGACAAGAGGAGCAAGAGGAGAGGCACATTTGAGCAAGTTATAAGCCAGGACATTCAAGTGGGCTTCACTTTTATAGTTAGGTGATAAGCTAATAAAAGTTTTCTGTCAATAAATGACAGGAATTAATTTTGCAACTAGCTCGTTCATGTGCATTTAATGCCCACATGCTTATATATGATTTATGTGATGATTTATGGAAAGTTGTTTTTAAAATGATTCTTTGAAATGATGCATGATTATGAAACCATACTTTTGGAAATTGTTTTTAAGATATAACAAGTATATGAAAAGCAAGTTTTCAAAAGAATGTGCCTTTTTGGGCATCAAGCTTACAAGATTTTTAAATCTATGTATTATGTGGGTTTATGGTAGTCCCTCAAGAACCGACACGTGCACGTTGACCCAAGTCTAGGCTTCTCCCGCCTGCTCGCTAGTAGCATGGAGTTCTCTCAAGGACTCCCTTAAGAATTTACGACTACACAGGACCATTTTGTTGGAAATGTGTAGTGCGTCATGCTTCGGACCTACCCAAACCATTTGACGTGTTTATGTGCTCATGACAAGTTGGTAAGAGTAATGCATTAATGATTCGTATACACATGAATTTCTGCATTGAAAATGTTTTTTAAATGCCTTTGCTTGTTACAAACTATAAAATTGTTACCCACGGGCTTTAAGCTCACCCCACTTTCCTCCCCATAAGCAGGTGCTGAGCAAGAGATTCAATAGTCAAGGGCCAAGGCATCACTCCAATTTTGAAATATTGTTGTATTTTTAAGTTAATCTTGTAAACCAGGGCTTTAGTTGCATTTTGAGAAATGATTGTTTTACAAAAGTTTGTATTTTGGATTATATTGTAGGGTGGCTCGAAATGCCCACTAAAGCATTGAAAAACACTTATTTTGATGCTAATGAAATACAGATACATTATGTTTGTTTATGGCTGTTCAAGTTCCGACATTGCTTTGTTCAATTTTTTTCATAAGGATAGGAATTGTGTTCTACATTCAAGGGAAAATCTGGAATGATCTAGGTAGAACTGGTAAAAAGTGTCTTCTTGGAAGTTGTAGATGGTCGTTCAGCTTTCTAACTATATAAAGTTTGTAAGTTTTGGATATTGTAGTGGAAAGTTATGATCTTTTGAAGTTTGTATTGCTGCATAGGATGAACTTTCAGGACAGCTACATTGTTTTGAAATTAACCTTTATAGAGGCAAAAAATCGTTTATGAGGTTTGTATGGAAGTTGTAGATCTAGAAGTCTTCTTTAAAACGGTCCAAGAATGATCTTAATCTGATATTTGTAGCAAAAGTTATGCCTTTTTTATTGCTTCAACTTAGTTTTGCTTTCGTCTTAGTATGACGTCAGCATCGTCTTAGTTTTGTTCCGTCTTAGTTTTGCTTCGTCTTAGTATGACGTCAGCATCGTCTTAGTATGATGTCAGCATCATCTTAGTTTTGTTCCGTCTTAGTTTTGCATCGTCTTAGTATGACGTCAGCATCATCTTAGTATGAAATCAGCATCGTCTTAGCTTTGTTCTGTCGTAATTTTGTTTCCATCTTAGTATGACGTCAGCATCGTCTTAGTTTTGTTTCATCTTAGTTTTGCTTCCATCTTAGTATGATGTCATCATCGGCTTAGCATGACGTCAGCATCGTCTTATTTTGACTTCAGCATCATCTTAGTTTGACCTTTTGCTTCCTTCTTCTGTTCCATTTTTAACCCCTTTTGGAGGCCAAATTTGTCTTCAAGGTCTTTATAACATTGTAGCTCTTGAAGTCTTCTTTCCAACCATCTAAAGAACACCTTAATCCAATATCTGTAGGGAAAGTTATGGCAATTTTCCCAACCTTGTATCGTTTGATGATGTCACTTTCATCTCAAAATGATTTTATATCATCTGTTCTATTTTTGACCCTTTGGATGATAGAATTTGTCTTTGAGGTCTGCATAAAAGTTGTAGATCTCGATGTTCTCTTTCAATTAGTCTAAAAACAAACTCAATCTGAGTCCTATAGTGAAAGTTATAGTAATCGCACCATGATAGGAACAAATTGTTTGAGAGTATAAATATGTTTGACTCTTTCAGGCATAACTTCCTCATCCGACCTCCAAATGAAGTAATTCTTGAAGCTACCTCTCCATGAAAATTGGTATCTTTTGGAGTTGATTGGAATAAGTTTTATGGAGAGAAAGTGAGAGGTTGGTTGAGAAAGCATGATTGGAGTATGTACATGCTTTAGCTTTTTAAGTATATCTTGAGCTGTAGAGCTCTGATTGAGATGATTCTTGCTTCAAAACAAGCTAGAGATTTATAGTTGCGATTTCTTTAAAGAAGTCGAATAGAAATTTTGGTTTGAAGTTTTCCAAAATCTGCAATGAATTAGAAGAAATGAGTTTGATTATAGTGATTGTTTTTATGGGCACGCTAGTGAACAAATTGAGGGAGAGGAAATTTTTGGGATGTTGTGAGAGTGAGGATGAATTGATGATGGCTAATGAGGGTTAACGAAATAACCCTACAAGGGAACCCACTCATGCAAGTATGACTCCGAATAATTGGGCTCCATAATCGGGGTCCAACATATTATGGTATCAGAGAGACTAGGTTTGGGTCCAATTTTGGGAATAGGTTTTGGAGTATCTTACATATGAAATGGGTAGCTTAAAACATGAAAGTTTTAATTTGTTTCTCATGATTTGAAATTGTTTTATACGATTTTAACTGTTTTACATACTTTGAAATTTGTTTTGTATAAATTAAAGATTTTCAATGGTTTTCTATTGAATGAGTGAAAAATGCTGCCTCGAAGAAGAACTCGAGGAACGCAGGCTCAATCTGACTCTCGCCAAGGGAGCACGGATGAATCTTATGTCTCGCAAGATGCTGGGATACACCCTGCTCCTAATTCTAAGGCATCTAGTGTGCAGCATGAGGTGCCTTCACCGCCTCCTCCTATGCCTCAAGTAAACCTTATGGACCCACAGTTCTTTTAAACCTGTGCCCAGGCTTTCACATATGCCATGGGCCAAGTGGATAGGATTGGACAGTACGGAGTGGTGGATTTTAATGGAACCACCAATCTTAAAGAGGCTGAAGCATGGTTGAAGAGGACATAGAGGGTCCTAATTCAGATGAAGCACAATGATGAAGAGAAACTGGATTATGCAGTCAGTTTGCTGCAGGGGGATGCACTCCACTGGTGGGAGTCAGTGCCCCACAGTCAGGATGTGCCTCCGGTGCTGACATGGAGAGACTTTACGGAAGCTTTTAGGAGGAAATACTTCTCGAGGGTCTATATCTAAGAGAAGGCTAGAGAGTTTCTGAATCTCACAAAGAGAGACCTGAGTGTGAGTGAATATGAACTGAGGTTCACCCAACTGTCACGGTATGCAGCCAACATTGTTGCTAATGAGGAGGATAAGTGTCGTAAGTTTGAGGGAGGATTACATTTGGGGATAAAGGAGAAAGTCCTGATCCATAACTTCTGTGACTACCAACAATTTTTAGTGACAACATTATTGTAACATATTATTTTCATATTTGTGACAAAATTTGTTAGATAATATGGTCACTAATGTAAAGTTTTTTTTACCACTAATGTAATTTTATTGTTGAATTGATAGTTTTATTTGTGACAATAATAAACAGATTAGTGACTATATATTTTGTAAGAACAATTTTTCATTTTTGTGATAAAATGATGTTGATACTTTTTCCTTAAAATATTAGTGACCAAGAAGTAATGGACACTGATAAAAAAAGCAACATTGACAAATATTTTGTTACTATTTTCAATTATTTTAGCGGCGATAATGTTGTTACAATAAAATAAAGTATTGTTATGACTTAATTATTCACTATTTTATATTTTTGTGACGACAAAATTGCTATAAATATGAAATGTTACTGTGATCATATAGTTTTGTCAAAAATTCTATAGTTTTTAGTGCAATACTTTTGTCACAAAAGTGTTGCATAATTGTGACATTTTTCTAAATTGGTCACTATTTCATTAGTGATGGATGTATTTATGATGGGAGGTGACAACTTCAAAAATTAGATACTATTAATAGCAGTGACCAATATTTCTGCCTTTAGTGACAACTTTTTCTTTCACTAAAAATACAATTTCTTACAGTGGTTATACTTATCAATTAGTGCTTTGCAACTAGCTGATGTAACATCTAGTTCTTAGCTTTAAGGGTATTAGGGATTCTAAACCCTATGAATGCATGTTTTCATATTAGTTTTAGAATCAAAAAGCATTTGAGTGTATTTTATATACATTTCTATAATTTTTCAATCAATTGAGTATCATTGTCTCATATTTGTGTGAGTGAGCATCTTTGGAGTTATCAAGTGATAAAGTAAGGTATTTTGAGTTACAAGATTTGTTTGGGGCATTATATTATTATACTTGGAGGTTTTTTAAGTGGTATTTAGATTCCTCTCAATCTTAGAAGAGGATTGTAAAAGAGTTCCTCTTTTATCAAGAAAAGATTGTATAAATGCTATTCTTTGCCTTGAAAGAAGAATTATAGTGAAATTCTAAGCATAATCTTAGAAGTGGACGTGGACAAGGGTTATTTCTCAAATCATTATAATCAGTTTGTATTCTTGCTTCCCTAACCTCTTTCAATTATTGTTCAAAAGTTTGATTGATTTATATTAAGCAATTTCTTATCCTTATTTATATTGATTGTTGTTAATTGAGTACATTGGTTATAAAAGTTTGTTAAATTTTATAACCACCTAATCCACCCCCCTCTCTTAGGTGCCATTAAGGACTAACAATCATAGAAAACTTTGGCATGCTAGGATAAAGATAAATGATATTACATAAAAAGATCCTTGTCGTTCTCAGAGGTCTTTTAGCATTTTCCCCTAATATTTAACCTAAACATTTGAATATGTAGTACTTACCTCTTACTGATTTAGCCTAAACATTATTATTATTATTATTATTATTATTATTATTATTATTATTATTATTATTATTATTATTATTTCTTCTCTTTCTTGTAGTGATTTGTTTGATTTATTTGTTTATTTTCTTTTTTTAACTGTCTATCTTTATCTCATTAGTTAGTTTATTACTTATTTCATATTTATTTATTTTATTTATTTAATCTTTTTATTTTTCATATAGGTCAATTATAAACAATCTCTTTACTAGTTAGAGGTAAAGATGTGTACTACTAAATTCCTCCAGAACCCACGTATCATTAAAATTTTTACTAGGTTGTTGTTCTTGTTATAATCTTGATTTGTAATGATTGAAATAATTCTATGGACAAAGATTGAGATTTTAAAAAGATGTTTTCAAATATTAATTATAAATTAGTTACTGATTAGTATTAATGAACATGATTGTATTTAAATAGAACAAACACTATTATTATACTTTATATGTAATTAAAATATTGGATGATGACATAATTGAATTATATGAATAGGTTAAGTTAAACTACTTCAATATTCTTAATATTTGAGTGGTATTGACAGTTACCAAATATCAATCTTGACCTATGATTACAAATTGTTTAATTAGATATAAAAGATAGATTAAGAGAAGTTTTGGTTTATCTAATTATGATAATTGCTAACATATTAAAAACTAATGGGTCACAAGTAATTTTAATTTAATTAAATTGAACTTAATTATGAAATTTAAAAAACTTTAAAGATTAAATATGATATATTTGATTCATTACTATTAAATTATAATTATAATTGAAGTTAGACTATAAATATAATTATATTTAAAGGAAACCCTAGTATTTCTCTTTAAAAGGGAAAGACTTATGGGATTGTCAATCCCTCTCAATTATTGGGTTCTCTATGTGGATAAAATTTGGAAAATGGACATTTGAACAACTTAAGGTTGATACCTTCATCAGAGGGAAAATTTTTTAAAAGGATATTGAATCAGGATTGTGTTTAATTATTTTTTCCTTCTTAATTCATGTTTCAAGTTATTCTATTGAAAATATCTAACAGAAAATTATAAAAAATTTACTTTACTGCCCTTATGATCTGATCCTGGTTAATTTTTTTTAAAATGATAACATAGCCTCCTTTAATTATTTAACTTTATTATATTGCTTGATTATTAGTAGTTTGATAAAAATTAAGGCTCAAAAAGGAAATATGCATGTCTCGATTGATGAGCTATTTTTGTATTTTTTTAATTGATTTTTTATGAGAAAAACATTAATGCATGCCTCATAGTAGTGTTTCTCAAATCTCATGCATGTCAACATAGGTTTAAGTTTCTAGAAATTAAAGATTTTGGGCTTTGCCTATCTTTATCTATTGAAGTAAGCTTTACTTGAAACATCTTTTCAATGCAATCAATAGAACTAGTAACCAGTGCCATTGCCATTGATGGCTCGTCACTAGTGTAAATGCATGTTGTTCATGAATCCACCACCATTTCCAATAGTGATGATAGTTGCCACTAACAAGGGAAATAACACCCAATTTTGGTTTTGTCAATTAAAAATGGCAGCACCAAATATGAATTAATTTGATGTTGTATTCTGCTTATTTGTGATAAATTGTCATGAACATCATTGATAAATATATCTTGAAAATATTATAAAAAACAAAAAAAAAATAATGGGTAAGGAAATGTTAAAATTGCTAATATTAAAATAAGCCTCTTTGTACGAAAAGAACAATCATAGGATGGTTCGAATAAAAAGCTCTATTGGTCTGACTCTCTCTAGCACAAAATCTCTCTTATTTCTTTAATAAAACTCTCTTCTTCTTTTTCCTAAAAATTTTCTCTATCTTTCCGTTGTTTAATCTCTCATCCTCTATTTTAGGTCACTCTCTTTTTTAATACCCTCTCTTCTTAGCTTAAACTAATCTTCGAACATTTGTTAGGTGTCAATGATACAAGCGTAATGGGTTTATTGTTTGTGACAAAAGAATACATATTTGTAAACTCATCTTTTATAACATTTTTATTAAATTCCCAAGGCCCCTAAGACAATATAGGCGATATACACAGACACCATGTAACATAATACTTCATCACAATATCTTCCACTATAGAATGAAACAAACACTTACTTTCTAACCCTCACCTCATCAAATTCATTTAGCCATTTAACAAACACTTATTTGCTGATCCTCACCTTATCGTATTCATTTAGCCATTTAAGTTTACATTGATGAGAATCTTTCATGGTAAGCAAAGCATAACTTTTCAACTAAGACATTACTAACTATATTATATTTTTATCAATAATCGTCCTACATTACCATATTCTTGATATGGAATATTGTATCAAAAATATAATCTCATTGCTTGCTAACATCATTTTTTATTTTCGAATTTAGAGCATGTCTAATTACAAGCACCTTCCCATCCACCAGATAATATAATCTTTATCATAATCTTCTAATGACAATATATCCTAATTACTTTCACCTTCAGTCTTAATCGCCCTATCATCTATAATGTTTATTACCATTTTATTAGGATACTGAGAAGTTGCGTGTCTTATTTTTAACTTAAAAAAGCAATTAATATCACGAGTACAAATGTGGGTTTTAGATTTACTTTCCAATTTACTAGAAAATTTCCAACCTTTTTTAGGTGGTTCAAATCTGGCTTTAAAGGTAACTTGTCACCTTTTTTTCCTATCTTGATTCCCTGAGGATGAGTTAGAATTGTTTTATTAGTAGTTGCCCCTTTTTTAGTTATCGTTCCACCTTTATAAGCGTATGAACTATATCTTAGCTCCATATCATATTGTAGTTCTACTATATCAACAATCTCATAATTTAAACCATTTAAAAACTTGGTCATGATGGCTTCTAATCCTCCTCTACATTCATTCAAATTATGAAAATTATCATCTACTTGTGGTTTCCTCAACACTCTTTGATTTTTAAGAGAGGAATTTTAAATTTTAAAACAAACCATATAGTAGTAATTAGGGATATATTGCCTTCTCATGATCTTCTTCATATCCTTCCATTTGTCATTATTAGGACTCTTATGGATTTTTTATATTTATCATAAGTTAAGCCTACCGAATAATAACATAGTTATTAAACTCAATAACAATAAGTTTTACATTCTTTTATTTTATGTAATATTGATAGTAAAAGATCAACTACGTATTCTTTTCCTACTCTAAGTAGGCTTGTATCCGTTTCTCTATTAGAATGAAGCAATCTTCATTTTAACATTTCCAATGTTTTTTTCTCACTTAAGTTTTGTTTTAATCTCCAATCACCTTAATATGCAAATATGCTTATATTATTTCTTAGTAGTTAGTCATCCTCATGTAAGTCACCTCCCTTTTCATCATCATTGAAATTATCTTGGAGAACTTGCATTTGTTGCCGATATAAATTAGGAATTTTTAGTGATCCCCCTTTCAAATTGGCTATAACGGCATCTTATAACTCTAATCAATCTTTAAAATCACTAAAATTCCATATTCATGTGTTCAAAATGATGTTGTATAACTTGAAGCATGAACCAATTATCCTTCCTTTACCTTCAAAATTGGCTTGATCATACATGACTTATCCTCCAAAAAAAAAATGCTAGTGATAATCTCATAACACTCCATGTGTTTCTCTCATTTAATGTCACTCAACTTATTCATATTTCACTCTAAATTTTTAGCTTTTCTTTATTAACCTTTCTTATAAAATCTTATGTTTAACCACTCATTTTTCCTTTTGATTCTTTATTGAACTACCTAAAACAAACCAAGGAATAAATTATAAGTATTTAATCAATCTCAAATCTTGATAAAATAAATAACAAGTAGAAAGCCAACAACATAAACAAAGCAAAAGAATTCAAAGATTACAAAAAATTGCAATAGAATATGAAGTCTAATTAGAGTTGTACGTAGAAAATAATCCTAAATTTCAAACATGTTAGGAATATTTTCATTAGGATTTACTGTGGTTACTAGAATGAAATCATACTTTTCCATAACAGGTTAGGAAAGTATAACGATAGAAATATTTTCTTCCTAATAATTGTTGATCAAAATTTTCCATTTTATTCTTTCTTTTTGTTGTAGGAACATTCTGTTGGATCCCATATGGCCCGAATATTCAAAATATACTGCAGAAAAGACCATACAACAACGTGAAGTATAATAAAAAATACCAAGGATATATGAAAATACCTCTATGCCGTGGGTAGGTTTCTTCTTTTTCGGATTCCAAGACACTGCAAACGCGAATGCCCTCTACCGGTATCCACACGAGTATGCACGATTCGGGCTGCGGCTGTGATGTGCTAGCACGTCCTGAAACTCTTTCCGAACGCCGCATAATTTTCCTCTCGGATGGTGGCTAGGGTTTCGTGTAACCTGTTGTGTCTTCCACCTAATGAGACCTAAGCTTCTCTATTTATAGAGAAACCCTAATCCCATTGAAGCCCAATAAGTTTCGGCCGATTATATCTCATTTAATAAAAGCCCGAAAACTTAATACAATCTAGCCCAATAATATATCCACATATATTTATTAAATGCCTAATAGATTAGGCCCAAGAGAATATGCCCAGATCACATCACTCTTTGTGTGCGACCTTGTAGGCTCATTTGATGTTGGCATTGGGCTTGATCACACTTCAAGGCCCATAAGTCATTAGCAGCCTCTAGTAAGACATTATGACTACCCAAATCAAATGAGGATCGATAATCTGATTTAACCTGTAACCATGGTTATAAGCTCAGTCC
>JAOQMR010000005.1:21903057-21924275 GCA_027563865.1 Erythroxylum pelleterianum
ATTAATGAAACATGCCTTACATAAATATTGTACATAACTTTGTACAAGCGATTGCCTTTTAGGGCACTACTCTAACATTAATTAGAAAGAGATTTCAATTAGTCAATATAGGATTATATGTTGATAGCGTTGAGAAATAAGTTAGCATAATTGAGAAATTTTCATGGTCTAATAAACTATAGATTAAATTGATTAGTGCAATCACAATATTATAAGAACTCTTATAGGGGATTCAAATTCCAGGTACCAATGTCTTCTTTGATTGTTTCTTAGTTTAATCTCTTTTTTAGTTAGTAAATTGTATTGATTTATTTTAGTTTATTGTTTTAATTTTGAATTTGATTAATCTTAAGCATTATAATTTATTAGACTAGATAATAGAAAGCTAGTAAGTACCAGTAATTTTAGTCCTTGTGGAATTGACTCGTACTCGTACTCATCATTGCTAGCTATAACTACACCATATACTTTTGGTTAAAGACAGGTCATCATCACTAAGTTTTTGGTATAGTTTTAGGGACTATAATATTAGGAAAACCTTATTTTATTAATCTAGTCATTTTTAGTTATCTTATATTTCGTTTGTTTTTATATTTATTTATTTGTCTTTATAGATCTCTTTCTTGATCTTCTATTTGTGGTTTATTTTTAAGAATTTGGTTATTCATTATCATAGCCACCAAACACAATGGTAGGATGGAGAGAACAATATTCACAAGGGGGTTATTTTATGTCATCACTTATAGCAGCATTGAAAGCTTGGAATGAAAGGCATTGTAACATATATTTGAAAGCTTAACCAATATTTATGATATGTTATGATATTTGTGGAGGTAATCACCTTTTATGAATTTCAGGCATCAAACTATATATAAGGCCATCTAATTTACGTGGAGAACTAGCCTCAAGATACCTTATACGAGATACTTATAATCTAAAGTGGCGAAGTTATTACGACTTTGCATGGAGCGATCACACTTTATTTGGGATTTCGTAACAGCCATAACAAGAGGAGCATCCACTTCTTAAAGATGTCCTTATGAATTTGTTGCTTCAACTGAGGCTACCGTCCATAAAACTAAAAGGATATGTGTTTTTATCTAGATACAACAAACCATATTTGAGGGAACATATGAATACCATAACATTATAGAGTGGAAAGTAACTAGATGTTTAAGAAAAGGAGGAAGTTGATGTTCGAAAAGAGAAGGAAGATGAGAAAGAGGAAGAGGAAGAGCCAAATAAGGAGGCTATTAAGGAATTATCAACAGTCATCTTATGTTCTAAGGGTTCCTACTTTCCACAAAACTAAATGTCAAATTCAATAAAAGATCTAGGGGGTTTTATTATTCCTTGTTATATTGAAAGTTTGTTACTAAAAAGGGCATTAATGGATTTAATCGGTTTATTATTTTCATACCTTATATTCCTATTATCTTACAACATGTGGCCTATTTGCAAATCAGTGAAACCTTATATAAGGAAATGGGTAGAAGAAAGTTATTGATTATAGACCCAAGTTCTAGAGGGACTTAATAGGAAGTCCAACCAAAATACTCATAAAAATGCATTGAGTAGGAGGCAATCCAATAATTAGGTGTTCTTGTTTTGATTGAGTAGTTTGTAAGATCTTCATTAGTAGTTTAGATATTTTCATAATTTTAGTTTTATGGTCTTAACCTTGTTACTTGATATTTGATGGGGCTTTATAGGCTATGAAAGCAACATCACCATTTCGTTAGAGTAAATAATATTTCACCAATACTAGTTGGATTTTAACAAGATTAGGTAAGGCTTAAAATCTTTTACTATCAAGTCCCAATTATTCTCACCTTCTCTCATTATTTTTCATTGTTCTTGCATTTTTTTTATATTGAGAACAATGTAGAAATTAAGTTTGGGGGAAGGACTTAGCAGTCAAGCTTATCAATTTTGTTATAATTTGTTTAATAAGAGAATATTGATCAAGATGATTTATTATAAGTTATGTTATGATTGTGATTTGATTTGATTTGTCCAGGCAAATAGTTATTTGTATTGATAATTAAGTTGATTTCAATTTAGTTCATTAATTTGAGAATAGATATTTAATTTGTATTATGATACTTTATATATAATTTGTGCTTACATTAAGTTAATTGTGAATTCTTTTCGAGCATTTTATTACGCCACATAAGAAAGAAAAAAAGAAAAAATAGTTGTATATGAATAAAAGAGCATGAATAATTTCACTCCACTAGCTTTGTCTAATAAAAAAGTCAAAGCTAATAAATGGTGTTAGTAGCCATTTGAGATAGTGACCTAGTTAAGTAATTGGGGGTATTCTTGATAAAGTGTTTACTCATGTATCAAAAGGCTAGGTGACTTTTCAAACAAGCTTTTAAATGCTCCTACGTTGAGTTTTTAAATTTAGTGTTTTATTTTTAAAAAGTATGAAAAATGTTTAAAGATTTTATATTTTCTCATGTATGTTCACTTTATACATTAAGTGAAATGATGTGATTTGAGTTGAAATTTAAAGAATTATGGAGTGAATTGGATTGTTTTATAATGTGATGCAAGTAATTAAATGCTTAACAATTCAATAAACATTGCAATTGAATGAATAATGGAGAATCCTAATAGATATCTTCAATTTGTTTAATGCATTCTCAAATTTGTTTCTTATTAAGTTAAGAGTAATGAAATTTATTTGCATGAGGATCAAATGCTCAAGTGTTTCTTATTAAGTTGAGAGTAATGAAATTGATTTTCTATTTTTTCCTTTAGTTTTGATGTTATATCTTCTATAATTATCAACTAAACCTTTTTTATTACTTGGATTAGATAAATCTCGAGATATACCTTGTAATGATTTTATTTTGTTTTAATTCATCCTTTAGTTTTATTGATATTTAATAATGTAATTATAATTATTCTTGAATTATATTTCTAGCATGTTGATTCATTTATGATTTCATGCAAATAAGATTGAAAAATCCACTATATAAATAGATCTAATATAATTGAAATGAGTTGTATACTAATTTAAAGATAGGTTCACATAAATCTTCTAAATTAGGATTAGACTTAATAGTTAAATTTATGAATTGATTAATACAATTCTAGGGGTTTTAATTAGAAAAATATTTCAATTAATCAACCTAAGATTAGATTTTTATAGTCTTGAGAAAGATATTAACCTAATTAAGTAATTTCTATAGTCTAATGAATTATGTATTAAATTGAATTTTGAAATCATAATTTCATAAGAAGTCTTAAGGGGGATTCGAATTCCAAGTACCACTGTCTTCTTCGATTGTTTCTTATTTTAATCTTTGTTTTAATTAGACAATTTTGTTAACTTATTTTGGTTTATTAATTTTGAATTTGATTAATCATAAGCACCATAATTTGTTAGGTTAGATAATAGAAAGACAATAAGTACTAGTAATTTTAGTTCTTCTAATATAAACTTATACTTATCAGTGCTAGCTATAACTATACCATGCGCTTGCAGTTAAACTAAATCATAATCACCAATAGGATATCCTCACTACACCTCCTTTTATTGAAGGGACCTCATTAGATTCACCCAAAATAGTTGTAGAACCTTTGTCTTTTGGTTGCATAGTATGATTACCTTGTTCAATAAGCTCTTCATAGTTGCCATGTGCAAACACTTCCATTGGTTTCCAAAGCTTTTAGTGGCCTCTCATTGGAGGCTTCCACTAGTAGCTTACTTTAACACTTGAAACTTTAGTCTCATTATTCTCTCCAAGTTTCATAATTGGAATATAGCTGGGAAGTACCCAGTTGATGTTGACTTCAATCCACACTCTTCCATATCCCCAAGCATTTAACCTTTAGTATAGTAGCATCCATACACAAAAGTTTCCTAATGTTTGCCAGATGACTTATCTCCATAATGATCTAAAATTCCATATCATGCAAGTTCATCTACAACGCTTAATTTACTCATATTCAAGTGTGGTCTCCACTTATGTAGAAGCATTGGCCTATAATTAAGGTGCAATATCCTTGGTTAAGAATTTTGTTTATCACTTAAGCAAAATGAAACATAAAAATGAAGCTACCTTGGTCACATATGAATAAATCCTCCAATCCTTCATTCTTTTCTGTTTTTGAATGCCTATTGCTTCAATAAATGGAAGGTTAGATATTTACCTAAAAGGAACTCCACTAAGACAGTTAACCATCTCAAAGCTCCAACCTTCAAGGTCTCTAGTGGAGGAGCTACAATCTTTCCATCTCTATTTGAAAAGGGAGAACAATACTTTAACTTCATGCTTGGGAAAAGGTCATCTACTACTTGTTTCCAAATGATCCTCCTTAAGCCAGATTCTTTGGGGGAGCTTTCAGAAGGTACCAAGGTTGCGAAGGAGAGTGAGTTTTAAGGGAGAGGGACAGAGTATTCCCAATAGAAAATTTTATCTATGGAGGGCGTTTAAGTTTATTATGGGTAGAGTTTTGGAAGTTGGTTGGACCAAACATAAAGGTTTAGAGATTGAAGGAAAGTAAGTTAAGGAATTAGCAGAGGGACTCCGTGGGAGCCATACTAGTAAATAAATGTGTTTTATGGACTTTATCAGAATTTTTTAATTTTAGTTAATTATTTTAATTATTAAATTCAATTATCACTTAAATAGAATATCAAGTTGGAGTGCCAAGAAACTTTCATTTGTTTGGTAAACCTCAGCTTCTTGTTTCTTTACTGAATTCCATTAACGTATACTGGGCAGCTCATTTGGCACTTCCTCAATCGGTAACAAAGATCATTGATAAAGCTCTCATGAAATTCCTATGGTCTTGAGGTAAGGAAGAGGAAACCAAAGCTAGAATTAAGTGGTCTGAGATATACACTCCCAAAGATGAAGGTGGTGTGAATTTTATACCTTTCAAAACTCTTAACTCGGTTATGCTTACTGAGAGGATTTGGAGACTGTTAAGGGATAAGCAAGCTTTTTGGACTAAATTGGCACGTGAATTTTACTTAAGAAAAGAAGTATTGGGTACTTTGAACTCACTTCTATTGCTTCCACAACAATGAAGCTCATTGTGAAAATCCAGGACAAGGTTAGAATGAAGCTTCTGAACCTGATTGGAAATGGGAAGTCAACAAATTTCTAGACTAACAATTGTATGTTTACAAGACCACTGGAATATCTGAATTCTCGTGCACCTCTTAAACCTCTTATACAATTTGATGCAACAATAGCTACGGCAGTAGAACACAGGGAAGATATCAGGAGGCCTATGGTGCCCACCATTATCAGCTCAGAAATAGTTAACACCAGACTTAATCCTGAGGGAAAAAGACAACATAATTTGGAAACACTCCAGGTCTGTTAAATTCATAAACTTGTCCTGTAGACAGTATTTTTGAGGCAACACTATCAAGGTTCCTTGAATCAGGATTGTTTGGTGCAAGTATTTACTACCCCGAGCATCCACCACTTTATGGATGGCTATGAAAGGCAAGCTACCAACAGTTGATATGCTGAGCAGATATATGGCTATACCAAATTGATATGTGTTGTGAAGAAAGCAGAAGAAAGCATTACTCACCTATTTTTTTCAATATGAGTTCACCAGTGAAAGCTAAAAAATGATTCTAAGCAAGTGCAACATAGCCGATTCCCCTGCAATGTGGTGAGACATAGTTGAATGGAGCTCTGCAATGAGGTATACCAGTAAAGCTTGCAAATGGTGTTTTTGTTTGTCTCTATCATATCTAGTTCACGTTCATTCAGGATAAAAGAGACAAAAGAATATTCCACAATACAAGCTCAAGTAAAGAAGAATTCAATGAGGAGCTGATCAACAGAATCAGAATCCATTTCAATATGTTAAAGGACAAGTTTGAAGACAACAGTTATCTCAACAACAGATGGAATTTATAAAGCAATCTATCTGGAATAATATGTTATAAATAAGTCGTACGATAAAGTTGGTTCTCCTACCAAGAGAGATTCATTGTTTTAACAGCCAATTCTCATATACTCATGCACCTGCCTTTCAAGGCTCAATTCAATTCCTATTCTTCATATATATATATATATATATATATATATATATATATCTTTAGGTTATCTCACATACCCACAAAGCATCACTCGTAAATTAAATAACATATAAAAGCACAGTACAAACAGAAACTGAAAACTCTTTTGAAGCATACAAATTCAGAAGTCAAAATCATCTTGATTTGGCTTCGGTGAAGTCAACATAGCAGTATAAAGCCTGAGCCTATCCTCTCCCATAGAAGAACTCCGTGATAAGGGCCTCCGAGGCCTTATAAACGACAAGGAAGTAAGCGTTAGTCGATGCTTATACCTTCTCCAAGCCAACTGAATTGCCACGGCTGCCCAAGTTCTCCAGCCAGGTGAGTAGTACCTTGCACTTCTCTTCACTTTCTCATTCACAAATGTGTACCTAAAATGTTGTGTTACATACTTCACGTCTTCAGCTTCTAGCCCAAACGCCTCTGTAGTCTCAAGAGTAACAAGTGTTGATGAAGATGGCGGTAAACGATCCACAAAGGGTCTTCTTAGGCACCATGAGAGTAGCTCATCGCCACTGAAATTTCCAGGGCCAAGCATACAGTAGCTCTTCACACCATCTCTTAGGACTTGGCTACTCTGGAGATGTCCTCTCACTACAAACAACATTCTTTGCACAGGGTCTCCCTCTCTTGTTACCTACATGAAACCAAGGTTTAGAAGTACCACAACATTTTCAATAAGCCTCCCTTTACACCACAACATTTTCAATAAGCCTCCCTTTACAGATATCCAATAGAATCAATTGATACAAGCACGTTATGCTTATATTTATGTCCATAGAACTGGAACTTACTGTTTCTCCCTTGGTAAAAATTAGAGACTTCACGCGGTCACAGATGTTCTCTAGGACAAGATCATCCATATGCTGGAATAGTGGTACCTGAAACAAATGGACAACCTTCTAAGTGTTTAGCTTAGAGACTTCAACTAGAAATGAATGCGCAAGGAGTTTGAAGACATTGGAAAACAATAAGAAGTGTATCTAATAATATAAGCTTTCAAGTTGCATTCCACTGTAATGTTAAACCAAATCATACACACAGGTTTTAATTATTGTTAGGACTACTGCTGGCTCAAATTATGTCCATTGAAGCAGCAAAAGTGTGCATGTATTTAAAAGGTTTATACCTGCCTCACTAAATCTAGGCAGAGATGGTACTTGATGTCCCTTCGGAGGCCCTCAGGGTAGTTTCGAATCATCTCAGTTTCATCTACACCACGCATGGCTGCCCACCGCTGGCGCTCATAGTTGCGAACCCGCTGCCGGAATCCTTGAGGCAACTGTCTCTTCTTCATCCACCACTCTATATTTCTCATCTTAAGTTGCATTGCTTGTTTCTTGGATGTTGTTGCATGCAAGAATACCTTTATATTCCCAATCAGCATGGTCACCAACACCAGTCCACTTGTTAGGACGATTATGTTGAAAATGACTTCCGACCATTCTGTCGTGCTCTCCAAATTCCCGAAAGTGCTGCCAGTAACACCAATTAAACACGCAACAATTAAAAGAAGAGGTTTTTAGTTAATTTAAGCATCAACTAAACGCACCTTAGTGTCATTAGGGCCCAAAATATTGGAAAGAGTATCTTTTCCAATCTGTTATCATTTTTGACAAGTTGAACAGTCCAGTGATATGCTCCATATCCATAGTTATCTCCACTATCATCCAGGCAGGTGCTTCTAACATTGTTGTTTTGTGCCCATTGCAGTCTAAGTCTATCTGTGATCCTACTTTCTGTCCCGTAGTAAATAGGTTCCTTACAAGATAACAACCTTATCCCGCAACCATTTGTTGCTCTGCATTGTTCTCTCAAGCATTTTGCCGCCCTCTGTATTCCCAATAAGTACCAGCATGCACCTGCTGCCTGTATTTATGAAAAAAAAAAAGGACCCCAAGTGTTTTATAATAACACTACTAAACATTGTTCTCCTGAGATTGTTTTTACATTGCTTTCTGGCATGCATGCTTTTGTATGCATTTTGTTGAATATATCATAGTTTGTATTTACCTCCGGATTATTTTTATTTTTTATCATTTTCTAAAATAGTTGCAATTCCTGTAACATTTTAAAGTTTCATTATCACCATAACCCTCAGTTTAAAATCTTATAATTACTAAGTTACTATGCATATACAGTGTCATGACATAAATATTTATAAAAACTTCAACACAAATGTGACTTTAGGACACCTATTAACATTTTCCCTTTTCACTATTAAGCCAAAACTATAAACCACCTCAATGTGACTAACTACTTGAATCCTTTTAAAATTCACGGGAGAATCCTAAGTAAATTCAATGTTCCCTACTGTTTTTGTGAAAACAATTCAACTTGTAGATACTGTTCTTTTATTCTTTCTTTTGGTGCTGCGCCATCCTTTCCCCTTTATGTCGCTTCACTAACAACTATACAGAGGTCCTATCTAAGGCTAAGTACAGGAACCACTCAGTCCATGCCGGCGAGAGGACGGATAAAGTTGGAAGCTTTAAAGTTACTTGAGCATCAATAATCTGTTTTTATGTTTTAAAAAAGCAGGACGTCTATACCTGACTTTTGATACATTGCTTAAATGTTCAGTAACATGACAAAATATGAAAAGACATGACAAAATATGAAAAGAAGGAAAAGGGGACTTCTAAAGTTTCTGGATGAAAAGATTGAGAGGTATAATTTAGATAATAAAGTTCAACTTACATGCGATGCAACGAAGTAGGCGATCATGTTGAGGGCAATTCCCCACCAGACAGTCCCAAAGATGTAGCCGGAAACATTTTGCATGCGGCGGAGGAGGCGAACGGAGTGGTAGATTTTAGGAAGGTATTGGAAGAGGAATGTTATCAGAAGAACAGTCATCAACACAGTTACAGATCCTTGCTCCAATAATGTTGGAACTGCCACCCATAGGACAATCTGCAAATGTTGATGTTGTCAAGTACAACGTTTTCTGATGACTAAGTCGAATTCATGCGATTAACTACTTGGAACATGGAATGATTCTAAGAAAGAATTTAACAGATTTATATGGCCTTCACTTAGCACGACAGGACGATAAAACTTGGCGGACACAGAAGACGAAAGTATAAAACTTTCCATCTGGTTCTGATAATTTTCTGTTTCTGGTTTGTAAACTAGGCAAGAAGAGTGTATACCTCATAGCAAGTTAAAACCGAGAAACAAAGCTTAGAGATACAAAAACCAAATGTTCATCTCAGCCAAACAAGAGCTTGCAAGTGATGACATACATTGCAAGATAAGTGGTGAGAGAAACTCCGGGACCACACATGTAAATATGTTAGTTTCAAGAGAAGGTACCTTGTCTAAGTTTGCAACATGGAAAATATGTCAATAAAACATATAGAAAACATTATCATTTCAGACAATAGTTTATTTTTTCCCTCAAGAATCAAAATTCTCGTTTGTCAAGGCGACAGTAATTTGCAATTTTGTTTCTTTTTATTCATGCACAAGCAGAGGGTTCTCCTCAAAATATAATTCAAACGTAGAAATGCTATGTTTTTCAAACCTAAAAGTGAAACTATTTTCCGTCCGAAGACTAACTGCTACAATCATACCAAATGATTCATGTTCTCTCCGTTGGTCCTATGTCTTGGACAAACATCAAGTAGCGACAGATTAAATACATTATAATATAAGCATAGAATATGGTGGAACAAGGTTGCTTTAATTCTATATGCTCCGACGTAAGCCTACACCTTGGAAGAGTTCGTTCAAAAGCCTTTCCGATAACCAAAGCTTTCGTGTGCAAATTATTTCACGCTCTCCCGTTTCCATCTTTTACCCCTTGCAATTATGAAGAAACGACATGGATATACCTACGTCACGTGGTCTCATTGTCATTGCACTCTGTAATAACATGCATATGTCAGCTGCCCTAAACACTATCATACAAATGGCACTTACCCCAAGAACCACGTCATGTTTCGTTGTATGATTGTGATAGTAAATCAGATGCTGGTCATCGTTTGAAAATGGTGGCGATATAATAAGGCCATTACCGATTGAGAATTAAAGGAGCTAGATAAGAAGATTTTCACCTGAGGTATGGGGGCAATGACAAACAGATCCAAGAAAAGTCCTTTCCTAGCCTTCAAATATTTGACAACCATGGAGATATGGCCAGCCGTTTGTGGGCTGCCTGCCTCTTTCTTCTCGCCACCGTCAGCGGCACTGCCACCACCGTACAATTTCTTGACCATTTTGAGCTGCAACCATAAGTTCCACAATTGCAAAGCATCGGTCATGCACCGGAGAACCGTGACGGTGACCGCCAACCACCCGTCCACAAAGAGACACAGACAAGTCCCGCTTATGGAAAGAGCGTAGAAGAAGAGAGGGTCCACAAAAAGACCGGTGGCACACACAAGAAGAAACAACCTATTCCATTCTTGGAACGATTTAGCTCTAGGGTCCAAACGTTGCCCCAGTCTCCACCGTGTTTTCAGTCTCCGACGACCGGCACAGATGAAAAACATATTCTTGCATAAGGATGTTTCGTTATTAAGCTCTTCTTCATGTTTCAATTCCTCCTCCATTTCTTCATTATCCTCGTCCACTTCGCTCCGGCAGCTTTCAGTATCTGACAAAGATTGCATATTCATTGCAGTTGATGCTTGTCGCTGCCCAGAAGCCATGAAGAGATAGAGATACAGAAGAGAAGAAAGAAGTGAAATGGGTAGAGGTTGAGTTGGACAGAAACATGTCCATTAGTACTAGAAAGGACATAAATCGACTTAGAACGTGAGGTGGAATAGGACCTACGAGTAAGGCGCAGACAATATGCTCGATTTTACCAGATTGGCCTTGGTTGTGATTAAAATAAAATTAGGCAGGCCGGAGTGATGTTTTAAAATAAATCATAATATAAATTGAATAATAAAATTTTAACCATTCATATTGCACTAAATAAGTCCCAACTGCTGATCCATATCCACGCAGTATGTGGTCCTGGAAAATGAAAAGGATACGTACTTCATTTATCAATGATTGAATGAAAAGTTTTTTTTTATTATTGTCTAATGAAGAATTGAAAATTATCTCTATTTATTTTATATTTTTGTTGAAATTTAAAAAAAATGAAACTACCATCTTGTAAATATAATGGAGCGTGCTAAAGTAGATTATTGTTGCTTGCCCATGATTATGTAGCATGCCCAAACTATATAGAGACAAGATTTTCCGTTCAGTTTTATGGTATCTTATTCTGGTTAATGAATCTCAACCATTTATTTATGCAGGTTCTATATTTATTTTTGCAGGACTCATGTAGAGCTCACATAAATAAATGGTTGAAATTCATTAAATAAAATAAAGTACCATAAAATTGAACAGAAGATCTGGACTCTCTAAAATATAGCTGAACGACTCACTCATTTATTTCATGTCAATGATGCTCGCCCATGATTATATAGCTTGACCAGACTGTCTAAAATGACTCACTCATTTCATGTCAAAGGCTTGATGGACAAGTGTCAAAAATCTAATCGTGAATTTTAATTAGCATTATCGCCAAGTTTGTACGTAATTGAGGCAACTCTTAACTTCCTTAAGAATCCAACCTTCTAAAGTCTTGTTTTTTTTTCCAAGTTAAAAGATATTGAATTAAATATCTCAATCCTAATTCTTCAATGGAAATATTCTTAAAATTATCCTTTCAATAATGAGTACATGCATGCGCCTCCTAGCTAATAATAGATATTACTATTTCCCTTTATGATTAGCGAATATTCATTAGCATCACCATGTCTCGAATAATGTTGGTATCTGTATCTGCTCCTCTCTTTTTAGGCACGGACCAAACTATATTCCTCCGAGAATTATTATTTGCTTCATATTTATTTCTCTTGAAATATCATCTAACTTTTTAATAATTTTGTCTCATGGTCAATTTATCACAATCATCTAAAAATAGAAATTAAGTAGGACAAAGTAGTATGACATAAAAATCAAGAAAATTGCTTATGAAAATATGTGCGTTTTTTTTGGTTTATACCTTACACTCAATCATTTTAGTTGTAGTTTCTGGACAAAATATTTTAAAGCATTTTTTATATTATATATGTTTAGATGAATATGATAACGTTTATGGGATAATTATACATTATAAATGAAATTATAATAAGATTATATTTATCATATTCATATTACATTTATGTATTATTTTTAAATATTTCTAATCATTGTTCTATTAAGAATGGATATTAATAGAACCTAAAAAGATTAGCATATATTTTATTTTTTTCTTGTGAAGAGAGAACTCACTTAAACAAACATATGAGTGCTTATTAGAAAACGTTTATACTAAACATAGCCGATATGAGAAATCTATTTGGAATATTACTTATATGTCTAATAATCTTTTGACTTGAAGTCTTCAAAGTTATCTTATATAGGAATTGTTATATTTTGATACTACTTATGACCTATTTAATCATGGGACATTCAATCAGTAGTCATTAAATGTAGCATGAACTATATGGAAGTAGTTTTATGATCAAGATATGATTCATCACCCTAAAGTAATTAGGGAGAATGTTTTGTTGTTATTGATTAGTATTGATTCGGGAAATACTTGGTCAAGGTAGAATGACATTTTCTAAATAGTTTACAAATGTTATTAATTGAATCGATAGCTAATGACGAAGAACTAATATGATTAGACTAAAAATAAAGCAGAGATTAATTTCATACTTTATGTCTAATTATAACATTGGTTAATGAAAAGATTGAATTATACGAAAAAAATCATGCACAGAAAGGTTAATCAAAACCACTTTGGCATTCTTAAATATTTGGGTGGTCATCATGTGTTGCTAAATGCCAATTTTGATATATGACTATAAATTGTTTAATTGAAGAATTAAAAATAAATTAAAAGAAGTTTTAATTTGTCTAATTGTAATTATAAATTATAATTATAATTTATAATCATTGCCAACATATTTGAGAACCTAATAGGTCTCACATAAAAGAATAGATGAAGAGAGGAAAGATACTTTATTCAAGTTGAATTTGATTGTAAAGTTTGATAAACTTTATGATTAAAAATGAGATATTTAATAAATAATGATCAATATGAGTTATTGGATCTTATTGGGCATAACTAGTATTTAATTAGAATTATTTTTCATTATAGTTAAAGTTTAATTAAAATTAAAATTTAATTTCAATTAAATTACTAAGACGTCCAAAACCTATTATAAATAGGCTTAAGTTTTAATGGAGCTAATGCTTCTTGCTTAATCCTCACAGTAAGAGTTATAGAGTTCTCTCAATCTATTACGTGGATGGCGTTAGAGGTCGGACACTTGTGAGCTACAGTAGTTGAGATGGACTAGTTTTGAAAATCGTTCGAGGGATACGACAAGATAAGGATCAAACTTCATAATAAGGTACGAATTAAGATTCCACTTTATTATGATTTATGCGTTAATCATTTCATAGAATTAAAGTGATCTTAGTTTTTAGAAATTAAAATGCAAAAAAAAAACCTTCATAATTATTCCAACGGATTAGATCCCGCCCTAATTTCCTAACAGTTTTTATGCATATCCCATATCACTACACTTAAGCTTTTACTAGTTCTCAAAGAACTCAAATTCAATCACTCTTAACTTAAATAGGTAGCAATTCTATCAGAAGTTAAACAAATCAATTAAAAATAAAGACTAATCATCTACTTGATTACAATAGTACCCTGGATCATTTTGTTGCTACTTATTGCAAAATATAATAAGAATTAGTTTCTCATAAGTCTTTAACAACTATAATATGCTTTCATCGTTTAAAAGTAAGATTTGTTCATTCCTAACCTTAAGTATGAGTTGACCTTCTATAATATTTATTACTGCACCTGATATAGTAAATAAAGGTCTACCTAGGATTTGGAATTTTAGCAAAGAAGGGCCTACCAATTTTAGCAAAGAAGGGCCTATCTAGGATTAGAAAATTTTTCCCATCCTTTCTAATATCTATGATATAAAAATATGTTAGGAATATGAACCTATTAATTTTTATTATCTGTTCGCATTAACATCCTTAGAACTTTTCATTGAGTTATTAGCCAGATATGTTACTCTCTTTATAAATTCTAGTTCATTTTAGCATGATATAAGACATTATATTAATACTCACTCTTAAATCAATTAAATGTATTATTAATATAGATACTACTAATAATGCAAGAATACTAAAACTCCCTAGATTGCTCATTAATATTATAATGTTTTGGAGGATCTTAATGTTGCCTTCCTTTGATTTTGTCTTTGTGATTTCCTCCTCTAAATCCTTCTCTTCTAGATCTTTCTCTTTTAGATCTTCTTCATACTCCTACTAAGTACTGGTTTCTTCCTCATTGATTATCTACAATAATCTTACAGGATAAAGAATTATTGGTTGATACTCCCCTATAATCCTTACCTTGTTATCTTCTTCCTTTTCTATACTGATCAACTCCTTATCCCTTAGGAAAATTTTTTTAAATTCTCCCTTGGTTTAGATAAGATATCATTAGGCAATGTGCCTTGTGGTCTTTTAGTTTTAACCATTTTCAGTAGACCAATTTGAAATTTGGTCTTGTAGTTATAACCATAGTTAGTAGACCAATTTGAACTTCAAGGGTCCTTATCAAAGTTCTATGGTTTTAGAATTAAGAAGTAGTATCTTACGTAGAGTCTCTCATCATCTCTTCTAAACTTGGATGCTTATCTCTTTTACATATGTTGTTGAAATCCTAAGGGGTGATATCTTTAAGCTTATCGATTACTTCAGAAAATGTTTTGGTGATTTCTCTTCCATGAATTATGTTTTATTGTAGGGATTTTTTTTTACATGTGGAAATTTTTGATAAAATCTATTTGATCTACTAATTCATTTATAGGATTATCAACTTGATAATTTATACTTGGCCAAACCATTTTCAGATGTTTGGACTTACATCCGTATGAGAAGATATTTCTTTATAAGATTTTCCCATGTAGTGAATGATAAGGCATGTAATGTTATTAACCATTGCTTTGCCCAATCTCTTTAATAAAAATAGGAATAACCTTAGCCTGATTGGATCTTTAATTGACCCAACAATCTTGAACGTGTCATAAAATTTTCAAGAAATTGATGATATGTGTGTTGGGATATTCTTCTAGTAATCCACTAAATTGTACATTCTATTACAATATTTGATTTACATTAAAGTTGATCTAAAAGTAATTAACATTAACCTTAGATATAGATCCATTCTCTTTATTAAAATGGAGTTAAATATGGGCACTATAAGACATGGATTCTCTGTCTTCTTATAAGAAATTAATTGAATAACTTATTTAAAGAGTTGAGTGAGTCATCTATAAAAGGAGCATCAATAATTAATTTCATAATCTCAAATTCTATAAGTAACTAAAAGCTTATGATTTATTGACAAAGGAGGTAATTAAAATCCCTTTTCAGTAAGTAAATACCAGCACCAACTTTTTATGGTCTTCAATTATCAATTTAAAAAAATCTAGGAAGATTGAATTTAAACTTATATGTATTTAACTTCACGGTCACATGGTCAATAACTTTACTCCTCACATCAGTCTCATAAATTCAAATTTTAGGATAGAGTGTGTGAAATTTTTTACATATGTTGTTGAAATCCTAAGGGGTGATATCTTTAAGCTTATCGATTACTTTAGAAAATGTTTTGGTGATTTCTCTTCCATGAATTATGTTTTATTATATGGATTTTGTTAACCTTTGGAAATTTTTGATAAAATCTATTTGACCTACTAATTCATTTATAGGATTATCAACTTGATAATTTATACTTGGCCAAACCATTTTCAGATGTTTGGACTTACATCCGTATGAGAAGATATTTCTTTATAAGATTTTCCCATGTAGTGAATGATAAGGCATGTAATGTTATTAACCATTGCTTTGCCCAATCTCTTTAATAAAAATAGGAATAACCTTAGCCTGATTGGATCTTTAATTGACCCAACAATCTTGAACGTGTCATAAAATTTTCAAGAAATTGATGATATGTGTGTTGGGATATTCTTCTAGTAATCCACTAAATTGTACATTCTATTACAATATTTGATTTACATTAAAGTTGATCTAAAAGTAATTAACATTAACCTTAGATTTAGATCCATTCTCTTTATTAAAATGGATTTAAATATGGGCACTATAAGACATGGATTCTCTGTCTTCTTATAAGAAATTAATTGAATCAATTATTTAAAGAGTTGAGTGAGTCATTTATAAAAGGAGCATCAATAATTAATTTCATAATCTCAAATTCTATAAGTAACTAAACACTTATCATTTATTGACAAAGGAGGTAATTAAAATCCCTTTTCAGTAAGTAAATACCAGCATCAACTTTTTATGGTCTTTAATTATCAATTTTAAAAAATCTAGGAAGATTGAATTTAAACTTATATGTATTTAACTTCACGGTCACATGGTCAATAATTTTACTCCTCACATCAGTCTCATAAATTCAAATTTTAGGACAAAGTGTGTGAATTTTTTTTAAGTAAATTACATAAACTAAACATTCCTTATAAACTCTAGACTAAAAAATTCATTTATACACAAATTGGCTCGAGGGTAGGGAGCATCAATTAATGTCTAAAAAAATAATGGTCTAGTTAAAATTTAATATAAATTTCAAAAAAATATTATTTTGATGAAAAAGTAATAAAATTCACCTTTTTATCATATTTGTTAAATTTTCTGAGTGCATTTATTTTTTATCATTTAAAAAATTGCACTGAAGGGGTGAAAATAGAGCTAAGTACATATATGACATAATATGCAAAATATGTTTAGATTTGGTTGTATATAATAAAACAAGTTTGAAAGCCCATTACAACTTGATAGTTGGTGATTAAGAGTTATTACTCAATTTGCAACTTTCTAAGCTTGTGAAACAGAGGATTAAGTTCCAATTTTGAGGTTGTAACCATCTTCTATGAAGTCCTCCCTCACACAATATCGGGCCGGAGTATGGGGGCGCTAGGGTGGGCATTCCACCTTTTGGTGCAAGAACCATAATTAATTCACATAACACTTTTGAATGGCTTAAGTTCTTGTTATGAATGGGAGCATTTTAGAGGGAAATCTATAATTATTAGCCAAGATTTTGCTATATTCTAGGTGAATATGATGAGTTATTAGTTGCTCTCTAATAATTTGTATTAGTGCATTAAGTAGGTTTTGTTTTGTTTGTGATTCTGATGAGAACTGACAATAGAACTGAAAAACTAATTATAAGTCTGATTAGGCCATAAGTTTTAGTTGCATTATTGGTCACAGAAGTGGACAAAAAGATTAAGGAAAAGGTACAAAAGAGATATTCTACGTGTACGGGCAGCAGTTAACAGCTAATCGCAGAGCTAACGTTGAAAGGACAATACACAAGAGCGCAGCGCTTAGGCTGCCATCGAAGCTGTCATGTCCTTGGAAGCACCAACAATACCCAACTTATGTCGCATCGCATCGCATCTCTTTATCGGAGGAGCCTTCAAAGTTCAAACAAAATGCGTAGGGACTGTAATTTTTACTCAACGCACTTGCCAAGATTGGATTGCTCCTTTTGGGATTTTATGGGTTAAGCATGAAAACCAAATCATAGAAATGATATAACCAACAAAGCAGCGGGCTCTGGTTCATCATAAACAAAAACAAATATCTCTGTGTCCCTACCCACTCCTCAATAATCACACCTACGTATATAGGTTTCGTTTCCTTTGATTTGCTTCCATGTGCTCAAGACGGCAACGCAACCTTCACCATTTATATGCCAGAAAGCGAAGTTTGGACAAGAACAGTAACACTCAAAAGGCTAATTGATGAACAAACAAACAAAAAGGACGAAACTGTGGTAACGCTCAAAAGGATAATTGATGAACTAACAGACAAAAAGGACGAAACTGCAAGGAACCTGCGTTCGTCACCATTAGCTTCCCCTGTTTCACCATACATGGAGCCCACATTGTAGGCCTTCCATTTTCAAGAATACTAATCCATCCATTCGACTATGATTAATAAATTCACCTATCACCACTGCTATTATATTCGGGAATCTTAAAGAAATTTGGAGAATTGATGGCTCACTTTAGCTTTTTCGGGTCACGTCTTGGGGGCTGGGTTATGAAATTTTGACGTTACCATTCCCGTCTCTTCTAGAAGTGGTGGCGTTTGTGGCTACAAGCTACTACGAGTGAACATAATACATAGAGATAGAGGTTGGGGCCTGGGAAAAGTAAATATTCATAATACATAAACTTATATATATACACACACTGTCACACCAACACTTGAAATATGTCGATTCTGGCCATACATCCCAAATACATTTTAAACTAAAAATTTAAAGAAATACTTAAGTATCAAAACAAAATTTATAAATATGAAATTTTAGCATTGAATGATGAAAATTTTAATATTTATATTAATGCAATTATTTTCAAATAAAACACAATCAAGTTACAAATATGTGTGTTTATTTTTTTTACTTGAAAGTTCTTTTTATCATTCTATTCTGTGTAAAGTATTGTAAATATATTTAAAATAAAATCATCAACTTAAAACTTAGGAGAGTAAAACTATTTATGATTAGTTGTAAACATATTTGTCAATTGCAAGTACCTTTAATAATAACAATAAAAGTATAATATAAAGTACGGTAAAAGATACAATTTGTAGTTTAAGAAATTTCTAAAAAACTTTATGATCTTTAAAATTATCAAAAAGAAACTCTTTTTAGTTTTCAGTTTTTCCGAAAAATCCATTCTCTTAAATTTCAGCTAAAAAACAATGATGAAATATATATACACAGTATGCATATCAAACGTGGATCAATCAAATGTTATTTACATGACAATTCAATCTAACTTTTGAACTTGAACCAAACTAATTAAATTTGACTCAAACTAATAATTTATTATAATTATCTTAAGTTATTAATTTAATTCAAATTTAATTAGTTCAAGTCAAGTTTAAGAGTTATGTTGTGTTATCATATCGGTGATATTTGATTAGTTAATGTTCAATGCTCATATTGCATGTATTTCGATGTTATTTTTAATTGAAGTCTAAAAGAATGAACTCTTTTTTGGAGAAAACTAAAAACTAAATGATTTTTTTTAGAAATTTAAAGATCAAGTTGTTTTTTAAATCTCTTAAACTACATGAGAGATTGATGTTTTTACTCTATATAATAATAAAAGCATTTCAATAAAACTAGTAACCATTAAAAAACCAACACTAATATTAACATAAAATAATTTTTATTTTTACATATACTTTATTTATATTTTAGACAATTATTGATTTTATGTGTAACATACTAGATAAATAAAAATATCAATTTTCTTTCACTAATTCTTATATATGTGTGTTGTCATGTAACCTAATTTGGTTATCATTTTGTTTCTTATATTAGTCACTTAAATAATAAAATGAAATATGAAATAATTGATATTTAAATATCAATTATGTTTTTTCTTGTGTTTTTTTTATACAAGGAGTGACATGTGAATGCGATCAAATAGTATAATTTCACATATATATTATATTAATATTTTTTAATAATTCCTTATATAACTAAAGAATTTTCTTATTTTATTTATTGTTAGGTATAAGACTATTAGTGAATCATTTATGAATAAAGAAGCTTGCTTTTCATTAGCAGCAATTCGTAATTTATATTAATTTGTATATTTTTTAATACTAATGATTGAATAATATTCAATATTAGTTTATATAGTAAATTTGAAACCAAAACCAAATTATAAAAATGATGCCAATTTTCAAAACTGATGAACTTTCAATTAATATACATCTTTGTGCAAGAATTCCATATAGAATGAAACTCTAAATATTTTAAAGATGAGCATTTTGAGTTTCCTCTAATTTAGTAGGTATTAGTTTAATAAGTAAACTTATATTTAAATTAATTGTTAATGTTATCATTATAGTCAAAATATATTTTAAATAATAGGATTTTTAAAGTTTTATGATGAAGTCAACGATGATAAGGATTCATTGTCTGACCACCAGTACTAAAAATAAATTCCGAAGCAACTATAAATATTGAAATTACCAGCAATCTTGCACAATTGCTTGCATAATCGGATACTGAGATTCATTTGACTTTTATTATGATAATATATCAAATGTTCATTATCATTTGAAGTCATAAGGCCAACTTCCAAATATTTATCTAACTCGTAAAAAGTCTTAGCTCTTTTCCCTTGATGAGTTCCTTAATATGAAAACTTAAACTTCCAATTGTGCTTGATAATAATGTATCAACAAAAGATGAAATTGATACTTAGCTACTATGATCTAGCTCTTTGTCCATTCTTAATTGATGATTATTAAATAAATCATATCAAAAGTGTTCAATGAGATCAAATGTCTTCTAAACCATACAACTCCAAATGTCTTTTAAACCATGTAACTTCCAATAACAAGGTTAAATTCCTTCCATCTTATACTTCAACTCTAACATATAAAGGACTACCACAATATTACTAACCATAGACTAATAAGTATTAAAAAGTGCTTAAATTGGAAACTAGTAATAGCCCTTACACTTAGTTCTTTCCTGTGCTTGCATTAGAAAGATAGAAACCACTAGCAATTGATTTCTGGATCAAAAAGCTTGTTGAAAATTTTCAAAGCTTTCATTAGAGTAAAAACAGAAGTGTGATCAACCTTGGAAAGGAGGATGAGATCATCAACAAAGCAGATATTTGTAATTTGTAATCTTTTACACCTTGAATGCAATTTAATATTCTTTGTTCTACCCACAATCCTTTTAAGAGTTCTATTAAAAACTTCCATCACAAGAGTAAAGAGAAAAGGTGAGATCACCTTGTCAAATGCATTTATAGATTTTAAAAGATTTGCAAGGCCGACAACTCAAAAGAACTTTAAAAGATGGAGTGGTAATGCATTGTGAAATACATTGAATGAAAGTTTTAGGGAATTCCATGGAATGGAGAGTGTTTAGGATGAAATTCTAGTCCAAAGAACCATAAGCTTTCTTCAAGTACTTCTTCTCTTGGAATAGGTTCTTACCAGCTCCTGTAGTAACAAGAAGTTGTCACCAATAATCCTCCCTAGTATG